>CM035797.1:19276451-19666451 GCA_020466265.1 Siphamia tubifer | reverse complement strand
TAAAAATTAAAGTACAATTTTAAGACGGGGTGAAAAATACATTATACAAAATAAACTGATTATAAAATTTCAATAAGTAAGAAATACATTTACAAGAGTACAGATACAAAATGAACTGATTATAAAATTTCAATGAATAAGAAATCAAATAAATTACAGATAAAATTAAGTACAAGATGAACTGATTATACATGTATTATAAAATGTCAATAATTAAGAATAAAATTATAAGAGTAAACTGACTGTTCATACATTATATAATTTCAATAAACTAAATCAGAAATATATTAAGATTTGATTACGCAATATAAAGAGTATAAAGAATGTAAAGAAAAGGGTCACAGAATTGTGACTCCATTCTTTATCTCCCTTCAAAGGCTGATGAAAATTTGTTTTAAATATACTCAGTGAACTGGCTTCCCTGATGTCTTTTGGAATTATATTCTATAACTTTGGTGCATAGTTAACAAAGGCTGCATCCCCAATTTTCTTTGTAATATATCTGGTAGTCATTAGTAAGACCCTTGGAGTTGAATCAATGGAGACTGTGAACTGTTCTTTGGTGGAAATGTGACTTTTTATCCAGTTTCCTCAGTTTTCATATGATAACCTTTGAATTGACTCTTTTTCATGAACATCTGCAATAAATGTAGGAAATTAAATATAGGAAAATACATTCTTTAGAGTAAAAAAGAGGTAATTACACCAGATAATATTATAATAAATGGTTGTAAATCACTTAAGAAATGTTAAATAGAGAGGAAAACTCATTTGAGAATATCCACAAAAATACCACTGGGTCTTTAGGGGTTAACTTTTCTTGGTCCTTCTTCTTTACTCTTTCTCTATGTTTCTTGCGAAATTAATTCTCATTTGAGAAACAGTCTAGGGCAGTGATTTTGATCCTTGGGATTTTACCCCACATGGGATCACCTGAAATTTGTAGGAAGTGATAAAAAGAAAGAAGAAAAACTTGCTAATGAAAAATATATGGTGAGTTGAGAGTTTCAATCACAAAACATTAAAGAGACTATAATTGAAGCACTGTGGTACTGTTGATCTGTCAAATGTTCATTGTGGTCAGTTTCAGATTCTGCAGCTCTTTCATAATTCATAGATTTGGTTATTGTTTGTTCACTATTAATTTTCAGTCTTGTAAATACAAACTGCACTGACTGTTGTTATGTTCCAGCACTGTTTTTTTTATGAGTCCTAATTTATTTAATTGTGGACAATTGACTGTTTTGTTGTGTACAATAGCCTACACATCAGTTTCTTTTCAGGTCGCTGATTGGTTTCCGCCGCAGCGACTATATAAACTGGACCTGCGGGTCTAGAGGAGGGACGCATTGCCTGAGAGTGCCTCACTTCCTCCTGGGACGCCGGTTCTGGAGATCGCACGCCTGCGCGCACTTGGGCGAAGCTGTTTCCAGCTGCGAGATGCCGGTTGGCCGATGACCTTCTGCTTCTTAGTGTTTTTTCGTATTATTTGGCCCGGTGAGTTTGGACGTCCTGTTTTCGGTTAATTTCATTTAAAGGGTTTAGTTTGCGGGCTGTGATCATAGGACAGGGGCAGCGGTAGGTGAGCAGGTTCTACGGCCCTGTATAGGGTTGGTTTGCTCCATCTACCGTCTTTTTGTTTATTTGGCCAACTCACCTGGGTCCGACTTTCTTTTGTACTTTTTGGGATTGGTTTTTTTTGGGGGCACGGGAACGTGGGGGTTTTACCTTCAATAACTTTGCGTAATAAAATTGTGTGGCAAAGTTGAACCTCTTGTCTCCTGTGCTCTCTCTCTCAAATATGTTGCAACCTCCAGGTCATAACATATTTATGGGGGCTCGTCTTAAAACTTAAACTGAGCCTTTTGTACCATAACATTTATTGTCTGATGGGTCTTCTGTCCACAACGTATTTATAGGTCTTGTTTCAAATTTGTGTGAGTCAATTATAGCCCTTTTGTGGAGGTTATCTGGTTGTGTCGGTGGATAATTTTGGGTGAGTGACTGTGTTGGTGTGATGGTTTGGACTGTGACTTTCGAGTTTTGACCTGCTAGTTAGTGTGAGTTGAACAATTACGAGGTCTCGTTATTGTGTTGGGTATTGATTTTTGTGTTAGCCTGGTGGTGTTCCGGCTGCACTGATTCTAGTGTAACCATATTGTTTATTCTAGATGAGTTTGTGGAATCGCCCACTTTCGAGGTCTTTGACGCATGTTCAAAGGGTAACCTTATAGCTATTGCTGAGCATTTTAAGGTAGCTCTTTCAGCTCTTTGTCATATCCTGACAAAGGAAAATAAAACTTTCATTTGTGCAGTAATAATCTACACCTGCCTCTGTCCTTAATAATATACATTATATAGACTTATTCTACAGATTGTTGCGACAGCTGCCATTCACTTTGAATGGACGTTCCCAGCCTTCTGCGGGCGCATTTTTTTCAATAACCGCCCACTGCACCATTAACGCCCGCTGCCAATGGCAACGAGTTTTGTCACTTCAGATTCACAGTACAATATCACTCCGCAGGTTGTTCGGACACTTTGAAATATTTAAATATTTGCTACGTTGTGACAGCTATTTTATCAATCTGTAAGAGTAGTAGCAGTAATAACCGTGGAATAAGCGAAAAATAGTTCCCTTCAGGGCGGAACAACACCCCAAAGACAGAGGGGTGTTGTTCGGCCCCGTCGGGAAATGTTTTTCTGATAGTCACTTGTGGGCAATACATTATCCCTTGTCTAAAATCAATATCTATTTGTAAACAATTACATGACCAAAGACTAATTATTTTAGCAAAAACAGAAAAGAAAAGAAAAGAAAAGAAAAGAAAAGAAAAGAAAAGAAAAGAAAAGAAAAGAAAAGAAAAGAAAAGAAAAGAAAAGAAAAGAAAAATCTCCATGTTGAATATCGGTAGAAACTTGTGATGTTAAAATGGGATCACGTGTCAAAAACATTTGGGAACCACTGGTCGAGGACTTTGCTGTTCATTTTTGATTTCTAAGGCATGTTACCAACAAGTACAGACCAAATAGTGTCTGGATGAAATTGGATAAACCTACTAACAATCAATCAGAGGTGGAAGGGTATGTTTGGTGTAAATGGAATCTACCAAATGCTGTCACTGAAACAAGATAGAGTGAAGGTTCAAATGCACTTTTATTTAGTTTCCGTGTTCAGAGGTCAGAAAATAAATGGTGTCATTTATGTGTCCAACGTCTTAATTCCACTGCTTGAACTGTAACTGAAGTCAGTGTCATCTGACAAATATGTAAAATGTTGTAGCTTTTACAGAGAAATGCTTCACAGTAAGGGCCATAGAAATAGAAAAATACACACAAAAGACCATGTCAAACACAAAATAAACTGCCCATGACGAAATTAAAAACCTTGTAATGTAAAAAATATCTTTTAAAAGCACCCACCAGTTACAACTACTTGAACAGACATTTGCAGAGAAAGCAACTAGTGTATGTTGGGAAATAGATGTGGTTCTGTCGCATAGTGTAGGAACGTACTGTACATAACATACATGTGTGTCTGAACATACCTCAGGCGTTTACAGACAGTCTAATGCAGGGGTGTCAAACTGCGGTCCTCGAGGGCCGGGGTCCTGCATGTTTTAGATGTTTCCCTCTTCCATTCCACCTGGAGGCTATTACATCATTATCAGTCTGATGAGGAGCTGATTATTAACTCTTTAAGTGTCAGCGTTGATGTATTCTGAATGGATGATTTTGTTTAAATATTCAGGAAAATTCAACAGTTTTACTTTATTTTGTGCATGGAAAAGGTGCCAAAAAGGAAGAGGTGTTTTTTATTTTATTTTATTTCACCATTTTTTTTTTATTGCTGTGACCAAATGTCAATACAAGTTTTCTTCTTTAGTAATATTTTTCCCCCCAGAATTTTCTACATTATTTGTCATTTTGTAAATATTTATTAGTTTTTGTTCATTTTGTTTATTTTTCTACATTTTTGGTTCTTTTAAATTTTTTTTAAATTTTTCTTTGATTTTCTGCCATTTGTGTCTTACTTTGCTCATGTTACCAGTTACTTTTGTTAGTTCTCAGGAGTTAAAGGGTTAAACTGAATCACATGGAAGAGGGAAATCACTAAAACATGCAGGACACCGGCCCTCGAGGACTGGAGTTTGACACCTGTGCACTACATCATCCATATCATCTACAAATTAGATCATTGTCCATCAAACCACCCCTTCTGCTTCATCTGTACCGTAGTATCATCAAATCCATTCTCCTTTACTGTGCAGTCTGTTATTTCACCATGTTGCCCCTTAATAATAAAAATAAAAGTCACTCACACCTGCTCAAAAATAATTGGCCTTTCAACCCCAACTCTGCCAGCCCTCATTAATGCCACCATTATCTGCAACTCACTGCACATAGTCCATGACCCTAACACCCACTACACCCATACTTTACCCTTCTCCCCTCTGGCCATCAGCTCAGACAACTGCCCCCCAGAAGAACCCACTTCTACAAAAGCTTCACCCCCTGTGCCACCACAGCTCTGAACAGCAGGTGGTAGATGTCATGTTTTTTTTTTTTGTTATGTATCAGTGATGCACGGGCCGACCCGAAGTGAGCGGGTGCTCGCGGTTGCCCACGGTCATCCACAGTTATGGGTCATGAAAAATATTTTTAATGGTATTCGGGTTTCGGTCGATCAGGTCGTTTGAGATAAACTTTAAAATAACCTGTTAATACGCTTCATTAACTGAATGTGACATACAACGTTATCGGGAATCCGACAGTATGGAGGGAACAAGAGAGGAAGTCAAGTTAGGAGAGTGGAAGCTCCGGTAACATACAAACAAAAAAGTAAGGGTTGGGACACATTTACTGAGATTTTTAAAGATGATGAGCGTCTCCCAGTGTTTTCTTTTCCATGGAAACTGAGCTTAAATGTCTCTTTGGATGTTACAGGTTGCCGGCTCCAATGACATTGGATTTTAACACAGAAATAAATGCAGGTATGTGAGTAAGGTCATTTAATGTTCATAAATACCATTGATTACATTTTTAATAATGTGAGCCGAGAAGCGGGTCGGGTCCGTTATGCAGTCCGTGGGTGGGTTAGATAAAAAAGCACATGTATGTGTATGTATGTATTTCATGGTGTGGCACATGTGTTGGTGTTTTTTGTTATGGAAAAGAACAGTGAAAATGAATTTCCCTTCAGGGACAATAAATCATGAATCTGAATGTTCAGAAATGGACTAACAGATTCAAAAATCACAGTTTCACTGTAAAATTGTATTTACCCACCTAAGCCTAGTTTTTTCTTTCACTGAAAATGAGGTGAATAAAGTGGCCCCTCACTATAACACACTTACACTGTTTCACAGATGTTTTGGGTTTTTTTGGTGTAATTTTGCATGATTTTTTTTTTTTATAGCATATGAATGTGTATTGTGTTCTGCATCCTGATTGGTCCTGATGGAGCGGTTTTCCAGGTTCTAAGTGACTGTACATGATGACAGCCCATAATAATACAGCATAGTCAGTCCAGGAGATTCAGTCCTTGGTGGCTAATTCAGATGAGACAACACACAGTGACTGAGTTTGTCAACAACCTGAGCAGGTGACATGGAAATAACGCACTGCATTACTATGATGACCAGGTACTGTAACACCAGTACTATCCTGGAATAGAAATACTACTTTGTGGATTTTGCTTATTGTGGGTTATGTTTAGAACTTACACTGTGTGATAAATGAGGGACCACTGTATACATAATTATATTATAATTGTGAGGAAAAAGTCAAAATTCTGGCATTTCTCAGAATTTCGACTTTAATCTTAGAATCATAATTTTAAAAATTATATTTTGGATCTTTTTTTTCCCATGGTCCTGATCCTCTTTCATAATATGTCGTAAGAAGCTGTAATATTGATTTGCTTTAAATTCCAGCAGATGAATAAGATTTTTTTTACACAACTTCAGAAGAAATGTATGACATGAAATATCTCATATATTGTCATTCATTGCAAGCTATTGCAGGAAATAATTGAATTCTGTCAAAATTCCATCACATCAGGAGTGTCCAACCCTGGTCCTGCAGAGCCATTACCCTGCATGTTCTAGATGTTTCCCTCTTCCAGTACACCTGATGGTAATTATCAGTCTTCTGAAGTACTTGATTTTAGGTTTATCATCTGAATCAGGTGTGTTGGAAAAGAGACACATCTAAAACAGGCAGGATATAGGTGGGCCTACATAACCAGGTTTGACCACATCATGTCTATGTGTAACTGAGGGATAGGAGAAAAAGTAGAGAAGGTGGTGGTCAAAACAGAGCCAGAGTCAATATTTTAGTTGTCCAAATGTATTTATTACAACATCTAATGCAGAGCTTAAGGTAAAAACAAACCAAAAAAATCATGACATTTAAAATACTAAAAAAAAAAGGTAATGGCACATAATAAAACATTCCAGGAATTAAAATGTAGGGGACTCGCCGGCCGTGGGTGCACGCAGTGAGGGGGAGCGAAGTGCAACACACACACACACACACACACACACAAAACAAGGAACAAACCATGCAAAAGTGGGGAAGTGCAGAAAAAGAACACAGGAGGGGAGTGATCGGACAGGAGCGAGAAACTCTATGTCCACAGCCCCTCACTGCTACAGGCAACCAGGCCCAGACCAGATCCTAAAAAGATTAAAAGGAACTGTTAAAATTCAAATTCAAATTCAAATTCAAATTCAAACAACTTTATTAGTCCCTCTAGGGGCAATTCAGTTCAGCAGTCCATCCAATCATGCATTTCAATTCCGCACAGAAAGTTTCAGGGAGACCTCACAGAGACACGAAGCGCCATACACATATACAGTACAAGTGCATAGTGAAGATAAAATTACATTTAAAAAGTAAAATTTATAATTAAAAATTACAGATTTAAAAAAATTTCAAATAAATAAATAAATTTTAAAATTCAAATTATTGCACTGTACCCATCACGCACTGAATAATCCAATTAAAAGTGATATTGCACGTTCCATAAGGTAGGATTAAGATTTAAAAGACTGATGGCTGCTGGGACAAACGACTTTAAAAAGCGGTTCGTTTTCCTGGGTGGAGCTTCAAAGCGACGTCCTGAGGGCATAAGTTTAAATTCCCCGGACAGAATGTGGTCATGCTGATCAATAATGCCTTTGGCCTTATTGATCACCCTCTTGTCCCAAAGGGAACCCAAGTCTTCTTGCCTCACACCAATAATCTTAGAGCAGGTCTTTACAATGCTGTTAAGGAGATTCCTATCTTTCACATTGAAGCCATAAAACCAACAAATGAATGAAAAGGTCAGAATGCTTTCAATAATATAAAATATAAAAAGAAACCCCGCTCTGCATATAAATTGATCTAAAATACAAGAGACCCGAATTAAATTGTATTAAAAACAGAAATAAAACATCAGTGGCCCGGATCCTAAAAGAAAACACACACTGTTAAAAACGGCCAAATATTCCTGTTTAAAGCAATTTTACAAGATAAAAATACCTAAACAGCGTGATGTGGTCATCTTTATGTGGCACTGATGCTCTAAAAAACTTAATAAATAAATCAGATCAAATCAGTTAAAACAATTAAAATCACATTTTAAAATGAACCCATACAGTTAGGATTAGTCCAGTGAAGACAAAAGTTCAAGGCTGTCTACTTGCACGTCCACCCACATTTATATATACACACTCACACTAACAAGGACACACACTGACTGATGGCACAGGGGGGGGGGCTTCCAAGAGACAATAGTCACCGTCGGTCACATATGCATAAGTATGCAAGCAAGGAATGGATGAACATGTGAATATAAAGTTTGAGATTGTTACTTAAACACAAACTGTAATTAAAAATAAAATTGTCCCCCGAAGAAGAGGGATGGTGGGGGGGTTACAGGACGGCCATGGTTCAGTTGGGAGAGCGGGTCGTCCATTGACCGAAGGGTTGGCGGTTTGATTCCGTTCAGTCCGTTGTGTCCTTGGGCAAGACACTTCACCCTCCTTGCCTCCAGTGTCACTCACACTGGTGTATGAATGCGTATGAATGTTTGGTGGTGGTCAGAGGGGCCGTAGGTGTGAAATGGCAGCCACGCTTCTGTCAGGCTGCCCCAGGGCAACTCTGACTAGATATGTAGTTTACCACCACCAGAGCAAACATGTGAGAGTGAATGAATAATGGATCAATAATGTAAAGCGCTTTGGGTGCCTTGAAAAGTGCTATAGAAATCGAATCCATTATTATTATTATTATTATTATTATTATTATTATTATTATTATTATTATTATTATTATTATTATTATTATTATTATTATTATTATTATTATTAACAGATAAAACAAACAAACGTTTCTCCCTCTGGAGACGAAGGCTTTTCAGTGACTCTGAGACTGTTTGCAACATCCTAACATTTTCAAGTATTTCAACTAACTGTAAATATCTATGCAAAAGTCTCAGATATGGTTTTATTCTGAAAAACCGAACAAAAAAAAGAATATGAAAGCAAAGTGAATGTAATTCAAACACGTTGTATTTAAATTGAGTGTAAACCCAACTGTATAAAAACAGCTTTTAGAGTTCTGCAAGAAGACAAAAAGGACATTTAGAAATAAGTTGTTGTTTCTATGGAAAATGGAAAATAGTGATTGTATCTCAAGCCAACAGAGCTAACAGAACCTTAGTTGAACAGTAACTAGATGGATGTGAAGCACCTCTGATGGCCCCCACACCCTGTCACTTTCCATATTCTTTGACTGGCTATTCTAGATAAATGAGGCACCTCTGAATAGCCACTCAAACACAGGGTACTTTACCTGTGAATAGTGTTAGGTGTGACCTCAGTGGCTGCAGAAGCCAGTAAGTACAGAACATCCAAAGATTTCTTTTCACTCTCTTTTAAAAGGGTCAGATATATAATTTATTTTATGTATGTATATATATTATATATATGAAAACTTGAAGTTTCAGTGTTTTTAAGGGTGTCACTTATGTGTTTGAATGATGAAAACTCACAGAGTAAAAGATGTGTTTTTGGACAAGTGTCAAACTAACCCCTAGCAGGCACTCGGACTTCAGGAATCAGTATTACAAAGAAAACAACACTAAAGTAAATATTTTTTTTACATCACAATGTTTTTTCTGCTTCTTATCAGGTCATCTTCAGTTTCTTCTTCTATTATCTAAAACTTCTAAGCAAGGCAAATGTATTAGTGCAGCACATTTCATACACACAACAATCCACAGTGCATTCCAAAAATGGAAAAGCATACAATCAATAAAGCATAAAGAATCATCACTTAAAATAAAGTACAAGAGTGTGGATAGAATACTTTCAGTTATTCTATGGACAGTTGAACAGAAATTCTACACAGACAAATGTCCATGGCTCCATTGGCAGATTATTTTGGAAGAAAATTTGATGAAATGTAAACATGTTTGGGTTATAATCTCTGTCAACAACAGAAAAATAGAACAATGAAGTGTAACAAACACTCAGATTAACTGTTTTGTCTGCATAAAATCAAACTTGGTACAGCAGGAAGAACAAGACTAGAATGTTTAGTTACCATTAGTGTTAGTTTCTCTTGTCAACTTTCGTATAGTTTAAGTAACACCATAACACTGGTCCATGTCCAGTCTGGTCCAGCCTGTCTCCTATATCCCTCGATGCTGACATTGATTTTCGACACATAATCAACTGACTGATGCACCTCTATCTGATGTTTCAGCTGCAGGTTCAGTGCACAAAGCAATGATACAGTAGAGGTGTGAATTGGGGTGAGACACATTGATTTTCGATCACCCTGTAAATACATATAAACACAAACCTCTTTGGAAATGGCTGTCAAAGTGAAAAGCAATTATACTGTACGTCACAAATGTAGGTGTGGAGAAAAATATCTGCATTAGTGTGGAAAACACATACATTAGTTATTTGGCCTCAAAAACATCCCAGAACCGGGATTTATGTTGTATCAAAATCATATTTATCTCTCACATACGTATTCACTTGTGGCTGTAGATTCTAATTTTTATTCCCATTCATATCTAAATCCATCTTGTTTTGTGGAGAAATGAGCCTATTTTATTGTGTGAATGGAAGAGATCAGCAGGTTATTAACTGTCATTATATTTGATCAGTATGAGGAGCTGAAAAGGTGAGACTATAGTATAGTATATACTTCTCTGATGTGTTGATGGGCTACAGAAGTGGAACATACTTGACAGTTAAAAGCATATTTAACTGTCAGATGAAGGTCAGTTTTCCACATCTGAACAGAGAATCTGTCAATATGGAGTGAGGGAGTGATAGCTGAACACAAAAACATGTACAAGGCAGATATGGACCATTGTAGCATGTCGATGTGATGTCTCTAAGGCTTTCTATGATGTGAAAAGTACAGATACAAAACATCTATAACCCATTCAAATACTGTAGGGACAAACATTATTATTATTATTATTGTTATGATTATTATTGTTAGTAGTAGTAGTAGTAGTAGTAGTAGTATTGTTATTGTTATTATTATTATTATTATTATTATTAGTAGTAGTAGTAGTATTATCATCATCATCATCATCATCATCATCATCATTATTATTATTATTATTATTATTATTAGTAGTAGTAGTAGTAGTAGTAGTAGTAGTAGTAGTAGTAGTAGTAGTATAAGTATTAGTATTAGTATTAGTATTAGTATTTTGTCCATCATAACAGCAGAATGGTAGTCTCAGGTGTCTTTTGGAGCTGAACAAATTTGCCAAAGTATAAGAAGTTATACTACTGTCATTATTTGGAGTTTTGTTGAACCATATTTCAATGCCGGATCTGACAAGAAGGAACAGGAGGGAGGAGAAGAAAGAGGGTGAAGAAAAGGAAAGAGTGAAGAGTAAAGACCAAGGAAGCAGGTGGTGAAGACCCTTAGAAGAAAAGATGTATGAATAAAACATGTGAATGGAACTGTCACATATTGTAGTACTGTGTCCAGTTGATAAGGTGGTCCTGGGTCTGGGACACCCATAAAGTGCTAATGTGATCCATACCCAAGTTCAGAGTTGACCTCATCACTGTTCTGATGACAGAAGTGTGCACATTTGTTTTTTCTAACTAACTCTGTAAAGCTTGATGAGATTAACTTGTTGTTGTTGGGGGGGGGGGGGGGGTATTTGCTGTGGCTCAGTTGGTAAAGCAGGTTGGCGGTTCCCATCCCAGCTCTGGCTGTCCAAATGTCAAAGTGTCCTTGGGCAAGACACTGAACCCTGATGTAGTCTCCCAGTAGCACTGACAGAACCTTACAAACCTATGGGTGAATGTGAGGTGAATGTAAAGTGCTTTGAACACTATGAAGGTGGAAAAGCATTATATACAGTAAGTGCAGTCCATTTACCATTATTGGTATATACTGTACTTCTGTGTTGTTGTTATCATTATCAAAGTAATTATCATTTTCCAACCTGACTCCCCCCTTTAACCCCTTAATCATTCCATATTGTTTAGTTGCTCTTTACATTTAATATCTTTTCATTGTAACATAATGTTTTCAGTATTTTTGTTAGTATTTGTTATCTGGTTTAGTTTTTTTTGTTTCATCTGATTCATGTCTTGTTGTTCTTCTGTCCACAATGTCTTATTTTTCACTAATTAAAAAAAGAAAGAAAACAAATAAATGTGGATAATAATTCACATTCATGTATGACTGTGTTTTGGGTCATGGAGAATCGTTTACACTTTATGTGTACATCTGTACGAACCCTATAATAATACATTTAAAATTATTTACAGTTTTTGTTTTGAAAAAAAAAAAGGTTTCCCAAAAGAAGAGAACTAGATTTTGTCTTCTGTAAAAAACAAAATGAATCACAGAAAAAAACAGAAGTGGGTAAATGACCACAAAACCATAGACTGTGCTCCTGTCGTCTCTTAAAAAGCCTTAGATCCATGCAGCAAAGATTCACTTTATCGACTGAAGTACTCGGTGAAATGTCAGGGACAATGAAGGTCACTCTTCTTCCCTTTGCCTCAAATTGACTTCCATGTTTGTTGAGTAATGACAGAATTCGCTCCTCACCACCACTTACTGTTTCAGCCCTAGAACACCCATTCGTACTCAAGCATGTGTGAATGCAACATATGTGACAAAGGTGTAAACGTACTTGAGTACAGTACAGACTCAAGTAAGCTGTGTGAAAGCATCCTTATGCTGCCTTAACGTACTATTGGAAATAGTAAGATTAGTATTTTAGTCAACTCATCCAGAAAAAAAAAAAAGAACATTTAGAAATGTGTTGTTTCTATGGAAAATAATGATTGTATCTCAAGCTAACAAAGCCTTTGTTAGTTGAATACTAACTAGATAAACGTGTAGTCCTTTTGATGGCCGCCACACACTTGTCACTTTCCATATTCTTTACCTGTGAATAGCATTAGGTGTGACCTTGGCAGCTGCAGAAGCCAGTAACTACAGAATATATATATATATATATATATATATATATATATATATATATATATATATATATATATATATATATATATATATATATATATATATATATATATATATATATATATATATATCTTTACCTGGATGTTTACTGCAGGAAAGGCTAACACCAGGCTAAGCTAACAGCTGGCTAGGCTACATCTGTCTGATGCTGTGCTTTGCTGTTTACCTGAAAAGGGCCCGATTTGAGGGGGAAAAAAACTAAAACTCACTTAAGTAAAGCCCAGAGCTGACTGTGCTACATTGTCTCAGCTTTAGTCTGTTTGTTTCAGGTAGAGTTTAGAAGAAAAGACGGTAAACCACACACATGACCATGTCCAGTGTCATATGTTGCTAGTGGCAAAAACAGCTGGAGACTAATAAATCACTATCAGTTCGACATTGACCAAGAGAAAAACAAGTGAATTTTATCCCTATTTTTTTGTAGACGTTTTAGTTATTTTGGGGGGCACACAATACAGTTTCACGTAGTTAGATATATTTTTTTCCTTTTAATTCTAGTTTTCATTTATTTCAGTGAATGAAAATTATTTTTCAATTTTACTTTTTGTCATTTCCTTTGTTTTCGTTAATGATTATAACCTCGATTGTCACCACTAGTTTGTTTGTTTTTTTCCCCAATGCTTGAGGACTGACAAATGAAGAGACTCTGTGAGACATTACTGTTTAGAATTAGAACACACAGACTGTTGGTGGGATGATATTTTTCTAGTTATGGATCAAATTATGAACATTTTAAGAACGAGGGAAATTTAGATTTTATGTACCATTTCTGCCATTATATATCAAATTTAATATGTGTTGTATGGAGTGTAGTAGCTACATGGGTGACTTTTTTTTACAAGATCAAAAAAGATCTGGGGCTTTTGGGGTGAGATCCGGGGCTTAAGTCTCCAAAGTCACCCCCTCGCTCCACCGATGTATATATCTCTATTTGTATTTGTAATGTGTTTATATCACCATTTTGTTGTTCACCACATGTTGTATTAAAGTTTGCAAGTTGCCACATAGTTGTGTTGTGTGACGCAGTGGAGGATCTAGATAACTATTTCTGGATGGGCCTAAGTGAAGTCCTTAATACTACTACTGCTATACCAATTATACAATAATAATAATAGTTGGGAAAAAAATTATTTATTAATTATGATGTACCCATTGACATGTCACTGACAGCATGTTCCTTTAGTTTATTAAATTGATTAAATAGCCAATTTAATAATAATATAATTAAATATACATAGTTTATTTCCATTGACATTTACAATTAAATAACTATATTTAGGATATTGTTCCTTTCAATTTGAAGAGGCAACGAAAATCGGTCTAGAATTCTGTTTCTGAGCTTGTGATTGGGTGGGCACAGCTGTCAATCAGGGCGTCAGCTGTCAATACAAAATAAAATATATAAAAATAAACAAACTTAGGGTTTTGTAAAAAACAAAAAACAAAACTACAGTAAAATACAATATTAAACAATGTATAAATGAGGTTTACATTAGGCACTTCAAATTAAAAAACAGAGCAGAGATACAAAATGAAGTTTTTTGGTTAAAATATTAAATGGCGTTACTTATTTTTTGAGACATTTAAAAAAATCATTAATAAAACCAGGGAAAGAGGGCCTTTTACACAGTGAATATAATACTTAACCAGAATTATAATTATATTAACAATGTCTGATAAGGAAGATTTTAAATCATCCATGTAAAAAAATGACATGATGAAATTCAAAGGATAATAAACCGTTAATTTTTAGTGAAATCCAATCATGTATATTAGACCAAGATACAGGACACCCAAAAAAATAAATGATCCAGTGTTTTATCAACAGTATTGCAGAAGGAGTATTGATCCACCTCAAAGTTTAATCTTTTCTTAAGAAACTCTGCCACAGGATAAGTGATTAAAGATTAGATTTATGATTAAAAGAAACACGGACAGATTGATATCGGACATCATACCGGCAGAGCTGTTCAGTAACATTAACGTTAACTGCCTGTTGGATGACAGGCGCGAGACAAGAGCTGTTAACAGTTAATAACAGTAAAACAGACGTGTACCACGTTTATTCATGTTTTATTTTCTTGCACAGACGGTAATACAAAAAAATTTTAAAAGTATTTACATATTTAGAGACTATAGTTTTACGTTTTAATTCCTCAACGGTGATGACGCATATAAACAGGGTGGTAGTAATGTCCGAAACGTTTTCAGTTGAGTGCACTATTTCCCTATGTAAGGAGGGAGTGAGTGGTGGTTTTGACACAGCCCCCCCCCCCACACACACACACACACACACACACACACACACACACACCAAGGCTCGTTCGCCCCCCAACATGCAGAAACTCCTCCCACTGTCGGACCCTTGCTACGCTGTGATTGGTCAATCAACATTCCCGGATGGGGAAGACCCACGTGTGAGAGGGCATGCTTTTCTTTACATGGACACACAGTCCAGGTCTTCGGACTTTCTGTTTATTTTGTATTGATTTTACGCAAGACCAGTTTTCTTTTTTGAAGTATGGAAGTGTGTAAAACAGATGTTTCCGGGAAAGAAGGTTTGGATTTCGTCTGTGAAAACAAAAGTACATATCCTACACCTTTAGATTCAGACTCAGATGATCTCATTAGTCTGGTAGACAGTGAAAGCGGCAGTGATCAAGAATGGACATTGGAAATGGAATCGTCAGAATCCGAAAGGTCTGCCTGTTATCAAACAGATAATTTAATACATGTTCATTATGTGTCACTAATATTTTTCACTGGAATTTGTATAGTTACAGAGATGCAGAGAGTCCGATCACAAATGAGGTATAAACAGACACATTAAGTAAAAAATGCAATTTATCATTGATTTATATTAGATTGATAGATGCATATGTATGTATACAGGGCCATAGCACCAAATTCTGGGCCCTGCTGCCCCCCCCCCCCCCCCCCCCCCCCCCCCCCATTAAACTCAGGGCCGTGCAGAAACCTTTGGTGGAGCAGGGGCGCGTAAAACTACATTTTCAAACAAGTGAACTGTATTTAAAACAAAATTTCAATCATGACTAAATAATGTCTGTTTGTATACGTGTGTGTGAGATGTCCCTCTCTTGATCATGCAAATTGGTCTTCAAAGCAGCAGTTTTCGGCTTGCCATGTTCTTAAAAATGTCAATGCACATGCTTTCGAAGGGTACACTGAACACATGACTCATGAATCGTGGCAGCAAGGTATTTACAAGGGTTGGGATAATATGCTTTTATGGCGATTTGATTCTTTTACAATTTTTTAGCTGCCAATTCGATTTAAATTGCGATTCTTCGATATTCTCAGATTTTTCGTTTGCCTTTTAACACCAGACCACGTGAAAAAGCTAAATGATAATGTCTACAGATCATATCAGGAGCCATATTTCCCCAAAAATGCACATCATATGTGAGTCAGTTAAGATTTATTCAGCAGTAATATATTAGAACCAGACTTTGGGAAGTAAACTGCTACATTTATCTGCACACAACACAAATAGGAGCTTATAATAAAGTGAACTTTAAAGTGTACATGTCCAGTTCTGCTCTTCCCTTCTGTTAGAAAGCCCACACAATTTAATTGTTGTTGATTGTTTAACTATATTTATTCAGGAACAAGTAATTTTCTCTCAGTTTTCAGATATCCCGTGCTGTTGAACGCACCAGAGACAATGGTCCTGAATGCACCACCTCTGTGTTTAGAATGAGCTATTGTATTGTTGCTAAGCATCCTCTTTTTCCCCAACTCTAATTCAGATACTCCTGGTTTATTACTGTGTAGAAATACCACAAGGTGAGATTAATAACACAATACAGTTGGAGTAGATATTGGTATAGTGCAGGGATGGGCAAACCATTCCTAAAGGGCCGGTGTGGCTGCAGGTTTTTGTTCCAACCAAGCAGCAGCACACCAGACTTGATTCAATTAATCAACTGATCTCAGTCTTCAGAGAGTTGATTGGTCAAACTGTGTACTCTTGGTTGGTTGGAACAAAAACCTGCAGCCACACCAGCCTTTTGTGGAATAGTTTGCTCATGCCTGGTATAGTGTATTGTTTGTCTGCACATAATTTAATGCTATTTAACGCTGGTGTGTTGTTGAAGCTAATACGATAATAAGCTAGCTTCGTCTGTGTGCCTTCTGTGAGGTGATTTCTGTGTATTCCATGATGCATTATATACATCTGAGTGACTCATACAGTCATCGTGGGTCTTTACAAGTGGTTATTCATCCTTTTTCAAGTAAATTGCTTTTGTTACAGCAGCAAACAAAAACAGATCATTATTGCACATAAAAAGATCAATCACTATTGCACATAAATCGATCAGTATTACCCATGAAAGATTACTGTTGCATATAAAAACATCAATATTACCCATAAAAAGTTCACAATTACTCATAAAAAAGATAATTATTGCACATTAAAGAGTCTAATTGCTGCTGGTAGAAAATACTTCCAGTAGTGTTCAGTCTTACATTTTTGGGGAAATCAGTCTGTGTCTGAAGGTGCTCTGTCAAAACACCCTGAGAGAGTGAAGTGGGTTTGATGGGTTATTAATAACTGAGGTCAGTTTATTGAGCATTAGCACCTCAGCCACCTGCTCATTTTATCCTGCTGTGCTGCAATAATGGAATTTTTTTGACCAGTTTATTGACTCTGTTTTTATCTGCTGAGCGACAAGACTCCCCCCAGCAGACCACCCCAAAAAACAACAGTCTTATAAAACAACAACAGTCTTATAAAAAGTGCAGAGGAAAGGTTTGCATATGTTAGAAGAGCGTAGCCTTCTCAGGAAGTACAGCCTACTCTGACCCTTCTTGTACAGAGTGGCTGGACAAGTCCAGCTAGTTGTCCAGCTGTCCTCCCAGGTATTTGTAATTGGAGACCAGCTCCACTGCTGTACCACTGGTAGTGACTGGGTGAGGCAGGGACCACCTCCTCCTGAAATCCACCACCATTTCCTTTTTTTTTTTTTTTTTTTAATATTGATGTTTAACTGGTTCTCACGGCACCAGTTGACAAAGTTCTCCACCACCATCCTATATCCCTGTTCACACATTCTCTCTGAATACAACCAATCGCAGCAGAATCATCAGAAATGTTTTACAAAATGCACCCATTAGAGTTGTACCTGAAGTCTGATGTGAAGAGTGAACAGGAAAGGAGACAGTACTGTTCCTTGTGGGGCCCCCATACATCTCTGGATGGTTCCTGACATACAGTTCTGGAGGTGCACATACTGTTGTCCATCTGAGAGGTAGTTGATCACCCAGGAGACAAGTGCTGCATCCATGTGCATGTTCATCATCTTTTCTCCAAGCAGCTCTGGCTGGATTGTATTGTAGACACTTGAAAAATCAAAGAACATGATCCTCACATTTGCATTCGCTGTGTCCAGATGTGCATGGGTTCTCTGGAGCATATATCAAGAATTGTGCATTGTATACACTTTGAATCACTCTAATAATCAAGTAATGTCCAAAATAAAAATATATTTATATTTTTTGCAAAAATAAAAAGTGTCTTGGTGCTTTTAAACAACCTGTATAATGTAAAATAAATATTTAAACAATTAAAGTTACAAACCATATTTTGCGTCACGTTGAACTAAGCTTACCTTGTCTTAATCTATCAGAGGAGGATTTTTGATGCTGTTGGTCCAACTTTGGGACAGTTTCTTGAATATGTATCACAAATTAGGTTTTACTTGCAAGAAGTTAGGATGATATAGCCTACAGAGTCGTTGTGCAATGTCAATGTCTGGGGCTAACTTATAATTTATCATGTCACCTATCAGCTAACAATGTAGGCTAATATTAGCTTGCTTCAGTTGCCTGCCGTTGCAATATTAGCCTACAATAGACTGTATATGTTTTGCTCCTGATTAAGGGTTGTATGTTTCTGTATGTTTAGCAACGATAACAGAGATAACAGGAGTTAAGAAGGGAATTTCATCTTGTGTGATGAAGTTTTGTTAAAATTGTGCTCACCATTCTTTGGAAAGAAGTTCATCACAGCCTGACTCCCTTCATTTTACTTTCTCTCTTCTCTCCTTCCTTTTCTGTGAGCCAGACTTTACTTTTTAAAAAAGTTGTTGCCACATCACTGCAAGCGCATCTAAGTAATTATCAGAAGCAAGCTGTGGTTGTGGTGCAAGGTGAAAAACAGCTGTGTGTGGACTGAACCATTTTAGGGGTTTTGATGTTTCAATAATATGGCAATTAGTAATACACCAGACTTGCATTTAGATCGATATTTATCATGAATATGTTTTGTTGTTAATATAATTTTACATGTAATTATTTTCCCTTAACCTCCTGTGGGCCCCCCTCTGGCTTGGGATCCCTAAGGCTGTCTAACTTTTACCTGCAGTCTGACGGCCCAGTATGAATGTGTGTGTGTGTGTGTATATATATATATATATATATATATATATACATATCTTCAGATTTGTAGTAAAAGGCTTGTTTATTCAAACTATATTATTGTTTGAATCCACAGTGATGAAGATGATGACTCCAAGCGACCAAGTGCTGCACAGCCTGCGCAGCAAAGAGCATCACAGTCCCCCTCTTCTAAGAAGAAACGCCGCACCACCCGAGGTTCTGCATCAGGGCTGTCTACTCAATGCTCTCCTGCTCCACTGTCTCAGACATCTTTATCCGACTCTGAGTCACCTGAAGAAAAACAGCCAAAAATAAGAAAAAGACAGATACCTAAAAAACGTAGGCCTGCCACTTCTGGAGCAGATGAGGAGGTAATATGGCACAACAAAGACGAGGCAGATGAAAAGCCAGAACCATTCCACTTCCTGCCAGTGAAGCCCCCTGGCCCCACTTTTAACAGCTCAGCATCATGGAGACCCCTTTCTCTTTTCCAGCTGTTTTTCAGCACATCAGTCATTCGTACTATTATCAACAACACAAACACCAATGCCGCCAGGAGAATTGCAGCTGGAATGAAGTTCACTTGGAGTGTGCTAACAGTGAAGGAGTTTTATATATTCATGGCAATAATTATTTTCTCTGGCCTTGTGCCTGTTCATGAACGATCGGATTATTGGAAGAAAACGATCCCTTATGACTTCATTTTTCCCAGTAGGAAAATGTCACGGAACCGGTTTGAGTCAATCATGTGGTCCCTGCACCTGAGCGACCCAGAGGGTGATGTAGAGAATGACGGCAAGAAGGGCACGCCAGAATATGACCGACTATTCAAAATCAAACCATTATATACAGAAATAGTGGCTGCTTGTCAGGCTAACTTTCAGCCATATCAAAACATTTCCATCGATGAGCGGATGGTGGCATCGAGGGCCCACATTTCCATGAAGCAGTACATAAAGAACAAGCCCATCAAATCGGGCTACAAACTGTTTGTGCTTGCAGACTCGTTATCGGGTTATACCTGGAATTTTTTTGTGTATAGTGGTAAGAGTGAGTCAGCCTCAGGCCATGGGATAAGTTACACTTCTGTGATGGATCTGCTGCAATTCCCTCTGCTTGGCAAGGGCTACACACTTTTTGTAGACAAATTTTACACGACCCCAGCCCTCTTCTGGGATTTGCTCAGCAAGAACTTTGGCTGTTGTGGCCCCATCAGGTCAAACCGCATTCACTTTCTGAAAACCGAGCCGCACGATTGCCACAAAAAGTCAGAGAGAGAGAGAGGAGACATACGGTGGATCAGGAAAGATAAACTCCTTTATGTAAAATGGATTGACACGCATGAAGTCACTATGTGCTCTTCAGTGCACGAAGCCTTCAGTGGAGAGACCGTTAAAAGAAGAGTGAAGGAGGGTGGTGAGTGGCACATAAAGGACATAACTGTTCCGGATACTGTTGTGGAGTACAACAAGTACATGGGTGGTGTGGACTTATCGGATGCGCACATCGGCTACTACGCTGTCCGTCATAAGACAATGAAGTGGTACAAGACTTTCTTCTACCATTTTCTCGACATTGCAGTGGTGAACGGCTTCCTTTTGCACAAGGAGCTGTGCAAGATTCAAACTGAATCCCCAATGACTCACAAGGTGTTCAGGGAGACTCTCCTTACAGAAATGTTACAGTTTGCCGAATGCCAGCCACTGCCAAGATATCAAATGACAGAAATGTGCATGCCAATGTACTATGGGGATGATGCCACCCATACCAGGAAGCATTGTAGGTCCTGCCTGGAGGCTGGGTCACCAAGGATAAAGACTCCCATTTACTGTGCGAAATGCGAGGTGCCCCTGTGCCTCACGCCTAAGAGGAACTGTTTCAGGCAGTGGCACCTGACTCACTAAAAATGTACAAAAGCCCCACACTGCAAAAAATGATTACCGTGTCATTGGACTTTTTATATAGTTTTTTTTTTATTGTGTTCAGTGTTTGTATGTGCACATTTTTGTAAATAGTTGCAGTTTTATTAGAATTATTCATAGTTCATTGCACGTTTGGCATTTTGTACATAGTTTCAGTTTTTATTGTGTTCAATGTTTTAGCTCATCCCAACGAAGTCGCGATGAGCTATTGCCATCATGCTTCACTCGTCGTCCACAATTCACTAAAGCCGCTTCTCCTCCAATTCTTAATGGATTGGATGGATTAGATAGACCTAAGCATTAAGCACAAAACATATTCCTTTGTTTGTCAAAATTTTTAATTGTAAAAAATTTGTTTGCAACTTCCTATGTTTTTCCAGTCTGGCACTAAAATCACTTCTCCTCCCTCAGATTTCAATTCTGATTGATTCATTAGAAAGTAATTGCCCTAATATTAGTTTCTACCAACAACCTCCTGCGTAGCATTTAACAGCTTTAACCACAGTAACATGTCATTACCCAGTTACCTACTTTTGTTCAGTCACATGTTACCCTAGAAGAGCTTTGGGGACTTCCTATACCATTCACTGTTTTTGGCATTTGTTGATTAAAAACACACAGTGGGATTGATTTTATGATCTATTGAATGACTTCCTTTTGTTGATAGCAAGACATCATAGCTGTTAGGTCCGGATGAGCAAAGGGACATTGGCATTATCTTTTATGATTGTAACCCTAACCCTCTAGTAAATGGTTAGTTTTATTATGCTGATGTATGCAGTAAATATACTCAATTTTGAAACAAACACATATAGTTTCTTGTATTTCTTCATTCTTCATTCACTCTCTGGGAGGGTTACACCTTTTCTCAGTCTGAACTGGCTGTGCTTGGTTACTGGCCTTGGGTTCTGTCACTGGATTTTTGGTCTCAGTCTGTTCGACTCTCTCATCAGAATTCTGTCTGGTTCTGTTAAGCCTAATTGACACCTCCAAGTCATCGTCATCTGGTGTCATGTCAGTCTGTGTCTGCTGCTCTACTCTAGTCTTGGGAACAAACTTCACCAATCTATGTTTCTGCCACTTTCCTACTTTCTGGGTAATAAACCATGTAGGCTGGACTATTCTTGTCAAATCCAACAAAAACTCCATTTTCAGACCTGACATCAAGCTTTTTCTTGTCTTGTTTGTAAACAAAACACTCTGCCCCAAATTTCTGCATCCTTGAGATGTTAGGCTGTTTCCCTGTAAGCATGAAGTACGGTGTCTGCTTTGTGCGGTTGCTAAAGCACCTGTTCCTCACTACTGCTGCAGTCTGTACTGCACAGGTTCTTAGGTAACTCGCTCTCAATAAGCATGCACCTGGCCATATCAAACAATGTCCTCCAGGTTCGCTCTGCTGTCCAATTCTGGTGGGGTGAATAGGGTGCTGATGTCTCGTGCCTAATTCCATTTTTGCTAAGCAATGCCTGATAACCTTTTCCCATGAACTCTGTACCATTGTCTGTGAAGGATACATTTTACTTTCCCATATGGAGACATGTCAGCTAGGAATTTCTCAGTTGCTTGTGCAGTGTCACTCATATTTCGCAGAAAATACACAAACACAGCACTGGAATAGTCATCAGTGAATGAAACTGCCCATTGATATCCATCACGTGACACACATGACTCGCTCATGTGGAAGTCCAGGCAAAAGAGAATTTATTTGCCATGCGCACACAGTGTTTAACCTTCATATCATGTGACCTTAACAATGCACATTATTGGCTCCCCTCATAACACAAAATAAAAGTTACATGTGCAATTAAAACAATTGAGGGCATATAATATTCACACATGTCAACATATTGAGAAATTTTGGAAGTGATTAGGGCATGTTTTTTTGCTGACATGAAACACTATTTTTAAACCTCTTCTAAAGTTCTAAACAACATCACACTTACATGGTAGTAAGTAGAGGGTCCCTAAAGGAAAACTGAAGTGTTCGTGTTATTGGATATCTGTCCCCACCAGTGGAACAAACTACCTGAATAACTGAGGTCTGAGAAAAACTGTCAGTTCATGTCATTGTCTTTCATTTTAACTTATATGTTTTATGTTAAAGCACCTTGAATTGTCTTGTACACGAAATGTACTATACAAATAAATTTGCCTCGTCTTAATAATTACATATTCATCATTATACATTAGTGTGTGTGTGTGTGTGTGTGTGTGTGTGTGTGTTCTACTGCATGATGGTGTTTCAGTTTAGGTTGATGTGTTCTGCAGAGGAAAGAGAGAGAGAGAGAGGGGGGGGGGGGGAATAAAGAGAGGACAACAAAAGTCCTCCATGCTGCAGCCCCTCCTCCCAGTAACCAGTGTTCATGACCCCAACTCCTTTCACACGTCACCACATCAAACCCCCCCCACCCCACCACCACCACACACACACACACACACACCCTCCAGCACACAGCCCCCTGCTCCATCCTGTCTCTCACACCAACCCAGGTGAGAAACCAACTAAGGATGATTAAGGCCATGAAGGCAGCAGGTCCAGACTCCTCAGGTCCTGCACAGATCAGCTGTGTGAGTTTGTTCAACACATGTTCAACTTGAGCCTGAAGCTGGGGAGGGTACGACAGCTGTGGAAGACACAGACTCCACACCCCAAGGATCTCAACAGCTACAGGCCAGTGGCGCTAACATCCCATCTGATGAAGACCCTGGAGCGGATGGTCCTTGATCATCTGTACCCCCTGGTGGGACCATCACTGGATCCACTCCAGTTTGGCTCCCAGTCTGCCACTGGGAGGGACGGTGCCTTAATCTTCCTCCAACACTGAGCTCCCACTCACCTGGAGAAACCTGAGAGCACAGTGAGAGTCATGTTTTTCTTTCAACACAACACAGCCTGCACTTGTGAGAGACAAGCTGGAGCACTCCCAAAGTGGACCATCACTGGGTTTTGGACCATCTCACCAATGGTCCACAGTATGTGAGAACCTGGGACTGTGTGTCAGACATGCTAGTGTGCAGTACGTGGGATAATTTCTAATACAAATAACTTGTATTTTAGTCTTTTATACTTAAAGTTGTCATTCCATGGTTATTTCATTAATATTCCTGTGTTCGCCATTGTTATTGAATACATTGTGTGTTGGTTCTATTTTTTTTTTTTTTTAAACATCCGGGTTGTTTTCTTTCCAGCTGTTTTTTCACAGTAGAAAAATGACTTGAGGTCGAACAGAATTTACCGATGCTTCCACATACATGTCCATGATGCGGCCACGAGGCGTCTCTGATTGACTCAGAATGTGTAAACAAACACTCCCCCATACCCTGTCGCTTGGTATGCATTTACCTTTACCCAACTAGCATCCAGCTAGGTTTCGTGCCGTTGCTTGTTCTGAAAACATGCAGGAAAAAAACAAGGCTTTATTTCCACAGAGAGCACATGAACCAGTTCGATCCACCATTTTTTCCAGTTTGTGCAGCAGCTACTGTGGCACTGTCTTCTCTTGTAGATGCTAATGCTAATACTACTTCAGATCCACTGCCGGTGACGGGCTTAACCCCACACGGGTGACGCTAAAGTCCATTTTGACGTCAGACGGGCTGGCTTTTTCTGGGTCCCTTGTTCCTCTTGTTGTTTTCTGTGAATGCAGTATGCAGCCAGTGGAGGTGACAAACCACTGTCAAAGGCAACATGTGTTGGTAAGTCAGGGTGACCCATCAGATTCCAAAAGGAGTGTGGAAAAGTGGTTTTAAGCGGAATGACATCAATGCATTTACCATTAAAGTTGAACCTGATTAAACCAATTAATTAGTTGATCATTACTCAAATAATTTAAGTGCAATCACTTGCCTTCATTTTTTAAGTAATCTCTAACGGTCTTATCATGCAATAAACTTGCATGACAGAAAATGAACCCCACACACAATCAACAAACATCATATAAGTCAGGCTGAAACCTACATCACCAACATGAACTAAGACAACACCTCCTCCCAGTTTTTAAGTAGGTCAGTGTAAAACACATTTGAGTAACTGGTTAAAAGGCTCAGTGACTCCCTGGTGAAGGGGTGTGATTTAAATGAAGCTGCTTCCGAACCCACTGGTGTTCTGTTTGATCAGTGGCCGCTCTGAAATAAACGAAGCCAATGCTTTGATCACTATCTTTGTTTTAATGTTATGCAAAGAATACGCTGCTTAGGTATGTGTAGTCAGTGATTCCATACCTTGGACTTTTAAATGCTCTGAGTCAATCTTCAGCTACTGAATGGTGCTGAAAATGTCTACAAAGAAGAAAGAATGTTGAGATGGAGATGTTTTTATGGCTTAATGTAAACGTGTAGTGCTTCAAGGACTCCATTCAGAGAATCTAAACCACATGAGGCTCTGATTGGTCAGGAGTTTTGCACTAGTTTTACCCCCTAAATTCTGATCTTTACCCATGTGCCACTCTTAGAATACTTTCCTAATTTCCTTTCTATCACATAACTGTTTCCTATGGTTAATTGAGGCATAAAGCTCTTAAGATGAAAAACTTCCCTGACAACATGTCATATTCTGAAGCCTGAGTTGCTGCATCACTGCAGTTTTGATACGTTACTTCAGATTAAAACTGACAAATTACCTGATCCAGCTTTTTTTTTCCCCAAAAGACTTTAGTTGAACATAGTGAAAAAAATAATGAAGTTTGACAGAATTTGACACCAAGAAAATATCCTTTAATCATGAGTGGCAACAATAATTTATATATTTTTTTATTAAAATTCCATGACAGAATTGTGCTAAACCAGTACATTTTAGATAACATGAAATTCACTCAGAAGCATTTCCATACATTTCATTCATCATCTCCAGTATTAATGGGTTTTATTACACATTATAACAAAATACTCCAGTGGTGTGTGTAAGGTTACAGCTTAGTATGTGCAAAACTGAGGCTGTTTAAGTAGACTTTTTGCTGTTTTGTATGTGTGTATATATATATATATATATATATATATATATATATATATATATATATATATATATATATATATATAACTTAGGTAACATGATGAGTCACATCAATATGGTGGTTCTTTTCCTCTGCTTTTTATGGACTTGAAATATTATTTTAACTCAGATATTAATGTATTAAGATGAGTTGTTGTATTAGTAAGTAGTTAACACTTTAACTCCTGAGACTTTAGCAGTTCCACAGAAAATAAATAAATACATAAAATAAGCAATAAAATTAACAAAAAACAGCCCAAGTGATCAATAAAAATGAACAAAATTGAAGAAAAATTCTAAAATAAAAAAACAAAATGTAGAAAAATAAGGAACAAAAGAATATTTGTAAATATTTAGAAAATAACAAATATTATGAAACAATTTGCAGAACAATTAAGTAAATACAAAAAATAAAGAGAAAGAACTTGTATTGTAATTTGGTTCCAATACTTTTAGTTTTGGCTTTTTCTTTTTTTCTAAATCACTTTCTTTTTTACATCTGTTTATTTCCATAGCTTAGTTCCATGAAGAAAACTCAGTAAAAACAGACAATTTTTTTTAAATTGATATTTTTTCTGAATATTTAAACAAAACAATCAGGGGTTAAATGATAAATGTTATAACATGGTGGTTATTTATTTAATCTGTTTTATTCCAATAACATTAGTTCTTTGTGACCAGCATTTCTTTTATCCTCTTACAGTTTAAAGGTGCTTTCACACCAACAGCACTTGGTGTCCATTAGAGCAGTGTTTCCCAACCCTGGAAATAAGCTGCTTAGAAATATGTCGTCAGTCACTCCATACCATGGACTTTTAAATGCTACTAAATGGTGCTGAAAATGTCTACAAAGAAGAAAGAATGTTGAGATGGAGGTGTTTTTGGGGCTTAAAGTACACGTGTAGTAACCTGACTTATGTCATATGACTGCTCACACAACCATCTGAGTTGCACGGGGATCGAATCGGTTTCCAAACGAAGCAGTCAATCAGTATTGCAGGGTGGGACTACATGGGAAGTGTTGTGTCTGGTGTGATGTTAAGCAGAAGCGACGGCAGTGTAGTCTTTTCAGATAAACAACAATGGCAGTGTTTGAGTGTCCATATGGACTTGTCTATTTCCAGTGTTTTGTCGACTCTACCATATGTTCATTCCTTAAAAATAAGAACAGAGGACGACTGTGGAAGTGTTTGTTAATGTAAATGATGTTTTCACTCTTCTATCAGATGGTTCCACTGATGGATAAAGAAATAGTACCAGTGCAGAAGCCCATGGTTATTGTGGTACCCCCCCTGGTTGTGTTGGTAGAGGACCAAGTAAAGAGGCTGGTAAACATGGGCTGACAGTAATGGAACTGGGAGGAAGAAATGACAACCACATCTGCAACAGATGTTGGCAGATAGTGTTCTGTAGCCCTGAGTCATGGCTGAAGGATAAATGGAGAACCATGTTTTCCTACGACGCTTACCAGAAGAACTGAGTGGGCATCGTAGTAGACAAGCGTCGTTTAAATCCTTCTGTTGATGTGTAAATACCTGATGAAAACTTGACTTCAACGTGAATGGATGAAGTGGCGTCAGTCAAGAGACGGACAGATTTTTAATCTAATCACATGCAAGTATTTTATATAAGGCCCCTCCTTTGATTTGATTTGAATGATTTATTTCGAACATGTGCAAAGTGCAACAATGATCAATGCAACAATAATCAATACAACAACAATAATAATAATACGACACAATGACATGTCCGAAAAGGAGTAGGATGAAGCATAAGCTTATTTAATCCTACCCCTTCTTCACTTCCCCAATAACCTGAATTCATCTTATAGCAATATAGTGCATAGTACAAAAATGATGATAATAATAAAAATAATAACAATAACAATAATAACAATACCAATAATAAATAACTGAAGTACTAAACATATACATATATACAAAAAGCAAAACAGAACACACAAAAAAAACAACAACAACAAATGAGCAGATAGGAAAGTAGGCAACAAATAGAGGTTTTTTTTGTTTGTTTGTTTGTTTTCCTTTTTTTCTTCCCTTTCTTTTTTCTTCCGTTTTCTAATTTGTCTGCATTTTGTTCTTTTTTTTTAAATTTAATTTAATTAATTTTATTTTATCTTTCTATTCTATTCTTTGCAAACAGAGCAGTTGTAGAAGACTCTCAGATGGTATTGTGAAGTACCATCTGGTGACAGTGTAGTGTCCCCAACCCTGGTCCTCAAGTACCACTATCCTGCATGTTTTAGATGTTTCTCTCTCCAACCACACCTGATTCATCAGGCCTATCATCCAGCTCTGCAGAAGACCGATAATGACCATCAGGTGTGTTCAAAGAGGGAAACATCTAAAACATGCAGGATAGTGATACTTGAGGACCAGGGCTGGGAAACACTGTACTAGAGGTGTGTGAGGTGCTTGGAATGACATTTTTAAACATCCATGTATGATTTATCAGTCTTACATGGGCTTCATTCAGAGACTTCACTGAGACCACTGAGCGGAAGGACAAAAGATAACTCTATTTAGGATGATTATTATAGTAACATCCAATTAATAGTGAGTGTTTTACCTGCGTGTAGTGAGAAGAACAGACATATTATTCAGGATCATCATGTGACTGCTGCAAATGTGGAATTCAGTAGCTATGTCATAAGTGATGAGAAGGGATTATTTGTTGTTGTTGTTTTTTTTTTAATAAAGCAGATTAGAAAAATAGTTCAGAATGTATTTTGTGTGTATTCTCTTTCTAGGAGTTTGAAGTGAATATGACAACTGCAGACTGTAAAATGTTATTTAATTTTTAAAACAGACAGCCCCATCTCCATTGTTCATTTGTGATTACTGAGTGGTCATGCATTATGTCCTGTGTTCAATGAGTCTTTCTGACAGCGTGAACTGAAAATGCCTGAAACATGCAGCTAAATTTGGGCAGAGCGGGGGGGCTGGAAAGCTTGCAGCCGGACCCACGATACATAATAAATAAATAATAAAATGAAAAAAAAAATCTTAAAAAATATATATAATAAAAAATAAAATATATATATTTATACACACACACACTTGAAATGCTTAAAAATAAACTGAAGTGAAGCTGCAAAAATCTATGAGTTATTTGGATGCATTCTGCTTGTGTTGGGTTAAAGAAGTGCAGAAATAAGCCTCTGGTTGGGAATAATTCTAAAGTGCCAGTGAACATTATTATAGATGCATGTGCTGTGTGCTTTTCCAAACACAAATCGCCTAATTAAAGAAACTCAACTACTGTGGTGGAGTCTGTTTGTGGTGGAGTCTGTTGAGGAAAATCCACCCCAGATACAGAACACAGAGTACAGGTCACACAGACACTGTCAGGAAATTAATAAGTGGAAAAAAAAAGGAATAATCAAATGTAAGCTTTTCTCACTTGGTACAAGATATCTTTATTATCCTGGGGGGAGCAAGTTGATCCACATTCAGCAGGAAATAAATAAACAACAACAAAACACCAGTTAACAAACAGGCAGTAAATACCCGAAGGCAACAAGTAAACATGCACCCACAGTGGAAGGACAAATATTTACAGAGTGAGAATAAAAAGAAAATATTCTCATGAAAATTGTGTCAATATTATAACTGCAGTTTGCTGTAAAAATACATGTGTTAATGTGTAGCAGCGCAAAGATAAGTTTGTTGTCCATCCACCCAAACATCTGTTACCTGCAGGTCCATGGTTTGACTGTTTATCATAACAGGGAGGTGTTGGAAATCTGTCTGCATTTGGCCACAAAGATGTTAAAGACAAACTTTATCTGTGGAAAGGAAGGAAGGAAGGAGGAAAGAAAGAAGAAAGAAAGAAAGAAAGAAAGAAAGAAAGAAAGAAAGGAAAGAAAAGAAAGAAAGAAAGAAAGAAAGAAAGAAAGAAAGAAAGAAAGAAAGAAAGAAAGGAAAGAAAGAAAGAAAGAAAGAAAGAAAGAACAATACCTCTCCCCCTGCTTCCTCTTGGGGTAACAATATAAACCCTGTTACTAAATGTTTTGTGCATTTATAGTTTTCATTCTAAACGTCATATAAATGTGTAAATGATAAGATGAGGCATCATTTTACAATTGCATGTATTTTATTTAAGACATTTCAGGTTGTTCATGTTATTTAAATATTTTAAATTGACATTACCTGTAACACCAGACCTTTCTGTGTGGAGTTTGCATGTTGTCCTCGTGTCATCGTGGCTTTTCTCCAGGTACTCCAGTTTATACCAGAACCACCCATCACCTACAAACCCAAAACTAAAACAACAAAACATAAGAGCCCGTGCAGAAGGGAACATCAGTCCCATCAGATCTTTACTATTTCATGGCCATGAATTAGTATTTCATATTTTGGGGGCAAAACATTTTTTATATGATAGTGTATAAACATAAATGTTGGTAAAATTATGTCAATATTGGAACGTTGGAAAAAGTGATGGCTTGCATGGAGGTTGGGTTACTAAATGTAAATTTGGAAAACAGCAGATATAAATTATAGTATAAGAGCTATGTTTAAAATGTACTGGAAATTTTGATTGTACATGACAAGACTATCTGGTATTTATATAAATATAAAGAGTATAAAGTACAGGTATTTATATAAATATAAAGAGTATAAAGTACAGGTATTTATATAAATGTAAAGAGTATAAAGTACAGGTATTTATATAAATGTAAAGAGTATAAAGTACAGGTATTTATATAAATGTAAAGAGTATAAAGTACAGGTATTTATATAAATGTAAAGAGTATAAAGTACAGGTATTTATATCAATGTAAAGAGTATAAAGTACAGGTATTTATATAAATGTAAAGAGTATAAAGTACAGGTATTTATATAAATGTAAAGAGTATAAAGTACAGGTATTTATATAAATGTAAAGAGTATAAAGTACAGGTATTTATATAAAAATGTAGGGAGTAAAAGTAAAAAGTTGCCAGAAAATTAAATACTTAAGTGAAGTACAGATACTTAAAAAAAGTTGTCTTCAGTGAGCACCTTTTAATACCTTCTCTGCTTTTTGGGGATGTTCCCTTCAGGAGGCTCAGGGTTTTTCCGTTCCTTTGTGTCCCATGGCAGCTCTTCCTGCAGGGTGCCCCTGTGCTGTAAATGACCCCCACCTCTGCATTCCTCAACTCTGTCTGTAAATTACTCAGGTCTGACTTCCTGTTACAGCTTTGCTTCAAAACTCAAATTCTAAGAATCTTACAAACATTAAAAGATATAAAATGTTACATTAAATTTGATATTACGGTCATTTCTACATTTGTCTGCGGTCGTCATCTACAGTAGCTGCATCTGGAAGAGTTCTTAAGAGTGATTATGAACGACTCAAATCTGAATCCAAATCATGTGATTCAAGTCCACATTTGTGGAATGTCGAGTAAGGATAAAGTTGAAAATGTTAATATATGAAGCAGTTTATCTTTAATATGAGTTCATCTTTTATATTTATGAAAGAGCTGTTGCATGACGCACATTTAATCTTCCCATTGTTAGCTCTACTTCTCTAATTTCTTTAAAGTTACTTCTTAAAGACATGCAAGACAATTTTTCAATTTAAAATATCACAGCATGTATTAAATCAAACTATTAAATTATTAAATGTAGATGAAGAGGCTTATGGCTTTAGTTTTGAAAGCCTTATTTAACATATTTAAAATTATATATATATATATATATATATATATATATTTTATTTTTTTTTTTTATTTTTTTTTTTTTCCTTAATGACTTCCTGCATGAAATATCTGTCATTTTAGGATTACTAAGAAAGAGTCATTATGCTTCATTTCCTGGACTGATTTTATCCTCATTTTTGCCTTGATTATAATGATTACAAATATACAGAAATTCTGAATAACTTTATTTTGTATAAAGTCTGTGATGAAGTCAAATTAACAGAAGCAAAATCTGTTGAAAATTTTAATTCCCTAAAATGAAAGTGCCAGCTATGGACTTTTTAAAAGCAGTGTTTATGTTTGTACAGGTATTGGAAGCTCATCATTTCACTTGTTTATCAGAGAATGCTGAACTATCTGCCTTCTTCTCACTTGCTTCTGCTTTTTGAAGGTGAACACATGTACATGGTAACGGTGGGTGCTGGTCATCGGTGCAGAACCCACACATATGCTTTTTATAATATTTATTTATTTATTATTGCTCTAATCCTTACAGCTACAGATTTACAGACCCTCTTCCCCTCCACCTTATCGACCACTGTGGCATGCTGTCCATACTGGAGCACGTCAAACCTGCTGTTAACGTAACCTTGATACCGGATGCAAACTGCACCCAGAGAAGAGTGATGGTGATTGATCGAACTCCTTATTTTCATGGCAGGTTATTTGGTACAAAGCCAAACACATTACCAGGTAGAAATAATACCATATGGAGACCTCCTTTCTTTTGTTTTCTGCTCCACATGTGTCCCACACTCATTCTCAGAGAATTCATCTGTGATAACAATTGATGCAAACTCAGGGAATCATCAAGTACAGGGTAGAATATCAAAGTTATCAGAACAGTCAAATAAAATAAATAATTAATAAGGCTTAAGCTGTCGGGGGCTGACAGGGTATATATCCCAGAAATCCAAAATGGCGGCACGATGGTTAGTGGTCTTGCCTCAAACACGTTTTTGGGTGATGGGGGAAACCGGAGCACCATCCAGACACGGGGAGAGAAACATGAAAACTCCACACAGAAAGGTCTAATTGTATGATGACAATAACGTACTCTCTCTCTCTCTCCTCTCTCTCTCTCTCTCTCTCTCTCTCTCTCTCTCTCTCTCTCTCTCTCTCTCTCTCTCTCTCTCTCTCTCTCTCTCTCTCTCTCTCTCTCTCCCTCCCTCTCCCTCTCCCTCTCCCTCTCCTCTCTCTCTCTCTCTCTCTCTCTCTCTCTCTCTCTCTCTCTCTCTCTCTCTCTCCTCTCTCTCTCTCTCTCTCCCTCTCTCTCTCTCCCTCTCTCTCCCTCTCTCTCTCTTTCTCTCTTTGTTTGTCTGTCTGTATCCATCTGCTCTTCCAACCATTTGGGAAAAAACACACCAATATGACATTGCCTAAACTTAACGTAGTGACATGGAGTGTGTTAGACAACCAATATGAACTCAGTTTCAGCTACTTTGACCTGATACTGTCAGAATAATGAACAGAGGACAATTTTTTTTCCAACAATACTCCACCTATTGAATGAAAATGACACCATAAAACCTGTAATTTTCTGTAGCTCCATTTCAGGGATATGATTAATTATATTTAAGTGAATCATAACAGTAGTGAAGTTATAATAAATATAGTTGGTCAGTGATATTAGTTTAGTAGCCCATGAATTTCTACACTGTAGATTTTGCAGTGTTAATTTGGAGAGTGTGTGATGATTTAACACTGCAAAATTTACTTTCTTTCTTACTTTTCTTTCTTTCACCATCCATTCTTTACTGTGACTCTATACATTTAAATCAAGACTCAAAACTCACCTCTGCAGACCAGGTTTCCTACCATAAAAATGAATGAATAAATAACATAATAATATATATTAGAAAAGCACTTGGAGAGTCCAGACTTCACCCCCCCCCCTCCCTTCACTGATCACCACCAAACTTTTCACACATCTGTCAGTATCAACATTTCCTGAACATTTCAGCCAAATCCATCCATAACTTTTTGAGTTGTCACACACATGTGCTCATGAATCATACACTGTAGATGTTCATCAGCAGCTGTGAAGAGTCTTAATAATGCTGTAAATGTATGGATAGAAGAGTGCATGCATCTGACACAATGTCAGATCCAGTGAACGTTATGATGTCCTCTTACTGTCAGGTGGCCTCAGTGGGTGCGTGGAGAGGTGGTCACAATGGGAGGGGAGGCGCCTATAATAAAATATTTACTAGTTATTACTTCCACCAGGTCTGTCTGTCTGTCTGTCTGTCTGTCTGTCTGTCTGTCTGTCTGTCTGTTAGTTAACAGGATAAAATCAAAAACTTATGGACGGATTTTGCTGAAATTTTCCGGATGTGTTGGGAGTCTCACAAAGAACAAATGATTACATTCTGGATCACTTTGAAATTTTACATTGCGGTAAATGGAGAATACATTTCAAAGTAATCCAGAATCCAGGATCACTTCCAGATCACCACCACAATGTAATCATTTGTTCCCTGTGACACTCCCAACACATCCTGATAATTTCATCAAAAGCTGCCCCCGCCCCCTCCCCTCCTCACACAAACAAATTCTGGCAAAAACATAATACGTCCTTGGTGGACCTGTCATCATTTGAAGGGGGGAGGTCTGCCTTGGTGGAGGTTTGCACTCTCAGACTGCTTTTCTATTTATTATTATTATTATTATTATTATTATTATTATTATTATTATTATTATTATTATTATTATTATTATTATTATTATTATTATTATTATTATTATTATTATTATTATTATCATTATCATTACAGACAGATGTCAGGACTCCTGTGTCTTTCAGTCTTTAGGGTCATTCATCCACTGCAGATTCCTCTTGGGTCTGTTAGGATTATGTAAAGCAGATAACCAGTACAGTCTGTGACATCTAGAGTGACCAACCGTCGCAAAAAAATTTGGGACAGTCCCTAAAACTAATCCAACCCTAAACTTCCACTCAAACACATAGATGAGCTTTGGGCCCAAACACTCAGGAGCAGCTACTTTCTTTCATTTTGAGCCTCCCTCATAAGCAATGCATACTCAGAATAGGTCTTTTCAATTATGAAAAGTGCCTGGACCGATGTGAGAAATAAATATTCATTTTACTTGGTCCACAGTGAAATCAAAGTTAAAATGAATTTGGCAATGAGTTGTGCAGAGTTCTATAAATACATCCTGGGAAAGAAGGGAGTACTGGCAGCAGTGTAAAGCTGATGTTATGTGAGTCCTCAGTAGGCTATCGGATTAATTGAATTGAAAGTTGTTTTTATTCATTTATCTAATATATGCACAAAGATGATATGATATTTTTTTTCCATTTTTGTTGTTGAAGACAGCGGCTGCGAGGGTGAGACCAAAGGTAGTGAAGTGAAGGCAGCGTAGCAGGGATTAATTGTTCGTGGGTCGTGTTCTGTTCAATCGTCCTAGTTCTGTGAAACATCCTTCCATAGGATGAAGTGACAGATACGTCTGCCTGTCTGGGCTTCCATTTCCTTTTTCTTGTCTTTTTTTTTTTTTTTTTTTTTTTTATCATCGCTGCTTTAATGTTTTTTCTTCCACGAGGACGTTCAAACACTGAGAATCACTTCATCAGAAATAAAATAGAGATGTTTCCAGGATGTTCTGACATTTCTAATCACCCTGACAGAATATGCTTCTACATTTATATATGCAGGTCAGATGCTCTGGACAGTTCAGAAACTTTTATTATTCAAAACAAGCCAAAAAGAATTAGTTGAGTCAAAGACACAAGGTAAAAATCGTCCTCAGATTAGACTAAAGTCTGTCCTTTTAACAAAACCTACTTGTCTAATTATTTTGTTTTCTTAGAGTTATTTACTGACCTGTAATTTAGTCATCATAATAATTTTGGTAAAGCTTATTATTATCATTAGGCTATAGCCCGAAATGTGTCATGACCTCTGCTCCAGTGACCTTTTCCCCAGTGCTGTCCACACTCACCAGGTCCCGCACTGCGCAGCTGCAAGCCGTTCCTCATCTGTGGCTATAAAAGCAGTAAGGCTTGCAGTTGCCAGTGCGGGACCATTCAGTAATGTCACCTCCATAACCCGGACAGTTTGACCATCTCCTCAGTCACCATAACCCAGACATTCATCATCACCATGGACTCTGGCCGTTTGTTCCCAGGTTTTGGTTTGGTTTTGTCTCTGTCTTGTCTTTATGTTTCTTAGTTTTATTATTAAATTATTTTTCCCTTCAGTACTGTGCATTGGAGTCCTCTTTCACCTCACGCCGATCCTGACAAAATGTCTGATTTAGTTATTGTTATTTTTCCATGATGACATTTTGAGTTCATGATTTTTATGTTTTCTTGTGGCAGAAATATTAATGATCTTTGAAAAAAACAAGTTTGTGACAGGTTTGAAAATGAATGTTTTATTATTGTCTATGTATCATCAGGAAGTCCCCCACCCAAAGAATAAAATAAATAAATAAAACACTTTAGCAAATATCAGCCAATCTCATCTGATCACCCTAACGACATCCTCCATTTCTCTAACAGCTGAACTTCAACTCTAATCTCTACAATGTAAAGTGTAAAGGAGCCAGAACAGTCCCCTGTGGCACCCCAAAGTAGTGATGTGTCATGCTCAAAAGATGCAACTCTGACGGTCGATGATTTGTAGTAACTCACACATCGAGTGAGAGCTGGCTCCCAGTTTTTTCTTTTTGTTGCTTACGTCAGTGCTTATTTGTACGATAAAAATGTTTGAGTAAAGTATTAAACAAAAGGAAGAAGTAGTTTTGTAACAGAATAAATACACAAAATTATACAATTAAAATGCTGTTATAAAACTGTGCGAGTTTGGTTCTAGTTCTGATCTATGGATTTAGTCACAGTTTTGTTAATTTGTGTAATAAAATGTTTGATTAAATTATGAAAAGAATAGTTTTGTAACAGAATAAATGCACACAATTAGACAATGATCAAACTTCTCATAAAAACACTGCACATGAAGGGTTTTCAACACACAAACCATTCATTTTTGCAAAGTTATGGTAAAATAAAAGCTTAGAAAATAATCCAAAATTAAGAGTCATTCAGAAGTTGAATGAGTTGGCTCTTTGGTAACACTTTATATTACGGATCACTAATAAGCTGGTAATTCTATAGAAATTTTGATGTGATTTGTGAGAAGAACTACCATAAACATATGTTTAACTTCACAGTTATAACAAAGAAATATTGTAATGAAATCAAATTAAAACAAAATGTGAAAAAATAAATAATACTTTATACCTACACACAATCCACTATGTAACAACCATTTGTTACCCATGTGTAAATGGTTCGTTCATTATGTATTAACCATTTGTTACTGATTTGTTAGTTATTTTTCATACACAATTTATCATAAAGCATTTGTTCACTTGGCTACAACTGATTTGTTCAAAGAGAAGAAAAACAAATGCTTCGTTTATGATAAATTATGTATGGACAATACATTAACAAATAACAAATAGTTAATACATAATGAACAAACCATTTACAAATAGGTAATCAATGGTTAGAATAAAGTGAATTGTGTGTAGGTATTATAAAGTGTTACCAAAAATAATATGCAGTAATTCCAAATATTTGAGTGTATCACACTATTTGACAAGAAATAAAAAAGACCAAAGCTAACTCACACATCAATTCACACATCAACACATGCTACGAAAAAATTCTGCAAACCTTCAAGGCCAGCCCACTTAGTCCATGTTGAGATGAGCAGAGCAGAAGAAAAATGGTTTTGCTGTACTGTTGCACCTAATCCTCTGAGGGCCATTCCTCCTGGGTGAAAGCGGCAACGTTTGATATTGCATCGTTGATTTCAACCTTCAAAAAGGAAAATAGTAAAAGTCAGTATTTTTCACAGTTGGCCGTGGCTGAAAAAAAAAACCTTTTTATTACATCATAAAGTTGAAAGGAGGTACCTAAAAAAAAAAAACACCCAAACTTAGCTAACACCCAAACTTGGGTGAAATACAAAAGAGGGCATTACAGTTTTTCTCAGTCGCTTTGGTGCAATTTTCAGATCAGAAAGTCAATTCTCATAACTGTTAGTTCAACCTTCACAACATGCCGTCATATGTGCACATGGTAGTAGCATTTTCCCCTTCCTCTGAACAAATTACAATTGGTCTTGGACATGTATCAGTCGCTTTCATACAACAAAATGTTGTTTCAGCTCATCATCAGTCACTTTTGTCATTCAAGTCATAATGGAATGTCATAATGGATGCTCAATAGTCATTCACAACAAAACAAATAGTCTTCATTTCATTGCTTTAGTCATTACAAACAAAATTGATTAACTTGTTTTCAAATTATGTCAAGCAAATTCTATGCTTTTCTTTATAATTTTTTGGCCTGAAATGCCTCCTAGTATGTAAATGGAACAATTACTTTCAGGTGAACTTCAGTTCCTCCTCACAAGAGGGGGTGTGATCTATAGTTTACTAATCAATGACAAGCCACTTGTTCACAATCAATCAGGGTGGAAACCCATGGACCCCCATTTGCAAAACTATATACAGTAAACTAAGCAGGACAGAATATTTGTCTTTCTACAATTTTGTGACAAATGGAAGATCAGCGACACGAAAGAGGAGTGAGGATGCGGGGAGGAAGAGGAAGAGGAAGAGGAAGAGGAAGAGGAAGAGGAAGAGGAAGAGGAAGGGCTAGAGTAGCAGGGAGAAGAGGCCAAATACATAGGCAAATCCCTAATTTCTAAATTTTCTAATTTCTCCCTAAATCAGGACAACTCACATAGACCATGTGATCAATCACAGTCTCACAATGGCTGAGGCTGGTCGCAGGGTTCAACCAAATGTTGGACGGACCACAGTGAATTCTAGAATTCAAACATTTCGTCGGGAGAACAGGCATGTACAGTACTGGGAAGTACACTTACCCAATAGTTTACACTGTAATACAGTATCTCATGTTTACTGTACATTGTAATGAAATTTACTGTAACTCTCCACAACATAGGATTGAAAGGCAATCTCAGAGTCAATCAAAGGCAATCTTCCCACGCTGCATTGCAAGAGAAAACATCCGTTGTGACGTCGATAAGAATATGTGGCCATACAGACAGGAACGTCAGGATAAGCCAGAATGAAACTGTACTATGTCCCATTACTGTATTACAGTATTGTTTGCAATTTTGCATGAAGCTCTACCAAAAGGGTGTTTCTTATGCTTTATTTCTGACTGACAGAATGTTGGTGTATTTTTTCATTTACACAATGCTGTATTGCAGGGAACAAAGTACAGTACTGTAAATATGTGAAACATATCCAGTGTCTTGTATTCATTTAGCCTCTACCTCCAGCAACTTGCAACTTTGCGGAAGTTTTCGAATGGCTAGAAGTGGTCTTTCAGGCAGAAGTGTCAATGGGTTATGATTTTTTTGCGTTGGAAAACAATGACAATAATGAAAACATGACAAAAGCAATTGACTTACTTGTCCATAGTCTTTGGTGTCAAGACTTGTGGTTTTGATGGCAATGGCAGTTTCATTGGCATGAGTACTTGCTTTTGTGCAATAGACTATCTGTTTTGAGAGAGTGATTTGCTTTTGCAGATTATCCACTAGGTGTTGCCGTTTGCACTGGATGTTCTGAGAAATGCACTAACTGTTATGCAAATGTACAAAGTGAAATGCACCAAAGCGACTGAGAAAAACTGTAAAATACATAACATAAAAGAGTTCAGAATATCAACCTACAAAGAAACTACATCAACTTAAAGACCTTGGTTATTTTTGTTTTGTGGAACATTCCATTTCAATCATTGCTCCCCATAACCATCAGACTGTACAACAGTGTTCAATAACAATAACAAATATATATTTATTACCACAGAGCAATGTAAATATAATATAAATACCATAGATAGATAGATAGATAGATAGATAGATAGATAGATAGATAGATAGATAGATAGATAGATATTTATTTGAGCATCTACTTCCAGTCAGTAAAACATAGCATACAAACAATAGATTACTAAAATAAATAATAACAAATAAGTACTAAAGTAAAGTAAATAAAGTAATACACACACACACACGTTGTGTTATTCAAAGATTAAAGAAGATTAAAAAATATGTTATTGTTGCATAACGATTAAAAAGTTTACAATAAAATGAATAATAAAGTTAATAGAAAATAAATAATGCATTAAAATGTATGATAAAATGTTGTGTATTGTACTAAAATAGTGAATTATTTAGCAGCATTCAGAAGTGTGTGTGTGTGTGACCTGATGGATCTGAAGTGCTTGTCTGTTCATGTCTGGGGTGACAGGGGTCTAGGAGGATCCTTGCAGCATTTTTGAGGCAGATCTTCTGTGGGGAGATGACCACCAACTATCTGTTGTGTGTCTGATTCTTGGGAGCTCTTTCCTCTGTGCCTCTGTACAGCTGCAGAACCATGACAACACAACGCCCTTTCTCTTACTCTTCCTAAGACCCTGAGAAAATAGAGTCTCTTCTGGGTCTTCTTCACCAGCTCTGCAGTGTACAGTCTCCAGCTCACTGATGTTAACCACCAGGAAGTGGAAGTGTGAGACCCTCTCCACACAGACCCTGTTGATGTGAAGAGGCTGGATGAAGTTAACGACCAGCTCCTTGGTCTTACTTTTGTGTTGGCAAAATTACAAAATATAAGTCTTAATGTTAAAAATTACTTGCTATGCTATGCTATGTTGTGCTATTCTATGCTATGCTAAGTTATGTTATGTTATGTTATGTTATGTTATGTTATGTTATGTTATGTTATGTTATGTTATGTTATGTTATGTTATGTTATGTTATGTTATGTTATGTTATGTTATGTTCTGTTGTTATGTTACGTTACGCTGCGTTACGTTACGCTACGTTACGTTACGCTACACTACGTTACGCTACGCTACGTTACGTTACGTTACGTTACGTTACGTTACGTTACGTTACGCTACGCTACGTTACGCTACGCTACGTTACGCTACGCTACGCTACGTTACGCAACGCTACGTTACGCTACGCTACGTTACGTTACGTTACGTTACGTTACGTTACGTTACGTTACGTTACGTTACGTTACGTTACGTCACGTTACGTTACGTTACGTTACGTTATGTTATGTTATGTTATGTTATGTTATGTTATGTTATGTTATGTTTCAGGCAGAGGTGGGTAATTCCAGGTTCATCAAGTCAAAGTCCAACCATGTATTGGTTCAAACCTGTTCACTGAACACAGGTGATTCCACTAATTATCCCATTTACCTGGATGAGACATTGTGCTTATCAAATTATCTGGTTCAATGAACAGGTTTGAACCAATACATGGTTGGACTTTGACTTGATGGACCTGGATTTACCCACCTCCGGTTTCAGGCTGTCAAAATTAATGCATTAATGTGGATTAATCCATCTTCATGATTGATCTGATTACGACTTTTAACACAATTAAATGGAACCCGTGTTTACAGTTGTTTTGTTTCAAGATGTTTTGTTGAAACTATTGAAGGTGTTGAATAAACATGTTCATTGCATTTCTATTTATATTTTTCCAAATGTTTGGGATATTTTATCACATTTTGTATGTATTTTAGAAAAGCTTTTGAATATTTGGATATGTGGTATTTTGTGGGAAATTTGAGTCCCCCCAAAAAACCTCTATTAATATAGATTAAAAATGAATATTTAATCATGATTAAGGAGAATTTACTCACATTGGGATTAATCATTTGACAGCCTTAGTTCTATTCTATTCTATTCTATTTTATTCTATTCTATTCTATTCTATTCTATTCTATTCTATTCTATTCTATTCTATTCTATTCTATTCTATTCTATTCACGGGGTAGTGGGGTCCAAACTAGTCCTAGGGGTTGGTATCCCTCTTCCAGAACACCTGGAAACCATTATATTTTTATCAGGCATCTGCAGAGATTTATGATGAGCTGATCATTAATTTAACCAGAGGTGCAGGAAATATGTAAAATATTTAGGATATGAAAGTCCTGGAAGCCATGTCTGGGTTATGAGTTCTGTAAACTGAACTAGTTTCATGATCCGTAAACAGAAGTGGTTCCTTAAACATCATTAATGTTTAAATGCTAGTTGGATCAAGTTTTCATGATAAGTCTGGGGTCAAAATGTGAAATTGTTGAAATTGTTTAGTTTGCGGCTAAATACGACGGCATATTTTATCAGAAGTGCCTTTCGTTTACACACTTGGGGTGGCTGTGTCTCAGATGGTAGAGTGGGTCACCCTATGACCAAGACACTGAACCTTGACTTAGTCTCCCGCCTACTGGTGTATGAGTGTGTGTGTGTGAATGGGTGAATGTGAGGCTAATGTAAAGCGCTTTGAGCACCATGAAGGTGGAAAAGAACTATATAAGTGCAGAACATTTACCATTTTACATTATACATAAGTCTGAAGACTCCTTCCAGAGTGGGACGTATTGAAGACACGTTGGGTCGTATCTCCGTCTAAACTGCAAGAAATGCACATGTTCACGTTTCTTTATGTTGCATATGTTCACGTCACATACACTGTCATGTGACATTCATACCCTGAGCAGGTAAAGCAACAAACATGTCGTACAACCTGGATCCCACAGATCTTCCAGCTGCACTAGCATTAGCATTAGCACTAGCATTAGCAGCTCTAGTAAATATAAAGGAGTCGTTTCAACTATTGTACAGACATTACACACATACCATAGCTGAACAGAGACAGGTGGACAATTACATACGTCAAAAACAGAAAAGGACATGTCGGCGGTCTATCACAGTACCCTCAAACAGCCTGGCATTCATATTTCACCTACTGTGGCATCTTTGTATCTCTTTGTCCTCCTGAATACACTCGTCTAAATGCGGATGAAAAACTGAAGACGAGAGGACACTTTTGCGTCTTTGCGTTTTCATTGTCTCTGTATAAATGTAGCCTTAAATAACAAGATGACTAAACATGAATGATGTGAGAGGTCAAAGGTTTCTTTTAGAATGTTAGATTTTAGCATTTAAAATTTTACTAGGCTGAATGTATTGTTTCTATACAGTGTGCTTTAATATTTATTTATCTATCTTTTATATTTATCATTCGTATATTTATTGCATTTTTTGCACACTGGGAGGAGCATCCTAAACTAATCTCATTGTGCCATTGTGTACTATAACAAAGTCAATTCGATTTGATTCACTAAAGTCATTTGTTTTCTGATTGTTTGTTTGTTTGTTTGTTTGTTTGTTTGTTTGTTTGTTTGTTTGTTTGTTTGTTTGTTTTAAAGCCCTGGGGGGCGACATTGTTATGATTTGGGGCTCTATAAATAACATTTAATAGATTCATCTGATTAAAGTATGTAAGATTTAACACATTTAATGTCTGAAGAAATATACATTATTAAAAAAATGTACAGCAGTGATATTATTGATTTGATTTGAATGATTTATTTCGAACATGTGCAAAGTGCAACAATAATCCATACAACAATAATAATAATAACAATAACAATATAATAGAGGTTCACCTGACAAGGTGATCACTAATATGCAAACTTGAGGAGGGGAGGGGGGCCTTGCAGCAGCAGGTGAAATCTCCAGGTAAATGAATTAATTAAATTAAACCTCAGCCTTATGTCATAAACTCCTGCTGTAACTCACTCACTCATTCCATCTTCTGCTCAGGTTGTGAATGTACAGGCAGTAACTGACACTATTTAGAGTAATTTATTACTTATGAAATACATTTATGTTTTAAACAGCAATAGATAATTAACTTACCACCAAAAATATAACACAAGAGAGAAGCAGAGGGAGTAAAAGTACTCACATTATGTAAAAAAATACCCATGATTCAACTCCTTTAGTAAAGTAAAAGTTTTTTTTAAAAGTACAACTGCTCAATTGAAATAAAGTACAAAGTGTAAAAAAAAATAAAAGAAAGAAAGAAAACTGGATTTTATTTTATTTATTTATTTATTTATTTTTTTACCATGGATGAAATAATACTTATTTAACTAGGAAAAATCTCAAAAGTATCCAAAAAAGTTTTTGAATTTTGTTGATGGAACTGATGTACAGGTGTCAAAAAGAAAAAGTCCAAATTAAAACCAAATTACAACACAAATCATTTGTTTTTGTTTTTTTATTGCATTTGGGTTTGTTTGTTTTTGGGGGGTGGGGTTTTGTTTTTTTGTTATTTTGTGAATATTTATTAGTTTCTGTTGACGTTGTTCTTTATTTTTGTGTATTTTTTTCTACATTTTATTTTTCATTTTATAATTTTTCTTTAATCGTGTTCTGTTAGTGTCTTACTTTGCTCATGTTACATATTATTTTGTTAGTTTAATATAAATTTTTCTTTGATCATTTTGTCTATTTTTGTTCATTTTGTTGCTTATTTTTATTTTTTTACTGTGGAATTGCTTATATCTCAGGAGTTAAAGGGTTAATGTCACAGAGATGTTGATGTTTTTCTTTTTTCAGCATGAGCTGCTTTTCAAATGGTGCCCCATAACGACGCCTCTGTCTACATTTGTCACAATAAACCTGCCAGAATGGGAACATGCAGCGCTATGTGGTTTTTGTTTTGTAGAGTGTCCTAAATATAGGTCTGTTAGCGGAAGGTAGTCATTATGTTCCGCCTCAACTTGTTCACTTTCTTCTACAAAGCAGGTATGGTTTACTGCCTAACTCAGAGTTTGTCTGCAAACTGGACAACTAATTACATTAATTACAAAAATAATCACCACAATTTAGCTCTAGTATGTTTAATAAAGCCTCCAATGACATGTGTAAAGCAGATCTGTTACGTTCTGGACATTGGTTTGTCTTGTTTTGTGACTTTTCTGTTCGTCTTTCTGTTATTTCTGTCATTGTGAGTATCTGGGTTTTTATTTTGACATGTGGGTTTGTCTTCACCATTTACATACTTTCTTTCTGGCCACGGTGTGTGTCTCTGCTTATTAATTAATCCAAATGTGTCTCACCTGTTTAGTCCTCTATTTAAACTCCTCCTGTTTCTTTGTCAAATCACAAATTTGTTTGTCTCTGTACACCAAATGAGCGTTCTGTATCTTGTCTTTTGTGGTTTTGGACAGAGGTGGTAAAAGTACTCACATTCTGTACTTCAGTAAAAGTACAGCTACTTGTGTGAAAAAATACTTTGGTAAAAATAGAAGTACATCAAAACTCAATCAAACTATCTATCTATCTATCTATCTATCTATCTATCTATCTATCTATCTATCTATCTATCTATCTATCTATCTATCTATCTATCTATCTATCTATCTATCTATCTATCTATCTATCTATCTATCTATCTATCTATCTATCTATCTATCTATCTATCTATCTATCTATCTATCTATCTATCTATCTCTTTCTTTTTTGGGGAATTTTTAAAAATCTTTTTTCTTTTCTTTTTTTTCTCACGCATTTGCTTATCATAGCGCTCAAATATCTAGAAAAAACATATATATTTCTTTCAATTGACTTGGACCTTGGCACATATGTAAAGACAATGAATATGCTGACATCACTACATACACAGATATAATGACATCAGCTGGATCAATGTCAAATTAAACTACAATACATACATACGTGCAGGGTTTGTTGAGCCTGGCATGACTTGTTGGAACCTGCAGCCAATACGAATAGTTTTTATATTTTATATTGTCCTTATGTACTATAGATTAATTTCAAATAATTACCATTTTATTAAACTTGAAATGGTTTATATCACTTATTACCTAGAAACTGAAGAGTAATTGCATTGGAAACTGCATAGAAATTGCTTGCAATAAGCAGTAACTAAGACATTATTTCTATGAAATTACATTAAAATTACTATAGAATTATCACATTATTAGTGATCCATAATATAAAGTGTAACCAAAAAAATGCACTTTTAAAAAATAGTACATCTATGCTATTTTTAAATGCATATGCTGGATATACAGATGTTTAATGTACAGGTACAATGTACAGGTCTGTACCTACTTTAAAACAAAAGACGAGGTCCTCCAAATATGGTCCAAAATTGAGTATGCAATTCAGGGATCCCAGAAGTGGCCTTCACTCAAAAACTGTTTAAGCTAGGAGACTCAAACTTTGAATTCTTTCATTTGACATCATGAGGCGCTAATAGAATAAAAATCAAATCAAATTGAAGAGGTTTTGGGAATTTGTGTGAATTGAAATGGAATGACACCAATGACAATAAAGACATTCTGATTTTGTTTGTGATGTGTTAAATGTTCATTGTGGTCAGTTTCAGATGCTGCAGTTCTTTCATAATTCATAGTTTGACTTATTGTTTGTTCAGTATTAATTGTCAGTTGTGTAAATACAACTGGCTGTACATATTCTGACCAAAAAAAATAACATTCTCACTTTGTGCAATAATAATCTATACCTGGCTTTTCTGCCTCTGTCCATAATAATATACATTATACAGACTAAATGTCATCTAAAATTAACATTTATTTGCAACATAGTGTTACATGATAAAACAAATTAGGCTAATTTTAGCAACAAAAAAAAGAAGAAGAAGAAATCTCAGTTTTGAAAGCTGAAATTTGTAATATTTAAAAAAAAATGGGGCCAAAAAAGCCCCCCAAAAATTGGGAACCACTGCTGTAGACCACATAGGACCTTAGATTATTAGCTCACTGTAACTGTGTCTAGTAACATATGCAGAAATAAAATACACTTTCCTGATAAAGACATAAAGATTCACCTGCTCCTGTTCTTGTGTCTGTCATACAGAGCTGTTCCATCCATTCATCCATTACACCTTTGAATTCAGACTCTCGAATTAATCTTTCAGTGTGCGCTCACTTGTCCTTCATGAGGTTAGCATAGTTGTCTTGAATCCTGAATGAAAACTTAATTTTAACATCTGATCATATGTCAGTTTTTGCATCACTCTGAAGTAAATTATTTTTGAAATTTCTTTGTCTTATAAATGTCACAGTCACTGTTACAGACGTGGTTCTCTGCTACTTTAGGTCATTTGGAATAATAATGCAAAGTTACTGTCTCATCCATTTCATCTGAATATAACAGATGAAATGGATGAGATGTATAATTTTATGTCTGTTCTCAAATGAAACTTTGTCTACATCTAACCTTTCGGATTTAAATTAACACCATTTATTTTAATATTATTCCATGTATTTTGTATTTTAACAGTATAAATCATGGATTTTCCTGTATTGAAGTCACTGATAATGTAGATGTTCATAAAATATCAGATTAAATTTGAGAATAATTATATCAAAACCACAGAAAACTGAAGAAAAACAGTAACTTTACTTGCAGATTGCTAATAACATGGTAATTATATGGTAATTTTGATGTAATTTGATAATAATAATGCCTTTCCAAGCAATTTACATTCAGTCAATTTCCAGTATTTTATATTATACTTGAAATAGAAGTTGTTTAAATCACTTTTTACCTGGAAACTGCAGAGTAATTGTAATGGAAATGTCTTATAACAAGCAGTAACAAAGTCATTATTACCATGAAATTACGGCAAAATTACCATATAATTACCATGTTATTAGCTATCCATACTGTAAAGTGCTACCAATATATCAATACCTGATTATAAACCATGCATTTCTTTTCAATGTCATTGATCCAGTTCCATTGGTTTTGCTGGTGAATCAATGCTGTAGAGGATGACGTTGTTACCATGGTAACTGAAGAGCCTCTGAATATCCAAATGGATCATATCTGATGACTGTAAAAGATGACAAACTGTATTTTACACCAATTATTTACATGTATTGATGGAATTAGGGAATCAACAGGTATTAAACAGTTTAGATCAGTACATGGTTTTGGTCGGTGATGGATGTTTGGGTCGTTATAAGTTCTGTCTGTTGTAAAATCTTTACTATTATTGGTAATATCTAAGTAACATTCATAAATATTCTGTCATTACGAAACTAAAATAAAAGGTCTTCTTTTTTTTAAACAACACTTTTCCTTCTGCTCTATCTCTGTGAGAATTTAGCATCTAATTCAGCTGCAGTCCAATCCCACCCCCATCCTCCAGCTGAGATCTTTGCCACAGATTTGTGTTGTGTAGGTTGTCTTTGTTTGGATCCAGATGCTGCAGGAGAGAAACAAGGGTTGGAATGAAATGAAAAGAAATTATTTGAAGTGGTGGTCAGACTCCTCAATTGGTGACGATTAGGATTCAAACCAACAACTTTAAAAACTGTTCTGTAAAACAAATCTAGACACATCATTCTATCTTTAATGTATCAGTGTCAACTGATTATTATTAATTTTTGGTCTTACATTTCTATACATTTATTATTACATTACATTTACATGTATATGTTTAATTTTTTGTTTTATTCATTTATTTTATTATTTAATTTTTTAATGTTTTTTAAATTTTTCATTGCTATTTTTTCTATTTATATATATATTTTTTTTCATTATTATTATAAAATTCATTAGTTTTTTTTTTATTACATTTAATTGAATGTTATTATTTATATTATTTTCAATATATTAAAATAACATTATTGAAGAATATTATATTTATTTATTTATTTATTTATTAATTATTTTTCGAAAACTTGAGTTTACACTCACTACCCAATGGCTACTTTACTTACAAGTGATGATTACATAAGACACGGAAACCAGTGAGTGTGTGTGTGTGTGTGTGTGTGTGTGTGTGTGTGTGTGTGTGTGTGTGTGTGTGTGTGTGTGTGTGTCTTATTCTAACAACATCAGACATATTTAAAGTCGTATATGACTGTGTAGAAATTTTCATGATGTCACCAATAAAAAAAAGTCACAAAAACGCCACATTAAACTTTAAATGTCACATTGACTCTTACTGCTCAGTAAATAGACACACAGAATCTAAATAAGGAGACTAATTATCATTCAGAGTTGTTGAATGGAAGGTTACTACTCTAGACAAACGTCAGGATATTTTTGTACCACATCTCTTGACATTGATTAGGACACAATCTTCTGTTGAACCATCGCTCTGCACAGCAGGCAGTGTTCTTTCTTAGTGCAGCAATCATCTACCCAATGTAGCTCCCATTTCTCTAAGAGGCTCTTTGATGTTGAGTAGGCTTAGATTTGATGGAGCCTAATCAGCCGCAGGAACATCCAAATGGTGAAATCAAATGACTGCCCTTTAGCGCTTCTGCAAAACACTTCCTATACACTCTTTGATGTGTCCTGCTTATGATCCTGCATAGTTTTATTTCTGTTATGTAAAGGTTGCATAAAACAGAAAACTTTCACCTCATTTCTCTGTCATTTTCTTTATTAATACAGGAATTAAGATGCAGCAATAAAAGAATATAAAACCCAAAAATGAAGAGCTTTAGTTAGATTCATTTACAAGCTAGCAGTATTTTTGTACAGAGGTGTTAAAAGTACTCACATTCTGTACTTAAGTAGAAGTACACCTACTTATGTGAAAAAAATTGAAGTACTGATTCAACTACTCTACTTAATACTTAATAATTGTAATAGTACAAATGTAAAAAGTAAAACTAATTTTTTTTTTTTTGCCATGAATGCAATAATACTTATTTAACCAGGAAAAATCGGAAAAGTTTAAAAAGTATCAAAATTAAATCCTTTAAAAGTGAGTTTAGTAAAAAAAAAAGAAAGAAAAAAAAGTCACAATTAAAAAGGTCATCATCAAATTTTTAAAAAGTTATAAATATGAGATAAAAAAAAATGTGAAATTTGGAGATAAAATGTTAAAATTATGAAATTAAAAGTAAAAAACTACGAGATAATAGTCATATAACTATAATATATAAAGTCACAGTTTCTCTCATCCATTGATTTTCTCTCTGAAGTGACTATTTTTCATACTGTCACATCTGTTTAGGTTGAAAAAGTAACAAGTCTTTATGAGAATGTAAAGAGTATAATGTACAAATATTTATGCAAAAATGTAGGGAGTAAAAGTAAAAAGTTGGCAGAAAAATAAATACTCAAGTAAAGTACAGATACCTAAAAAAAAATCTACTTAAATATAGTAATGAAGTACTTTTACTTAGTTACTTTCTACCTCTGTTAACCTTCAACTTAACCTCAAATTAAAAAAAAACAACAACAACAAACTCCACGGTTAGTTCAAGTTGTTTACTCATCTCTCAAGTGTTTAACCACATTCACAGATGCCGTATCAAATTAAATTGTCACTGTCGCTGAAGGCAGATGTTGAACCCAAAACACATTCATTCATCAACTCAGATAATGTGCAGTTAATTAACCACGCTCATTGTTATGGTCTTAAATGCTTCATTTATCTAAGCAAAATGCATGTATGTTACATAAATCCATCATTAGTTGCTTATTACCACACAGATTTGTTGCATATTGCCTCCTCTTCAGTTATTTGTAAAGCACATATTCAGCATCTGCAACTACAACGCTCTTAATTTTCCTCACATTAAATGTCTAATTACTGTTTAATGAGAGACTTGTTGAACATGAATTATTCTCTTCGCATCATTTGAGTAAAATAGTCTTTAGCAGGAAGAGGTACTTGTTACTCTACTTAAAAGGATTATCTGGAGTAAAATTGATTTTAGCTCAATTTTTGGATGATTGGAAATACATACATAGAGTCAAAATCACACCATTCAGATGTACAATGACATATTTAAATGTTGCCGTTTTGAGCTAAAGTGTGTTAGTATGGAAGTGAGTAGGACATGTTTTTTTTTCCCCGACATGAAAATCCGCATTGCATTCTTTTTTAAAGTCAAGTATTTCATTAGGAATTGAGATTAATCTGTATGCAACAGCACTGTCTAATAACAGGTTGTTTTTAATAAACAATGCAACAATATTCGTGTAACTCTGCACTATTTCAAATTTCCTCCTAAAGATGTCTGCTGCATCCTTAAAGGTACTGACTATAGATCTGTAACTATGGAAACAATATCCAACAACATGAAGACCTTGGGACACTTGCCTTTAGGGACCCTCTACTTACTACCACATAAGTGTTTAGAAATTTAGAAGAGGTCTAAAGTAGTACAATAACAAATACTATTGACACCACTTAACAATACTACCTCTGATATTATATTATGTGCAATTAATATATATACATATATATTTATACTGTTATTCTTATTTATGTCATCTTCACATAGCTTTATCCCTTCTGTATATATTTTTTCAATCCTGTATATTTTGTATAGTGTCTTTTTCTTTTTCTCAATATCTGTGTTTATGTACATATATTATTATTTTATCGATATGTTTCTTCTCATTGCTGTCCCTCTATTGCTCTATATCGGTTGCTACTGTATCATGTGAATTTCCACATTGTATCATCTTATCTTATAAAATAGAGTTTCGTCTCGGCGTAAAGACATGTCCTAATCACTTCCATGTTCACATAGTTTGGCTCAAAATGGCAAAATCAAAAATTTTCAGTGTACATCTGAATGATGACTGTATTATGTATGTACTCCTAATTATCTAAAAATTAAACTAAAGTTAATTTTACTTCAGATAATCCTTTTAAAGGGATAGTTCACTATCGTTCACATGAATTTGTATTGAATCAGTGTCTTTTCTCTGGTGCACCCACAGTGACTTACCTCCTTAGCAAACTACTTTCATCAGTTGTTCAGCAGTGTTTACAGCTGCTACGTGCAGGTGCACAGCTGTTAGCAGTGACAACACACACTGATAGCTATTGAGAGAAAGAAGTTCCAAGCAATTACGAGGTGTGAGTTTTTGTTCCATGACGGTTTTGTTCTGCAAACAAATCACTCATTCAAACACAAACACATACTGTTTTGAGAAGACACACATTTTAATTTCGTGACCTCAGGAAACCTGCCGGGACTACTTTCGCTTTGACCAAAACCAGACCAGAACTGGGTTCATAGGACACTGTCAGGGTTAAGTCACTGTGGATACACCAGAGTAAAGACACTGATTCTATATAAATTCATGTGAAAAATACAGAACTATCTTAAGTAGGTTTTTTAGGTATATCTACTTAAGTATTTATTCAGCCATCCTGGTCATCCTGGCGCTGAATTTCCAGCCTAGACATTTTTAAAACTGAAGTGCTCGATTTTTTTTTTTTTTTTTTTTTTTTTTTTAGCATCACTGGGCAAAAGGTCCATAATTACCATCCAGAAAATTGCTATTGAAGTTGTCTGAGAGGATGTGAGAATCCTCTATGTCCTTGTTCTCTGTGTATTCAGGTAGAAAATGTACCCAGTGATGGTATTCAAAAATGAGGGTTAAATATATGACTGACAGTGATAATTATATTTTGCTGATTAGTCAGAACACGACCTGGACTCGACATGAAACCTTAGAAAATGAGCCACAGTTTTGTGAAATAACATCAGGTCATCTATATTTATACATGATCTATAGACATGAAGTGTGCCGAGAGAGAGAGAGAGAGAGAGAGAGAGAGAGAGAGAGAGAGAGAGAGAGAGAGCGAGAGAGAGAGAGAGAGAGAGAGAGAGAGCTCCAAGAGGAACCATCCTTTACCTTCTAAAACGTAATTTTATCAGTAAATCAATGTGAAAGTGGATCTTCTTCTCCCAAACCATCAGTCAGAATAACTTTATATTTGTTGTGTAATATCTTTGCGGTAAGGTTGAGCAAGTTTGTTGAAAGAATTGCGAAATATTTATTTTGGAGGGGTTTTTTTATTTACATTTTTTTTTTATGAATTTATGACATTTTAAAAATCTCCAGTGGTTTATAATGGGATACAATTAAAAGTGCAATAACTTGATATAATTATTATTGGTAATACATTGGAAGTCACATGCTTTCATTTGGTTCCATGACCTTTGACATTGAGTAACTTTGAAAGGTCAAACAAATGTCAATAAATACTTTTTAATATAGGCATGGTTTAGGGCTTAAAGAATGACCTTTTTACAGTAGTATTTACTAAATGTGGAAAAAACACCATTAAATCACAAATGATTTGTTTATCTATTATCGTGAGATGACACAAGAAGTCATTACATAAACATGACGATGAATGTAAGTATGTTGTTTTACAAATGTATTCATTATTATATATGTTGTACTAACTTTAAAAATATTATGTGGTTTCCTGGTGTGTCTACACATACCATTGTTTTTATTGTTTTTTTAAGAGTCTTAATGGTTGTGGCCCTGTTTATTTATCAGATCTGCTTTTAACATGAGCCCTCTCTGACCCTCAGGTAGTAAAAGCTTTTAATTGTCCCTAGAGTTCACATTAAAACACATGGTGAGGCCTCATTCAGTTTTTCTGGTTCCAAACTATGGAACGTTCGACCTGAGGATCTGAGGTCTGCTGCAGGTGTTCATATTTTTAAGGGTAAACTGAAAACTTACCTTTTTAACTCAGCTTTTAGTTACATTTAACTCTTAACATTATTTCATGTGGCCATTTTATGTATTTACTTTTATTTTACTACTATTATTTATTTATTTATTCTTTTTAATTCTGTAAATCTTTTAACTTGTTCCTACAGTTGTGGGACAATGTGGGGGGGGGGGGGTCTGATGTAAAACACTTTGTGCTACATGTATCATGTATGAAAAGTGTTAAATAAATAAAGTTTGATTGATTGATTGATAACCATGTTTCTTTTAAAACTCTTTTTCTTCACTTCCTGTAATGTCCGTCAACATGTTTTTGTTTTTTGTTTTTTTGTTACTCACCTGACTGCAGTTATGAAAAAAATGTCTTTCCATTACAGTTTTGTATAACATACCACTTGCACTACGCCTGAAAAACCACCTCTTGTTAATGCAAAAAAAATAAAAATGTCATTGAAATTGTGTTGAAATTGTGTTTTTTCTCACTTGGTAAATTTTTCTGCACAAGTTATATTTGTGCAATTTGAGGATCAATGGAAATGTGACTAGTGTTAATATGTTACAAAGCTTGTCTGCTGTTTGACTACACATTCACCAACAGTTCCTGCTATTTTCAGTCCTATTTGTTAGAGGTGTACAAGGCAATTTATTAGACTGAAGATGATTGCACCTCCACATACATGTACGTTCTGTCCTATATTACTGGATTCAATATTTTTTCTCACTCAAATAACCAGCAGTGGCATAATTGAAGTGTGTATAATGTGTAAAATAAAAAGCAAACATGCCGTTAATGTGTATAATAATAAGCAACTAGTAAACTGCAAATGTCTACTTTAATATAAAGTGTTATTTATTTCTATAATATGCATGGTAATTACTTATCGCTTTGGTTTTAATACTTTAAATGTGAGTCTCAAATGCTTCCATTTTCCCCCCTGCAGGCGTGAACGATGCTGGAGGAAGTAGCCGGGATCCATCTTTAAGAGGGTGACTGATCTGATCTTCCGACTCTGTAATCTGCAGAGCACATGCTGAGAATGCAGCCGGCTTCTCCTCTGCACTCAACGTTTGGCCTTTTGAACGCGCTGTGAAATCTTGCAGTATCTCATCTAGACTTGCACAGAACCCCTAAAAAAAAAAAAAAAAGAAAAAAGAAAAAGGTGACAATTACATGAAAGGCCAAAAGGAAAATACAGACCTGAGTTTCTCATCAGTTTTCCCACTGACAGTAGTTTCAGCTCACAGTGGAATTTTCTAGAAATGGTTTTCCCTTAAGACTGAATGTGGACCAGACTGTCATGAATATTCACAGGATTATAATTGTCAATTATCTCTGAATATGATGTTGACTCTACTGTACCATCATACTATCTGTGTATATTCTCATTGGATAAAAAAAATGAGTGTTACACAGCTCTGACACATTGACATACGCTTGTATAAAGACACACAGATCCTGTGAAAAACATCAATTTTTAGATTTTTTTTTTTTTTTTAACTTGGATTCAAGACAGTAACGAGTATAATTTTTCTACAAAAGTGGCTACGCTATCAGTATTGATCAGTTTGCCTCATGTTTTCATTTGTAGACAGAATGTATTGATTATCTGCCATAAATATCTTACAACTCCTCCATCTGTGTCACTTTGAGTAACAGCTTTTTCTGTTTAGATGCAATATATGTTGGGTGTAACAACAAAGTCTGCTTTAAAACTTGAATAGAACTGTCATAGTTGGAGCTTGTGTAAAACAAGAAGGACAATGTGGTATGATGTCTCTCCATGGGGTTTTTTAAGGACCATTCTCCTTCTTTCAGGCCTCACTTCCTCTGTATGTACTAAACAAACATCTATAGTGTGTAAACCCCATAGTGATTAAGGAGGATCAATACAGGATACAATATGGAGACAAACACTTGTACTCAGAACTGTGAAATCAATACAAAAGGCTTATTATGTTCTTTTAATATCACAACTTTGATTTCTCCTCTATAAAAAAAAGTACATACTAACTTTTATATTATATAACATACACCAGATGATTAAACATCAATTCACACAACTATAAAACAGTACATTTATTTGACTTATTTGGAATAAAATCAATTTGTAGCTGATGGCTTTAGAATACTCAACATTTTGAGATTTAATTTATTTTGGTACAGTTCTATATCTATCTCCATCGGATATAGATATAGATATAGATATAGATATAGATATAGATATACATATAGATATACATATACATATACAAATAAATATAGATATAAGTATAGATATAAATATAAATATAAATAAGGGTAAGTTACTTTGAAAAAGTAATTAATTACAATGAATCCCCCAAAAGTACTTGTATTAATCCACTAGCAAAGTAATTAGTTACCAGGAAAAGTATTTTTGCTTTCCTTTTTTGTTTTTTTGCTTAAAAATGTCAAAGAAACAAAAAAACAGTTAAACAGGGTAATGATCATTCGTTCTATGATGTTACTTCGGACATGATTTAAGATGCTTCAGTAAAAACACTATCAAAGATCTTTATGACCTAATATCAATGGTAAAAGTTAAGCTAACAGAAACAAAGCATGTTATCACACTGCTGTAAACTGTGTGGACTAGTGTGCAGTGTGTGCAGACACATATACATTTATAATAGAACTAAAGGTTAGTGATGGCTTTAGTATGTTACATGTCAACACAGTTAAAATCTACACAAACTACAGCAGTGATGCCGACTTGCCAAACATTTATTTATTCAAAATGAACAGATTTCAACCTGCAATAGATTATAAACAGGAAAAACATTTTAAATACTGAAAATGTAATATTTGTTGAAAGCGACTTGAATTTTTAAAAATGTCAATATTCTTTAAATTTTCATTTAAGTATACAGGTGAACAGGTAGTGATGAAATAATAATGTCTATAGATTCTTATTCTATTATTATTAGTGGAAAAAACAATATAATGATGTCTGTATATTCTTCTCTACTGAATTCTCATGAACAACAACTTATGTTATAATCATTTGAAGTGTTTACACCTTTTATATTCCTTCCTTCCTTCCTTCCTTAAATAGAAATTAGCAAAGACATTGTTATTTTTAACAATCAGAGCTCAAATGCGACCTTGTAACTTGGTGCTGCCATCATGTGTGTGTGTGGGGGGGGGGGGGGGGGGGGGGGGGGGGACAGGACAGTTGAGACTCCAACTATCCAACTTCTTAGCAAATCATGATCCATTTTGTTGTCATGTATGTAGTGGAGTTCTACACTGAGCTGAATGTGAGCTTGGTGCAAACATATGCAGCACTGACAGTGTTGCCGAAACTCCCAGTTGTTGTTTGTAACTGGGACACACTTGCGCCCCAATTCATCAAATTGTCACATTTTTTCCTGAGTAACAGTAACGGTGATGCAGTTATGGATAAAGTAATTAATTAATTACTCCGTTACTCGAAATGTGGCTGCATTAGTAACGCTGTTATACTCTAACACTGATATTCCCAGCACTGTCTCCTGTGCATGGTTATGAAAATGACTAAAAAGTTGGAAAGATGGAGGTGATGTTTGGGTAAATACACCAGTGGATGTGAGACAGGGGTAGTTGTCATTCATCTGTATGATGGAGAATTATGAGACACTTATGCAGAATCATATCAGGGTTTATCTTGTATAGAACAAATATATAAAGGCTACACTGACAATATTTATACGTCTTTTTCTCTCGATCACATACAGTCGTCTTGTCCCACAGTGGAAGCTAAGCCTAATGTGAATGTGAATCTATCAACTCCTGTGGCATTTCAATATGTTATCTCAGATTCACGTTAGCAAACATTAACTGACCTAAGCAGTGGTATTTAAAATCAATTTCATGACAGAGACAACAATAATAGTTATAACATAAATTGTCTGTCCGTCCATGGGAGTGGATCTGTCCTTCAGTGTAGTTCTCCTCAAGATTTCTTCTTTTTCCCACTAGTTTTTTCTTGCCAAGAAGGAGGATCTAAGGACAGGGGATGCTTGGGATTTTTTTTCTATTTCTGTAGTTGATTGTGTTTTATGTAAAAAGCCCTGTGAGATGACTTTGTTGTGATATGGGGCTTTATAATAAAATTGAATTGAATTAAACATAGTTATCACAAAGGTCTGACATGTAACAGATTGGAAGTATTTTTCAAAGTGAAAGCAGTGAGTTGAACCGTTTTCGCATTAAAGCTGTCATTCCATTGTTATTTCATTAATATTATTGTGTTCTCCATTGTTATTGAATACATTGTGTGTTGGTTCTATTTAAACAACGTCGGGATTGCTTTGTTTCAAGCGGTTTTTGCACGACTTGAGGTTGAACAATAGAGTTTACCGGTACTTCCTCATACATGTCCATGACACAGTGATGAGGCGTCTCTGATTGGCTCAGAATTCATGAAGGGACACCCCCCCCCTCTTCTCTCTAACTATATGTGTGTTTACCTTTACCAGAGTAGCATTCTGCTAGGTTTCGTGCCATTGCTTGTTCTGAAAACGTGCAGGGAAAAAAACAAGGCTTTATTTCCACAGAGAGCACATGAACACATGAACCAGTTTGAGCCGCCATTTTTTCTAGTTTGTGCAGCAGCTACTGTGGCGCCGTCTTCTCTTGTCGATGCTAATGCTAATGCTACTTCAGATTCGCTGCAATCGAGGACGGGTTTAACCCCACATAGGTGACGCTAAAGTCCATCTGACATCAGATGGACCGGCTTTTTCTGGGTCCTTCGTTCCTCTCGTTTTCTGTGAATGCAGTATGCAGCCAGTGGAGGTGATGAACCACTGTCAAAGGCAGCATGTGTCGGTAAGTCGGGGTGACCCATCAGATTCCAAAAGGAGCGTCGAAAAGTGGTTTTCAGTGGAATGACATCTTTAAAAAAATTATATTTGTACTATTTATGTAGATTTTGACACAATTATCATCAACATTCATAAGTGTCATTACCAGTGAGATTCAGGTCAGAAAACACACTTTAGTGTTAGTATCACATCAAAAGTGGAAGAAAGTGTGTTCATGGCTACTGTCCAAGTCTCATTCTGTTTGTTAAAGATGTATATCCATTTTGTATTTCAGCATTTTTATATCTTTTTTTTTCTATGGAAAATAAGGACTTATGTACCTGAAAGTCAACATTAACAGTGAGTTCCACTTTTTTCCTAAACCTGAGCAGCATGTTTTTTTTAATCTGAAAAGAAAATAAATATGTATTATAAAAAGGGAGTGGATTCTGTCTGTGTCTTGGGACTCACACAAAATCTGGAGTTGACTACTGCAGTTTGTCAGACTTATGTATTTTTGGTCAAGGAAGAGGGTGGCGAAAACAAGAAGTTGATAGGAAAAATATTTTGGGAGATATTAGTAATGTTGGATTACAATACTACAATATCCTTATAATATATTTGCCCGGCATCACATAATCATAACACTGCAGTGGATTACCTAGCAACAGATAAACAATAGAGCCATGTTGCCATGGCATCATATTTCATTGGCAGAAATAAACATTCCACCTGAGAGGATATTGTACTGAAAATGCCAGTGGGATTTAACAAGAAAGTAAAGTAATAAACTGTATCAGAGGTAGATTTATTATCAAACACATCTAGAAGCTGAGGGGACAGGTCAACACACTGGTATTATCATACTGTCACATTTGCTTTCTTCCATCACTATTGCTGTATTTGCACAATACATGGCATACATGGCCTTTAGTAATAAGATACAAACAGCAGCTGGATTCTCTGTATGTGCTGTGCACGTAATGGAGTGACAAAAATAAATAAATACAAATCTTTGCATCTACTTCAAGATTAATTTTGCATTTCACCATTTCACACTGCTTTAAGTGTATTGACACTTGAATAACTGACAGAGCACCTTATTAGACCTTTGCCGCGGACACAAGGCCTATTGAGTCTACTGTGATCGCAAGGGGAGTCACTCCTTTAAGCTCTAATTTCACCCTCTGAACATGCACGAAAACTCACAAAATTTTGCACACACTTCAGAAGTGTGAAAAATTGCGAGTATTTATAGGTTTCGTAAAAGTTGGTAAAGAAATGTGTCTACAGCGCCCCCTAGAAAAGTGAAAATAGTTTGTATTAGGCCAAATCACGCCCTAGTGAAGTTAGAGATATGAAAATCATTACACATGTTCATCATATGATGACGAACAAAAAAAACATTTAGCTAAAGACATTCTAATTTTGTATAATAGCGCCCCCTAGAAATATATTTTTATTAAAATGGCTGTAGTTTGGACATACGAAGACGGATTTGGCTGAAGTTTGACTCAGACGTCTATTGCTCGGTCCTTCACCAGTATATCAATAGAAATTGCAATTTTGCCGTATAGCGCCTCCTACAAAATTGTCTTTACTAAAATGGCATTAGATCAGACATACAAACACCGATTTGGCTCAAATTTGACTCAGACGTTGCGTGGGGCGGCAGTCACCAGGGGAGCGAGGGACAGTGAAGGCCTTTGAGACTGCTTGCAGTTTTAATTATCCTTATCTTTCTACTTTGTAACCTATCGATATTTCATTAAAATTCATGATCAATGCTTATAAATGCAAATGTAAATGTAACACATGTTTGGCGAGTTGGAATAGATTTTACACACATAAAACCAAAGGCAATGGAGCTACATAGAAAAATGTTAGAAGAAACATAGTAACATGTAAATAGAAAATTAAAAAGTAGTGAATGCAGCTAACAGTGTAATGCAGGCGTTTGCATACCCCCGGGGGTACTTGGAAGAAGCCAAGATGGGTGCTTGAAATGGTTTTGGAAAAAATACATTAAATAAGTCATCATGTACAAAATAATAAAAGAGAATTAACACTGAAATTTAAAAACCATAAATACATTCATATAATACATTTATTATCAATCATCTTGTTAAAGTTTTGGTAACATTTTAAGAGTATTTCTATTATATATTATTCAAAATTTGTTTATTTGAGCAATTATTTTTGGTTCATCATTAATTTAGGAATTAATCATCAATCAATCATTCATTTATGAATTAATGATGAATGTATTTAATCAATCAAAATTTAAATAAACTTTTAATTTTACATTTTGCACAAAAAAGTTACTTATTTAAAAAAAAAAAAAGATATATATTGATCCCGATACATATGTGAATCGATATTTTCTCCCACCCGTAGTATTTATTAAGTAGAATATGGCGTCCTTTTGTTGAATTTCAGCAGACACACAGAAGTAGTGGCTGTCTTACATGCACTTAAAATGATTTAAGAGAAAATTGTCAAGGTCTGTTAATTTTTCTCCACAGCTGTATTTACTCTTATGCTCCAAATACCCAGGTCTAATGACGCAAAGCATTTCACTGAACAACAAAAACCATGAATTCATGAATAAAAATGAAAGGTAGATACTCTCACGTTTATGGTTGAAGGCATATAAACCAAGTGTCAGTGTGGTAAAGTAGAACTACACTTGTTCTAAACAATAGAGTGAAATGTAGTGTTTCTAATTTTATTTTGAGTGAATGAGAAACATAAAATGTGTTCAAGCTCCATTAATTCAAAGATATTGCATTTAATTTCTATCAGATGACGAATAGTGTTGCGATGGACAGTACAACCTTGTGACACATGTTGTTTTGAAGAGGTGAAACATGGGATTCTTTGATAAATTAACATAATTCCCTTACAAAAAATGTTCGAGGTAGATTTATTGCCTCAAAGATTAATTTAATTCATGTCAAAGTTCATCTTGTTCTTATCATATTACCCTTGTACCTACTATATCATTGTTTTACCTGCGCTGTTTTAACTGATGTAATGTGTATGTATGTGGGTACATGTTGGCAGTGGCAGAAAGAATACTGTACATAAAAAAAACCAAACAAAAAATGTCAGAAATGTGGGACCATTTTATGCTGTGTGATTAGGCTTCCACTTCTACATTACAAACAATATCAACCACGATAGCAACAAGAAGTGGGCAAAAATCTAATCAAATAATAATAATAAGAAAAATAAATAAATAAATAAATTATTAATAATAATTTAAACACGATGAAGAAACTAAACCAAACCTATTAGTTGAAAACACACACACACACACACACACATAAGAACAGAACAAACCCTAACCCAGACAGTTAGCGTTCTTGCTTCACAGCAGAAGACATGGGTTCGATTCCCGGACCGCTCAGGCCTTGCTGTGTGGAGTTTGTATGTTTCTCTCCCTGTGTCTGGATGGGTTTCCTCCAGTTTCCCCCCATCACCCAAAAACATGTTTGTTAGGGTAAAATCCTCCAGCCTCTTAGCCTGACTGTGTTTACATCCCCCCATCAGCTGCCAAATACATGTTTGGTCATCACTGGGGACTTTAATCATGTCAGTATGATTCCACTCAGTATGTGGACTGCTGCACTCTGGATGATAGAACTCTTGACCTGTGGATGCAAATCCTCAGGGACCATACAGTGCCGCCCCACCCCCCACCCCTTCAATTCAATTCAATTCAATTCAATTTTATTTATAAAGCCCTAAATCACAACAAAGTCGTCTCAGAGGGCTTTACAAAAACATAATCAACTACAGAAATACATGAAAAGTCCCAGGCATCCCCTGTCCTTAGACCCTCCTTCTCGGCAAGAAAAAACTTCAAAACCCAGTGGGAAAAAGAAGAAATCTTGAGGAGAACCACATTGAAGGAGAGATCCACTCCCATGGACGGACAGGCTATAGATGAACGTCCAAGTATAAATGCAGGAGGGGGGGCTGGTCCAGACAGGCAGGGGCGGTGGTCCGGGGTCACGGGTCAGCACAGGCGAGATACTCCAGATTCAGCAGGTCATACCAGAACCTTGTCCTATTGTTTCCTAAATAAGTGCCTATTGTTTAACAGCATGTCCCCACTAGGAAAGTAAATAGGTGAACACAGGAGTCTGAGGAGGCCCATCAGGACTGTACAGACTGGAGGGAGAGGCAGACTGTGTGATGGTAACAGGGGTGGAGCTAATGATTTTAACACCTTTTTCAATAGGGTTAGCTCTCAAACTGCCCAGGTCTCCTCGACCCCTCCTATGGCCATTCCACACCTCCCCCCTCCACCCCCTACAGTGAGCTAAATGGATCCGTCTGGTGTCCCCCAACTCTGACCCCTCCTCCTAGCATGACTGTGACAACCTGGCAGGTGAGGAGGCAGTTGGAGAGAGTGAACCAGCCAGCTGTCTGGACTTCTGCAGCTCCTCTAAACCTGAGCCTCAGCCTCTGGAAGACCCCCTGCCTGGTTCCTGTTTCTAAGAGGTCTTCTCCATCTGGCCTCAGTGATGACCGTCCAGTTGCCCTCACATCACATGTGATGAAGTTTCTGGAGAGGGTTACACACAGAGCGAGAGGGGAGGGCGGTTCCTTCACACATTCTGAGCCAATCAGAGACACCTCGTCACTGTGTCATGAACATATATTAGGAAGTACCAGTAAACTCTGTTGTTTGACCTCAAGTCATTTTTCTACCCTCTAAAATCTGGACGTTTTTTTAAATAGAACCAACACACAACAATGGAGAACACAGTAATGTTAATGAAATAACCACGGAATGACAGCTTTAGTCATATACTCTTTAAGGGGTGGGGGAGGTGAATTAGCGAGGGTGCATCTTGAAAGTGACAGGTATGGTGGAATAGGAGGAATATGTATGCTGTTATGTTACTGACTGTGTGTGTGTTTGTGTGTGAGAGAGAGAGAGAGAGAGACTACATGCTTGTTTAGATTTGTATGTCATCATTGAATAATCAATCTTAAAACTATATTTTATATATCATTGTTATTAAAATTTAGTTAAAATGACTTTTTGGTTGTTTTCATTATACCATTTGGTTGTAAAAAAAATTTTAACAAATCAGTTCTAGAATTAAAATCTGCAGTGAAGTGTAATTTGTTTATTCTGCTACGACTCACTGGTTCGCTTGCCTCTGCTACAGAAAAAAATCCTAGAGGAAACACTGTACTCAATTACAAAAATATTGCAGCCCTACATGGGATTGTGTACTGATGCACCTTCATGTCCTATTTTCATTGGCTGTTCTTTGATGCTGTTTACAGACTTGTTATACAGTGGGTTCTGATTGATTGATTTGTTTTAGACACCTTAATATTTTTAGTTGGTTCCTCTATGTGGGTCCATGCCAAAGTGAATATCAATATTAAGTATATTTCCACACATCACTTATCAAGTGAAGATGTCTAAGTTATTGAACTGTTGCCCTTGTGGGAAAGAAAAACAACTGATTTTATTGATTGTACATTTTATACTGTAGCCATGAAGACATAAAATATAGTTTCAATTTGACACAAAAAATTATATTTTAAAATTTTTACCAAGAAATTAGTCTGTATTTGTCATTTATGGACCACCATGGGTTATATCTAACACTGCTAGAATTAAATACATTAAAATGAAAAAATAAATAAATAAAATTGAGGGGTATACTGACACAAAAAAGGCTCAGGAGACCACGCCAAAAGTATTAAAACCCAATTTTTCATCGATAAGAAAGCCTAACAAAAAAGAAATTGGATGATAGCTTATTTTTTGTTGTATATTTTATAGCTCATTTAACCCTACACTAAAGTGGACTGTTATTCTACAGTTGTTCTCTTGTATATTCATGGGTTTTATTGTTTTAGTTCCATATCAGTTAGTTTATATCATTACTGTAACTGGTCTATTCTTAATACCTGATCTGCACTAACATGTTTAATTGCTTGTTGTTATTTCACTGTAATTAACAGTGTCTTCTTAAACAAAAAACAAAAAACCTACATTACAAAAACTACATTAAAATGTTTTATTTCATAGTGTTCACATGTTTTCCAGCTGAGTAAATATTTTTGTAAATCCATAAAAAAATGTATTCATTAAACATATTTCAATCACATTGCTTTTTTCATGCCTAAAGAAGAATAAAATAAAAACACTTGGGGGAAAAAATTGACTAAAACTTCTCATAATTCATGCATTAAAGGGTTAATATATGGGTCAAAACTGACCCGTTAAGAGGTGATAACAGAGAACTAACACAAGAGGAAGGATAAATAAAGCATTGTGCTCATATCTAGGCTTCTGTCCAGTGCCTTAGGTATTAAAATGATCCTCCTGGTCACCCTGGTGCTGGTCTGTTTGTTCTTCCAGCTGGCAGATGCTATCATTCTATTAAATGCTCTACCTTTCAGTCTGTCAATAGTTTGTTTCCCAACTTCATATCACATACTTTACACTGTATGGTGTATGTATTCTTTTTATACTTGTGTATAAACACACTTTACATTCATGCACTTTATTCAAGTGTGCATTGGTTGATCCACGGGGGCACCAGTCTTTTATATTACTCTTTTCTTTAAATTGTTTTTTATGTTTTTTTTTTTTATTGTGTTTTTCTTTTTCAACTACTTTCTGCTGAACTCTTGTAACCCATTTCCAATGCATTTTACCCCCTTCAAATTGCAAAATAATTCATTCTGATTCTGATCTAAAAATAAGTTTGGATGATGCATATATTGGTAAAGAGTCATCCATGCGTTTCTATGGCAACCTGTCCACATGTTATCACATTCTCATGACAATAAAATAAACAAATTTTTTAATATTTTCCTCCGAAATGTGTTTTCAGCATACTGTAGTAAAACATAATGTCTAATAGGGCTGCACGATATTAGAGAAAACTGACATTGCAATTCTTTTTTTAACCCTGCAATATATATATATTCTCTTGTTGGTTTTAGGTGATTTTCTCTTGTTGGTTTAGGGTGATTTTCTCTTGTTGGTTTTAGGTGATTTTCTCTTGTTGGTTTTGGGTGATTTTTTTTCTTGTAGGTTTTTGGTGATTTTCTCTTGTTGGTTTTAGGTGATTTTCTCTTGTTGGCTTAGGGTGATTTTCTCTTGTTGGTTTTAGGTGATTTTTCTCTTGTTGGTTTAGGGTGATTTTCTCTTGTTGGTTTTAGGTGATTTTCTCTTGTTGGCTTAGGGTGATTTTCTCTTGTTGGTTTTAGGTGATTTTTCTCTTGTTGGTTTAGGGTGATTTTCTCTTGTTGGTTTTAGGTGATTTTCTCTTGTTGGTTTTGGGTGATTTTTTTTCTTGTAGGTTTTTGGTGATTTTCTCTTGTTGGTTTTAGGTGATTTTCTCTTGTTGGTTTTGATTGTGATGTCTCAGGTTATATTGACATTAGCTAAGAAAATGAGCTCGTTAATCTCCTACATTAACAGGACCTGTCATGTGACTACTGCACACACATACATTGCGATGTCAATACTCAAACAATATATGTGCAGCTCTAATGTCTAAAAATTAGACCTGATATCGAGAACAGCAGATTTCAAATGTTCGTGTAAAGCTTATTAAACAATTTTTATATAAAAATTGTATCTATAAATGCCTCCCCAAATATAATGTTAGTGTTTATAAATACCTACTCATACATAAAACATGTATATAAGCTACTCTGCTTACATGACACAGACGTGTTATGTCGTAATCAGACCCATGTCTCGTTTTGTCATCTGAACCCGCTTTATCCTCACTGGGGTCACAGGGGTCACTAGGGGCCTAATCCAGCTACAGTGGGTTAAGGTGGGGTACACCCTGTATGAGTCTCCAGTTCATCTCAGGGCTGAACATATATAGACAAACAATCACTCTCACATTCACACCTATGGGTGATTTAGATTTACTAAAGGAGAACATGCAAACTCCACACAGAAAGGTCTGGTGTGGGAATCGAACCAGGGTCCTTCTTGCTGTGAAGCACCAGTGCTAACCACTGCACCACCGTACTGCCTTCAGACCCATGTGTATTGTCTAAAGTTGCGGAACAGTTTTTTTTTAATCCATAAAGAGCCAAACATCCATCACTGACCAAAACCATCTACTGGTCTAAAATGTTTAACACCTGTTCATCCACTAATTCTATGAAAACATGTAAATAATTGGTATAAAATGCTTTTTTCATTGTCATCAGATTTCATTTGGACATTCAGAGGCTCTCTAGTTACCATGGAAACACTGTCATCTTCTACAACATACTGTAGATTCATCAGTAAAACCCATGGATGGACAAACGTAACTCTTTGACAGATACTGGTCACTCCAGTGGACAGTTCTACTACAGTTGTTCTCTTGTATATTCATAGGTTTTATTGTTTTAGTTCCATATCATTACAGTAACTTGGCTGTTCTTAATACCTGATCTGCACTAACATGTTCAATTACTTGTTGTTATTAGACTGTAATTAACAGTCACTTCTTAAACAAAAACTACATTAAAATTATTTTATTTCACAGTGTTCTGATATAAAAATTTTTTTGCTTCAAAGCTGAAACACATGGTTTCAATCTGAGTTTTTTAACTCAATAAAAAATAGGTTCTTTAAAAAGATTGGGTTTTTTTTGTTTGTTTGTTTGTTTTTTTTCGTGCCTAAAGAGGAATAAAAGCACTTTGGAAAAAAAGAATCTTGACTAAGGTTCTCATAATTCATGCAGAAAAATGTTAATTTATGTTCAGTTAATGATATATTTTACTGAAGAAATTCCTTTTTTTTTTTGCTGTTTTCTCTATTTTTGATATAATAACTTTAATCTGAGCTTTTATTAACATCAATAGGATCAATGAATTAAATACAGGAAATATGAAATATTTATCAGATTTATACTGATAAAAAAAATACAAAATGCAGAAGATAATATAATAAATAATAGATACAGAGAAAATGTTATCTTTGCAAAGTGACATAAAAGAAGTGTTTGTTCTTTGAAATGCATGTATTATTTTTTTTTTTTTTTTTCATTTCAACAATTTCATCTCCTTTCATTGTATCAACCATCAGACTGTGTTGGTAAATCCTTTTTATCCCCTGTGTTAAACAGTCATATAAGAGCTGTGACATTGTCAACATTCAGTTAATGTTTCCTAGTGTGTTATCATCTCTACATGCAAGGACAAAACACCAAGCGTAATAATGTATCATGACAGCCTTGGATTAAAGTGCAAATGCAGGTTGAGTCTTTGTGTGTGGTCCTGTCACGGGTGCCTTTCAGGAGGAAAACAGTGTTTAGTGTCAAATATCTCAATAACAACGACATGCTAAAAACCTCTTTCTATGCGAACATTGTTAAAAGCCTGTATTTTCTTGCCCTTGGCATGTCTGAAATGTATTTAACAAAAAATCATTTCATTTGAACAGAATATTCATACACATCACAACGTTTATCCATAGAATGACAATCTTTGTCTCAATCTTAAAACTTGATATTTCAATAAAAAATAAATTAAAATTAGCTAGAATTTCATTAAACCTCTAAGTGTTGTATTAGTAAAAAATATACTAATAATAATTCATAATTAAGCATAGTTAAAACCTTACTTAATTAAGGTCTATGGCCTAAGAGCAGTTGGTAAGATTGACTTTTCTTTGAGTCTTTTTATTGTTTTAATATCACCAATATAATTTACAATTAGTTACAATATTACAGCTCATTTCAGAAAGTTACTTTAAGGTTACAGTGGGCCTGGTTCCTCAACTTGCTCATTCCACCTGTTTTTTTGGGGGTGGGTTTTGTATATTGTGTAGGTGTATTTGTTGTGTGGAATAAAAACATAAAAAAAAAAAAAAAAAGTCACAAGTTTCTAAGTCAATTGTCTGAGTCTTTGAGTGTACGCAGCCTAAAAGCCCACAAGACACTAAAGCATGCATTAATGCTACGTCTGGATGAGTTTGATATGCGTTTTTGTAATGATATTATGTTATGTAATAATAATAATAATGTAATATGTAAAAAAAATTATGTAATAATATGTAATAATGGAATTGTTTCAGTAAAAATCTGCATCAGCATGAGAGCGAATCACTGGCTGGAAATGATGCCTCACATGTCACACCATATGTGCACTGTAAGTCAGTCCCACCAGATACAAGAGAACAATAGAAGAAGTCGTGCACATGCGCCTACGTCCCTTTTTCTACCGGTGCGACACACACACACACATACACACACACACTGGACACAAACAACAATAATAACAGTGCTAACACCCTAACATAAACCCATTCACCACTGATGCTCTGTTGTTCACCATTGTTACTGTCTTGTGAGGAGAATGAATGCTACAGGTGCAAGGCTGTGGTTTTTTTTCCAGTCGTGTGGTCATGACGCAGGTGTGAACACACAGGGATACTGGTCAGTATGGATATGGAATGACACCGTATTCAGATCTTCCCATTCTGGAACCTGTTTTCAAAAGGGTTTGTTTTGGGGGGGGTATCCAGGAGACAGGTCCCATTTTGATGAAATCTGTTCCACACAAACTAGTCTCCGTTCAGACAGGGTCTAAGTAAGCTTCCCTGTTGGCCCCTCCTCCTTCGTGGCTTCAGGAAACTTCCTGTTCCCTTGTGTCCCTTGGCCAGTTCTCCCTGGAGGGCTTTGGGTTTTGTCTCTGGAAGCTTCCGTTGTTGTCCTTAATGTAAATTACCCTGAGCCTCCGCATTCCTCAACTCTCTATGCAAGTGACTCTAACCCAGGGGTGTCAAAGTGCGGTCCTCGAGGGCCTGTGTCCTGCATGTTTTAGATGTTTCCCTCTTCCATTACACCTGGAGGCCATTACATCATTATCAATCTGATGAGGAGCTGATTATTAACTCTTTAAGTGTCAGCGTTGATGTATTCTGAATGGATGGTTTAGTTTAGTAGTATTTTCCTTTTAGTTTTGTGCATGGAAAGAGTGCCAAAAAGCAAGATTTTATTTTTATTTTATTTTATTTAAACATTTTTTAAAGGCAAAATTAAAATTGCTGGGACCAAATTTCAATACTAGTTTTCTTCTTTCGTTAATTTTTTTTTCAAAATTTTCCACATTTTGTAAATATTTATGACTTTTTGTTGCTCATTTTGTTTATTTTTCTACATTATTTTTTTTTTTGTTAGTATTGTTCTTTGATTTTCTACCATTTGTGTCTTACTTTGCTCAGGTTACCAATTATTTTGTTAGTTCTCAGGAGTTAAAGGGTTAAACTCAATCACATGGAAGAAGGAAATATCTATAAAACATGCAGAACACCGGACCTCGAGGACTGGAGTTTGACACCTGTGCACTAACCTATGTCTTCTGGGTAAAAAACGATTTTGCAGCTTTTTCTGGGTCCCTCGTTCCTCTCGTTGTTTTCTGTGAATGCAGCCAGTGGAGGTGACAAACCACTGTCAAAGGCAGCATGTGTCGGTAAGTCGGGGTGACCCATCAGATTCCAAAAGAAGCATGAGGAAGTGGTTTAACAATGTTTCTGACTTTGTTTAAAAGTCGACCCTTTGTCATTTCCTCCAGAGAAGGCAATGGACGACCAATTATTTTTTGTGCTGCATTTATGACTCTGCATTTTAGCATAAAGAGTTCTGATGGTATTTTGAAAATAATAATAATAATAACACCCTACAAAATATTTTTGAGTGTGAGCAAGCAATCAATAAATAAATAAGTATTTTAAAAAAAAGAAAATCTCTAAAAAGAAAGAAAAATTCCAAGGCACTCTCTTATAAGTGAAGATTAAAAAAAGCCTTTATTAAACTGGCTTGGTTACAAAAACCTATAAAATCATATAAAAACCCCAACGCGTTTCGGCATCATGGCCTTCATCAGGGAGTCTGACTCCCTGATGAAGGCCATGAATTTTTCTTTCTTTTTGCTATTTTCCTATCCAATAGAGCACCTCTAATTGTTATTACTTATTTTGAGTCCAGGTAGCGCTCCTTAAGCAAATCTTTTTTAAAAGAAAATGTCTGTTAAATTGTAGAGATAAGAGCTCAATGTATTCACAGCCACAAGACAAAGTAAATGGATTCGACCACTAGAGGGAGTAATGAGCATGAGAACAATTATCAGAGTCAAAGAAAGTGACAGTGATTAAAATAAATCAAATAAATCACTGGATACAGCTCTTGCTTAGCCCATAAAGACCCACCTTTCCTAAGAGATTAATCACCATTTATTATTTTATTATCCTCTACATTTTGTATTGCATCAATATAATTATGAAGATTAAAGTTGAAGGTTATTATATCAAAAACAGAGAAAACTGAAGAAAAAGTGACATTTTCAGTAAAATATATCATTAACTGTACAAAAACCAAGCATTTCTAATCACTGTCATTGATCGAACTCCACTAGTTTTACTAGTGAATCTATATTTTAGAAGATGATGGTGTTTCCATGGGAACTAGGGAGCATCTGAACATCCAAATGGGTCATATCTGATGACTATGAAAACATGACAAACTGGATTCTATATCAATTATTCATATTAATTAATAGGGTTAGTGAATCAACAGGTATTGAACAGTTGTGATCAGTAGATATTTTTGATTGGAGATGGATGTTTGGCTCTTTATAAGTTAAAACACTGGAGTTGTGATGCTGAAATAACAGTAATATACTATTAATCAATATTATAACAAGTGTTTTAACAGTTCTACCACAAACTACGTCGCCCTTGTCTTTTCAAAATATTCAAATTTGAAGTGTAAAACATGTAAATGATTCAAAAACAACTTCTCACATATGACTGCACTGCAAGTTTTCCCAAAATGAGGTCCCATGAGGCTTTTTCATCTAACACTAACAAATGCTATTGGTATTGAAGAAAATTAATTTCATTTATCTGGATTTTCCTTGTCCTACAACCTGACATGATTTAGTAATATATATATATATATATATATATATATATATATATATATATATATATATATATATATATATATATATATATATATATGTAGTAATATCAAACACTGGGGGGGTTCAATGTGATATTAAAGCAGTGATGCATGACTGAAAAACAGCAGCATATAATCGTTGTAGTGGAAAAACATTGTTCTAATGACAAAAAACTTTCTGTCTGCTACCACTGGTCACTAGTGAATTCTTATATTTTCCTCATCTCATTAATGCAAATTTCCATAACTGTGCTGAATGAAACAATGGGTTTGTTATAAAAATATAAAATAATACAATTCCCAAAGCAGACGATGTGCAATCTGTACAAAAAACTGTTACTCTTATTCCCTCCTCTGTTTTTCTGCAATTTACATGTGAATATTTTGTCATCTTTCAAAGCTCATTTTGATGAGATCTTTAACTAATAAATGAATACATATTTTACCCGTGTGAAAATTGGACCATCCTATGACACTGTTAAGAGGAGCTAATGAGGGGCTTCATTGACCCATGAGGGGACTCAAATGGTCTTCTATTTAATTAAATGTTTTATTAATAACACATTTGGAACGTGTCAGTAATATTTCCTTTTGTGGTAATGAGAAGCCGCACTAGCATCAGTTGTGCCGATAGAATAGACCTTGTTCTCTGTAGACATCATTAAAATAATGTTGATTAAAATCCAGTTCAAAACTGATAAACAATCCTCTTCACTTGGTACATTTAAAACAGTCACAGTTCTAAATATGATAAAACACTGTTGAGTACATGTGTTGTAGAGGGGCTATGACTGTACCTCATATTATATTATATTTTATTATTCTGACACGGAGTTATGTTTATCTGTCTGTCTGTTAGGAAGACAACTCAAAAAGTTATGGACAGGTTTGGCTGAAATTGTCTGGAAATGTTGATACCGGCACAAGTGTGTGTGTGTGTGTGTGTGTGTGTGTGTGTGTGTGTGTGTGTGTGTTTCATTCCAGTTGGTCTTGGCAAACAAATACAATATCACTACTTTGTTTGGGATGGATGGTTTAGTTTAGATACAGAAAAATTCAACCATTTCCAGTTGTGCTGATAGAATAGACCTTGTTCTGTGTAGACATCTGAGCATGCTCAGTGCGAGCCCCATGGGGGGTAAAACACCGAGCACTGAGACAACTCACATTAAAAATAGACGCATTGGATTTTTTTTTTTATCTACATATATATTCATGGAACTGATGTATGGTGTAAATAGGTGTCCAAAAAAAGCAACTGCTGTCGAAAAAAGAAGAAAAGCCAAAGGTACAATTACTTGGATGAAATTACAATACTAGTTATTTATTTCGTTTTTAAATTTAATTTTAGTAAATTTGTTTGAAAATTGTTGCATGTTATTTATCATTTTGTAAGTATTGTTTTTTTTTTGTTCATTTTGATGCTTATTTTGTTCATTTTTCAATATTTTGTTTTTATTTTATTATTTTTCCTTCAATTTTGTTCCGTTTGTTTCTTACTTTGTTCATGTTACTTATTATTTTGTTTGTTTATTGTTCATTTTGGGGTTTTTTTGTTTAACACTTTGGCTGTTTTTTTTTTATGTTTTTACTGTGGAACTGTCTCAGGGGTTAAAAGGTTAAGCCAAATACTCACATCTGAAAACACCTACATTTTCATGATTTTTGCATGAGGTTAAAAAGTGCATTTTGGGTCATGAGTGTTACCACTATGTCCCACTTTAGTCTGGGACATATTTATTGATCAGGTTCAAGTGTGTGTTTTTTTGTGCTTGTATTTTTCGTAGGGGTTGGTAGGTCGAGGCATTGTGTGTTCAGACATCCCAAATTACAATCACTTTGGATGCCTGGGTGTTTTGATTTGGCCTCAACTTCCCAAGGGCTGCATATGGAAATGAGTTTATAGGCAAATCTTCTCTTCTCTTTCTGTTTAATCCTGTTAAATAAACTAAACACAGCAAAAAAAAAAAAAAATTTCTTCTCCTTCCATGTTTAGACCTTTTTCAGTAAACATAAAAAAGGTGTGAACATCCACTACAGGGTTATTGTGAAGGCTTTTTTTGGTTTGTTTTTTAATACCGGGTGCACATATGTATAAATAAACATAAACCACACACAAACAAATGTAACAAAGATCCAAAATGTGCAGCAAAAGTATTTGCGCAGGGTAGACAGTAATGCATGTGTCAACAATTTTACATTAAACTAACTTTAATTTGTTAAGTATTAAACCTGTTCACTTGAATTCATTAAGTAATCATTTTTATGTACTGCATTGCATCATGGGAAAGAAAGAATTACAACATAAACTCCAGCCACTTCAGCTCTGAATAGCCAGTTGTTACCCAATACCCACATTGCATTATGGGTATTGGGTAATTATGTGGTATTATGAACAGGAATTAATTATGTATGTTGATTTTAATGTCTTACTGTTAAAATGTTACTTTATATGTGTTTAATTATCATTATTTCCTGTTTTGACAATCATGAACACCACCGAGCACCTTCTCCACCACACACTGGACAGACTGAACAGCACTAGACATACACAATACAATAAACAAAATCAAAAATAATAATGAGACATTTTATTATGATTTATACTATGTACTTTCTGGTTCAAATCCCACACCAGACCCTTCTGTGTTCAGTTTGCATGTTCTTCCCGTGTCTGAGGTTGGTTTTCTCCGGGTACTCTGCACAGGTTCATTAGTTAATCTAAATTGTCCATAGGTGTGAATGTGAGAGTGATTGTTTGTCTATATATGTTCAGCCCTGAGATGAACTGGAGACTCATACAGGGTGTACCCCACCTTCACCTATTGACCCTAGTGAGGATAAAACAGGTTCAGATGACGATATGAGACTATGTACTTTCTGTAAATAATACCGTAACTACTTTATTTTGCACTATTCATTTATCTGTTGACTCCCTCTTTGTGGAGTTAAAAGATGAGAACAAAATGCAGACAAATTAGGAAAAAAAATTCTATTTGTTACCTACTTTCCTGTCTGCTCATTTGTTGTTGGTTTTTTTTTGTTCTGTTTTTTTATATATGTATATGTTTAGTACTTAAATTATTTATTATTATTATTATTATTATTATTATTATTATTATTATTATTATTATTATTATTATTATTATTATTATTATTATTATTATTATTATTATTATTATTATTATTATTATTATTATTATAGTTATTATTTTATTATTACCATCATTTTTGTACTATGCACTCTATTGCTATAAGATGAATTCAGGTTAATGGGGAAGTGAAGAAGGGGCTTATTCTTCATCCTACTCCTTTTCGGACATGTCATTGTGTATTATTATTATTATTGTTGTTGTATTGATTATTGTTGCATTCTGCACATGTTCGAAATAAAGCATTCAAATCCAATCAAATCTGTATTGTCATTTTAATATGTCATTGCACCGTACTTGACTTATTTTGCATCTCACTGTTTGTCTTAATCGTATGTGAATGCTGCAGTTGTTACAAAGCAATTTCCCACTTATACAATCAATAATATATGTCTATTGTTTTCTATTTCCTCTAACACAAAGAAACATGTGGCATTGAGGGTGTGTGGAGAAACAGATATCCATAAATATTGAACAAATCGTTTAAAATGAAATTGATTTGAAACTTGAACTTAGTCACATCATGAATAGCAACAGCCTTGATGGTCTGTTCTGATTAGTCTATGTCACACGATGCTAGAATTAGTGCTAATAGTGCTATTGTTCGAGTAACAAAACCATAATATTAAAAAAAAAGTTGCATTCATAGTGTCATACATGGAGTATAGGTTAGACTTGTTCATTGTTATGTAATGTCCTCGTTACCATGGAGATGTATGTGCTGAATGTTATGTAGCAGAAAAATGTTCTTAGTCTGTTAGAAAATATTGTAACTCAAGGTTTTATTATCTTTTAAAGTTATTTTTTTTTCTCAGTAGAATAGAATAAGTATATTGTCATTGTACAATGGCTATTGAACAAAACTGACTAACCCACCTCAGTCCCACAAAATAAAATGAATAGCAATAAATAAATCATCTACTAATATCAAATTGTAATTAATGTAATTTAACAGTTACTCAGACCCTTCAGAAAAAATGCAGTAAAAAAATCTTTAATTATACGTGTGTTTTATGTGATTTTATACAGTTACATTGCAGTAATTTGCCAAAAATTTTAGAAGTTGTGAAAATATGCGTGAAATGGAAAAATGTGTTTTGATGAAAAACAACTAAACAATAACCATGACACTCTGTTCTAACTAGGCTACTACTAAATAAAAAATATCTAATTACATCCTATGATAAGTGAAGATACAGTGGTAGGAAACAGTTTTGGGACATCCCATGATATACTGCATTAAAAATCCTTCTTAAGTCACTGAAATCCTTCTGTAAATCGTTACGCTTCCTTATGTTAAGGTCAAAACTGGATGTTTCAACACAAAAAACATTCAGGTTCATTGGATATATTTTAGTGTTTTTTTTTTTTTTCTCGTATGAACAATAAACAAAAGCAGAAACAAAAATAATCATTTCTATCTATTTGTCTGATGCAGCCAAAATCTTTTGAAAAACAAAAAAGATTTTTCTGTAAATATGTCATAAGAACATTGGAAAGTAAAACATTTTAGGGGTGTATGAAAACTTTTTTTTTCCCACTACATCCCAGAAAGTGCTGGTTCTGTTTTAGTTCTTTATTTTCTAAGAAAGACACTACTGTAAATGGTAAGTTAATAGGACCAATATATAATAGAATCACAGAATCATAGAATTCAAGGAGATAGTAAATAATACCTAACAAACTAATAATACCTAGAAACAGATAAACAATGGTACCACGTTACCATGGTGTTAATTTTCATGCAGAAACAGACATATGAGCGGAGGGTTATTATACAAATTCCATAAAGACCTGACTGCTGCAGTTTAGTATCATTTTTATGCCAAAGGTCAGCTCCTCCAGCATAAAAACTACTACATCTGCAAACCCTGGGTACCCACAGGTCAATGCACTAATAAATATTATAAACAGTTTTGTGTTATTTTTTTTAACTTACACAGCCTTAAATTATAATTAATCCTTTCATGCATAGTGGTCACTATAGTGGACATGTTCTACTGTTGTACTCGTGGGTTTCGTTGTTTTATTTGCACATTATCCAACACACATATTCTCTAATTCATATAATTACTGTAACTTTCCTGTTCTCAATAAATCTGATCTGCAATCACATATTTGAGTGTAAATCAATTGCTTGTCATTTTTAGGCTGTAATTAATAGTTTTCTTCAACAAAAACTTTTTTTTCTTCATATTATCTCATGAAGTGAGTAATACCTAGTATCAGAGGATGATAAAATGTGAGAAAACATCACATTAGCTTAATTATATATATATATATATATATATATATATATATATATATATATATATATATATATATATATATATATATATATATATATACTAAGGTTTTCATTATTCATGCATCAAAGGGTTAAAAGAATCTGGTGAGTGGTAGATGGAAAAACATTCATTAATGACCTTTGACAGTGAAATATATATATATTTTCACCGACTGCTAATTTTTCATGAACTGTTCTAAGGATTGCAACATTTTTTCTTAGGAATATTATTTATGGACTTCAGATAAAACACACAAAAGCATGATTCCTTCAGGCAGTAATTCACTATATTTTAACCACCAGGAAGGAAACATCATTAAAATGAAAACATCCAGTAACTCAGCACATAGGATGGACCTGCAGCAATTAAGAATGCCAGATGAAACTAAATTGTGTCTTTTTCAGTCATTTTTCCTCTAATTTCTTATTTTTCTCACTGGCTGTCTGTTCAGTGTCCATTAATTTGCATTTTAAAACTTGTTTACGTTGTCTACACTTGTGACATTCACAAACCAATTCTATTGATATTGATATATATATATATATATATATATATATATATATATATATATATATATATATATATATATATATATATATATATATATATATATATATATATATATATATATATTTATTTATTTTAACTAAGTATACATTCTATTCAAGTCTGTGTTGACAAATAACCACAACAACAGTAGCAGAGGTGTATTCTGATGACAGGAATGACAGTGATGATAAAGTTTCTATCAACCTGAGAGAAAATGAAAATGTCAGTACTTTTTCTGCTTCTATGCCAGATACAAGAACTCAGCCAAAAGATAACGGTGCAAGTTCTTCTGCCTCCACATCAGGTTAGGGTTTGACTTCACTATCGCCATAGCAACAGTAGAAGCAAACGCTACGTCTGAATGTGCCGGGCCTGTATCTCAGCCTATTGAGGCATTAAAATCTTATCCATATCGGACATGTGCCATTCTAATCAGTATGTGACAAGAATTTAAACTCAAACATCCCAAAAGAATATACAGTAGATTGACTGGATGTTTAACCCTTTAACCACAGCAGTCTCACCTGTGCTGCATTTCTTGCTTTACAGCAGGGTTCTCAAACTCATTCCATTCAGCCCAGTGGGCCGGACCAGTAAAATAATTGCATAATAATAACCTTGGAAAAAATGAAAATAACACATTTTTGTGTTTGATTTAGTGCAAACAAAACCCATTACCTTTTTCTACTTTTTTTAAGATAAACTATCCAACAAGACAGATGTGAATAACCAGAAAAAACTGAAATGTCACATGAAATTCTAACAATACTATGCCTCAATTTATCATTCACGCACGTGCATTATGGATCAGATCTGCTACAAAGAGACAAAATGGTTAAAATTGTGCTTAATTTTCTTTATAAATTTCAGGTTGTTCATATTTAGTCAATTTTTTCACATAGAAATATTTATCAAGTGTAAATATTTTCCTAATTTAATGTTCCTGAAAACAAAGGCGTAAAAATAATTGCCAAAAGACATTTGCGGACACTTTTACTGCAAAACAAACTAAGCAGCCTGTTATAAAGGTATTCTTAAAAAGTTTAATTGATTCAAATGCATATTTTACCTTAATATTATGCTTGCAACTCTCCCAAAAGCTATAAATCCTATTTCTAATATTATCTTCTTTGTGCAAAGTTGCATCACACTAATATTCATATAGAGTGAGTGAAAACACAAAGGAGCAAATTAACTACTGTAAATTGACAGGCTGTTTTCTCTCTGTGAACATTTTCCTGCACCTTGCCTATGAAATGCACACTCATCTTTCCTTTCTATCTTTTACTAAACATTTCCAAAGATGCACTTAACATTTAAACGTGTACAAAAAACATTGAAGCTTATCTACAAATAGGATGCACTGAGGGTTACATCTCTCAAATGGGCTAAATAGCTTGCACAGCCCATTTGATGAATATATAATATAGGCGTTTCTGTCAGAATGTGCAACATTATTAAAAGGAGTAGATACAAATATTTATTTACTGCATGGAATATGATTTACCAAAGCTGAAAGTGACGGCAATGGCTGATTTTGTGTGTGTATTTAGCTCATTTGAAAGGCAGGTTTTAACTGGCACAGCTTCATGTAAAACTGGCTGCAGATGTTGTGGCGAGGAGGCGGCATAAGCATAACCAAAGGCAACAGAGAATCAATCTGATTCTTTTGCAACATGTTTGGAATGACAGAAGAAAAAAAATATTGATGCATATGGCCTACCCAGCACTGCCATTTAAGAACTTCTAGATGAACTGGGAGATGATTTGGGGTCAGTCACACAGAGGAGTCATGCAATAGCTGGATCTGTAGCATAGCCCACCCAGCCAGCATGTCCATTTGGGCCCCAGAAGGGTTATATTTGGACTGCATATACTGTAAGGGTCCCATGTGGATTTGTTTGCAGTTTCCATGGTGACCCCACATGTGTTTGGCGCACTTCAGAATCAAAACCACTCTCTTTATTGTCATTGTACCAAGTAAAACAAAATGGAGGTACAACTCTTACAAACAAATATCAGTAAAAGGTAGTTATTTACATAAAAATATTTTTAAAAAAAAGAACTGCAACTTCAGATATTTGTAAAACAGAATTTAAATAGGGCAAATGGCATGAAAGATAAATATTATGGGATAAATAAAATATATATGAGAGATTCTGATTCTGATATGGGGAAAAAAACATGTGGGGTCACCATGGAAACTGCAAACAAACCCACTTCGAACCCTTGAATGCAGCCCAAACGTAACCCTTCTGGGGTCCACCTGGGCATAGTGTCATTGTGATGAATTCATGTTGACACGGTCGTCTTTAAAGCCACAAGCATGTCATCTGTTCCACTGAGACTTTGGATAATGTGTCACTATACAGTTGAAAAGACAAATGGACAATCCTGCCGCTATTAAATCCCTGTTACTTTATCCTGACATTTTATATTAATGCTCCTGTGGTGAAATATGAAATGTCAGTAGCATACCTTTGTCTTGTCTGGCAGCCTCTGCTTGATGCTCGAAGGTCTGAAAGGATTGGCATTAATTTTTTCTTCAGTTTCCACTGTCAGTCTTGGAATGGCAGTCATCGGGCGAATGACCCCGGGCGTCGTCTGAGCAGGAAGATACAAAGTTTCACAGTGGACGGAAATTGATACCATGAAATGGATGGCATTTTATTTTCTGAATGGTTCAGCTGATTGAATGTTTACCTTTTTCGAATCCCTTACGTTCCTGTCAACGATAGTAGATGGAGACAAGCTGCAGAGAGACGCCTGATCAAACAAGGAGGTAGAAAAAACATTAGTGTCTGTCCATTTATGGAAATAGTTTAATGTGATCTTATTAAAATAATAGACATAATAACCTAGGAATTATAATTAAAATTATTCTCTTTGTGTTAATCTGAAAATGTAATTCTTACATGAAAATGTGGATCCTGAAATAGTGTAATTTCTACAATAGTAGATCATAGCTTATTATTATTAACACAATTTACAGATCACAAATGCCCAAAATGTAGTAATACAGATCATTTTGTTGAAATTATATTTGTTTTTCTTGAGAAATTTCAGGTTTTCTCATATTTTTCAGGTTATTCACATTTTATTGCAGCAGGATTTATATATATATATATATATATATATATATATATATATATATATATATATATATATATATATATATTTTTTTTTTTTTTTTTTTTTTTTTTTTTGTAAGTCTTGTTTTTTTTTTTATCCACAATATACCTGAGGAAAATCTCTTCAAACAATGACACATACTGTATCTATGGATAAGGATATGTCCACCTGGACAAAGACAGGAACACTTGGACAAACACAAAAATATAGACATGAACATGTGTCAGTAGTTGCTTTCTTTATTGGATAAATGCACAAAATTTTACCAATGTTTACTAAATGTGGAAAAATCAGAAGAGCATAATCTCCATCTTTCCTTTATATCATAAATATGTTTAGACAGACAGACAGACAGACAGACAGACAGACAGACAGACAGATAATGTATATCTCCTCCTGACGCCCAAGACGGTAAAAGGTTTAGCTTTTTTACATTAAATAATTATCTTGATCAGAAATTGCACAATGTAAGGTTGTTTTTTTTTTCAAATCCATTTTTAAAACTATTTTTATTTATTCAGAATGTATTTTTTAAAAATAATGTAATTTAGAATAGACAGAATTTTTGAGTAAAACTGTGAAACTTTTGTCCCCTACAGAAAACAAAAATCCATTTCTGGGTCCCAGATTATGTATTCCCTCTCTATCCCGTACAAAATGTAAAAATGATTATGTTTCCTGGTGTATTCACACATACCATATTTCTTTAACATTTCTTCACTTGTTGTAATAATCATCAATTAGTAGAACACCTGACAGAAAGGAAAATATGGAGGTTTTTTTGCCTCCAAACTGTGGTTTCATTTAATAATGGTGATGAAACCTGTTTTTCCTCCACTTTTAAGTAGCCTTGAACACTCTAAGGAATCACAGACTCACATGTGAGACTGTTGCATCACCATCAGTTTTACCACCATCACACCATGATCACACAGATCACAGAAGGATTTTTTTTCTGCAAAGGAACATGATTATGGGATACTAACAGTGCAATAGGCAACGATGTTCACAAGTCTCAAGTCTTTGAGGGGTAATGCCAAGTCAAGTCTCAAATGGCTGAAATGAACGTTTTCACATTAGATGCTATTTGAGATAATAGCACATTGCTGTATTGTTTTGGATTAAGTATGTAGTAATTAAGTGTAGTGAAAGCATGTAGGCCTTACTGTACTATATACTCTGTTATTTCACACTACACCATCAAAATTGATCAGAACAATGCATGTGCAATGTGAAGAAACATCCCGAAACCGTTGTTTACATTTGATCAATGTATTTTGATCAAATTACAAATACAATGTATTTGTAATTGGAACCCTGTGGCAGCACACAAGCGTTACAAACCTTTGCACAAATATCAAGGGAGGGAAACTATTATTTCTACCTGTGATTTTCCCATAATGTCAGGCAACGCATTGGAAAAACTGAAACAAATTAAATAATAAAATAGATAATTCCATGAAAATGAACTCCCGAGTCATATTACACAAGTCCAAGTCAAGTCTCAAGTGTTTGAGGACAAGTCTAAAGTCAAGTCACAAATCTTTATTAAGTTTCATTTAGATATTCAGATAATGACCATAGAAACACTGTCATCTTCTATAATATTGATTAACCAGTAAAACCCAATGAGTTTGATCAATGATAGATTGTACGGGAAAAAAAAAAATCTAAATTCTGACACTGATATAATAACCCTCAACTATTCTGAGGGTTTATTAACATCAACGTGATGAGTAAATTAAACATAATAAAATATATCATCATCACAGAAAGTTTGTTTTGAAGAAAAAATTGCCATAAACGGCTGGACTGGATCAGGATTTCAGGCCAGGAATATCCTGCACCACAGAGGCGTAAAGAAAATAATCCAGTCCAAAAACCACACCTTTGGGGGATGGTACTTTTGTAATTTCCTTATACTGTAGCAATTAAGGTAATAGTATTCCATTGGCTGTGACAGAACAACAGCACACTATTAAACAAATGCACCTTACACTCATGTTGCTATGGCCAGAACACTTTGGCTATCCGTGATGGACAAATGTGGCACAGGATGTATGAATACACTACATAAAAAACACCTCATCTCGAACCCCACGGGTAAATATTCTACCAACACCACATCAGTAAATCTAGGACAGACACATTTGAAACTCTCACAAAGTAAATATGGGGTCTGGTGAGTTGACATTTTGCCCCTGACGGTAAAAACTTCAATTAATTCAACATAAGACTCATACTCACATATTTAGTTTCACGCCCATAGGATTTTGGAAATGTGGAGTTACTCTGTAGAAATTGAAAGGAAATAAGTTAAACAAAAGCAATAGAGTTGTTAAAATGTCTGGCAGAAAAATATGATCTAAAACCTGATCATCTCAATATGTTAAAGAACAGCAAGATGACACTGGAAGAACGATGAAGGGATGTCCTTGGTGGTTATGGATCAGAAAATAAGAAATTCATGAGATGAATATGCAGCCAAGGTGTTGAACAGACTGATGTGGTTTTTTCAGGGTCGATACTGATAATAATGGAATTGGGACGATGATAACCAATTAAATTTTTGTTTGTGTTTTAGTGCAAAAAACACAAAATTATATATATATATATATATATATATATATATATATATATATATATATATATATATATACATGTATGTATATTCCTCTTTAAGGAAATATAACAGTCCAAAGCTTGTTTTTTAACTGACATATTAGAAAATCCATATTTATTGAAAGGAAACCCATAAAATAAATTCCACTCATACTTGAGGTTCTGTTTACATCATGTGGTTCATAATAATAATAATAATAATAATAACACCTAATCACTGGCTTCAAATTAGGAACATGTACTTCTAGCTATAGGTCTGCAAACTCATTTGGGATTCAATTATTACTAATCTTTTCTGGAGTATTACTCTGCATACATAAAGAGCAACATTGTCACAGAAGCATACAAAACACTACACCTACACCTCCTTAAAACTGCTTTGTCCTTGTATGTTTTAATGCCACATTTTCAGCATCCACATCATTTTACTTAGAAGGTAGTAGTAGTCGTAATAGTCGTAGTAGCAGTAGTAGTAGTAGTAGTAGTAGTAATAGTCGTAATAGTAGTAGTAGTAGTAGTAGTAGTAGTAGTAGTAGTAGTAATAGTCGTAATAGTAGTAGTAGTAGTAGTAGTAGTAGTAGTAGTAGTAGTAGTAGTAGTAATAGTCGTAATAGTAGTAGTAGTAGTAGTAGTAGTAGTAGTAGTAGTAGTAGTAGTAGTAATAGTTGTAATAGTAGTAGCAGTAGTAGTAGTAGTAATAGTTGTAATAGTAGTAGCAGTAGTAGTAGTAGTAATAGTCGTAATAGTAGTAGTAGTAGTAGTAGTAGTAGTAGTAGTAGTAGTAGTAGTAGTAGTAGTAGTAATAGTCGTAATAGTAGTAGTAGTAGTAGTAGTAGTAGTAGTAGTAGTAGTAGTAGTAGTAGTAATAGTCGTAATAGTAGTAGTAGTAGTAGTAGTAGTAGTATGTATAATGCATTTTGACTTACTGTACCGTGGGGTGTATTTTTTAGAATTCATCTTATGCACATTTATACAATAGATTTATAACTCTTCCACACATCACATGTGTGTCTGTCACTGTCTTTTACTTCACCTTACATGAAAAAAAAAACAAAAACCAGCACAGCCATCTGAAGAGGCATTAGCTAGCTAACCTGAGTTAGCAGCAGCGTAGACTAATGCTCTCCTTTTTTCCAAATATGATGTGTACAGTGTGGTGTGCAGCTTGGTCACTGCCTTAAACTTTTTGCACTTAATATAAAAAGTGAGGACCTCTGACAGACCCCTGGTTGTAGAGCCGTGGGTCCAGACAAAATCCGGACGTATGTTCACCCTACTGATGTAGTTCAGTTAAATTCAACAGAAATCTCTTTGCTAACGTTAGCCTTTGTTTCATTGGGGTTGAAATACTGATGTTTGTTTCTTGTTAGTGGACATTGTTACGTTGCAGTGAACTTTAATATAAGTTGCTCATTACAGACGTGTCCATGTGGGGTTTTTTTTTGTTTTTGTTTTTTTTAGCTGTGTGTCTGTGTTGTTCCGCAGCTGACAATGTGATGACATCATCACAACATGTCGACTTGACTCCAACTTTATTGACAGATAAGTCAATTTGAAAAAACTGAAGTCGTTAATGCCCTATTACCAAGTCTATTTTTGTCATTTGTGAATCCATGAATGCAAATTGAATTGCAAGCTATAACCGAAGAAAGGAGCACCGAGCTCAAAAGAAGGCCCTGAATGGAACTTAAATTAGATAGAATTTGTCCTTGCTTTTAATTCTTTAAAGTGCTTTATCCGCATCGGGTCTCAGGCGTATTTTTTTTTGTCATTTATAGTCCAAATTTCTCATCACACTTAAAATAAGACAGAATCACCTAAAGAGTAACTTTTCACTAAGATATACAAACTTATTTTTTTAGAGAATAGATTTTTATTTACATTACATTATTTTAAGAAATGCTGAAACACTGAATATAATAATATCACAAGCAATATTCTTATTAAAAAAATGCCTTTAAAAAATAAAAAAAAAATAAAGGAAGAGATTCAGATTCAGTGTTTTTCAAGTAAAGACACATCTTTTCCAACAGTTTGTTATTTATGCCACTGATTAATATAAAATCACTGATCAGTATGATTTCAGTTGGATTCAAGGAAATCTGACCATGTATTTTAGTGTGCTCTTTTTCACATACATACACACGCACACGCGCACACACACACACACACACACACACACACACACACACACACACACACACACACACACACACACACTAGTTATTCAGGATACTACATGAAGCTTTTCCCCTTTGATAAATAATGAACAGATGTCTTTTCAGTTCCTGTGCTCATGATTATACAGTGGGTATTCACTTTTATCTCCCTTCCACTTAGGGTTTTTGTAAATCCCGGCACAGAGCATTTACTTCTTGGGGCAAAAGTTGTTACAGTTTTGCATTTTCTTTTGTTATATTTAATTTTTCTTTTTTAAATCCGAATTATTTTTGGCGGCATAAAGCTATGGCTGTAACTGTAATTTTGTTTTCACTGTGGGTAGGAGATGCAGCACTCATTGCTGAGTAATGCAAATGATGATTAAGCTGTAAGACAGATAAAGAAAGCTTTTCTTTTATCTATGTTAAGTCCAACAGGCAGGGATGTCTCTTGAAAGCCGTGGGGTTAGAAGGTTTTAAAAATGAATCTCGCTTCTGATTTTAGTTGCATGTTATACTCCATATTTAAGTCATACGTCATGATATCAATAAATTACTGAGGAATATACAGTATATAGTTGAATATGTGATTTTTGATGTTACTTTTTTAATTTATAATGATCATCTTCACAGAGTCACATCATATTTTAATTTAAACTTACCTGCACACCAGTGTTGGTAGTTGATGTCCTGGAGGTCTGTGGACAGAAGGATTTAGACGGTGACACACATATTTTCTTCACATTTTTCCTCTCTAGTCCTGATTAAAGTGTGGATTTTCAACTTTAATCTAAACATACTGTACAAAGCATTTAGGAATTATAACTATTTTAAACATAATCCATTCATTTTTAGAGGCTCAAAAGTAATTGGAGAAACTACGGTGATTCAAAATTTGAGGATTGTTTTTAATACATGGATAAAAAAAATACATTTAAAAAAACCCTGGTCTGTTACTAATAGATCAAATATAGAGTTACATACAGAGGTGTTAATGAATGAAGCATGTTGACTTTGTCATAGGGTGACCAACCATCCTGTGTAGTGTGTGTGTGTGTGTGTGTGTGTGTGTGTACAGTATTTGAAGCAGAATTCATTTGTCCCCCAAATTCAGAACGTGTATCGCATAATCGACAGCGAGAAAAGAACTGGAGTCCATACTTTATTTGTGGAGGTGGTAGTGGTAGTGGTGGTGGTGGTGGTGTGTGTGGGGGGGTGTCGCTGTCTACTGTGCAGGCAACCCGGACAGACAAACCGACATGACCAGACATTTCTACACACCACAGTCCCCAAGAATGTTTGTTGGCCACACACCCACCCTTCACTGTAAACTTATGTATTGTCATGGCAACGTACTCACATGCACAGACAGACTGATAAATGGAGAGGCTAAGTCACGCCCTTTACTTCCAGTCCATGGGTGCTTAGCTCGATATTGATAGATGATGGATCAGATGACAGTCTTCAAAAGCCAAATTTGTGGGGGTTTTTTGTGGATGTGATGACACTGTTGAACTTCAGAATGGTTTATATATTCAGAAAGATGAGTTTGTTCACTTTCATTTGATTCATTTCATGTATGACAAGTGGAGGTGCATTAATGAGGAAGCAATAGAGATAGGTGTTATTAAAATAATGTCATCTACGTCCCAGGATCGAGAGGCTGGTTTTGAATCCAGTACTTTTATACTTTTACTGAAGTAAAATGCTTCTACCTAATGTATGTGTTCACTCCTGGACTGCTCTCTGGACTCCATTGAGGTGGTGGGTGAGAGGAGGATGTTAGCCAAGCTGACATCCATCATGGACACCCCCCTCACCCCCTACACCAGACTGTGGTGGCCCTAAGCAGCTCCTTCAGCAGCAGACTGTTACACCCACGGTGTAAAAAGGAACGTTACCACAGGTCATTCCTACTGAATGCTGTCAAATTATACAACATTCACCACTCCAAAGTAATACAATAACAAATACTATTGACAACACTTAACAATACTACCTCTGATATTATATTATGTGCAATTTATATATATATATATATATATATATATATATATATATATATATATATATATATATATATATATATATATATATATATACTGTCATTCTTATTTATCTCATCTTCATATAGTTTTATCCCTTCTCTATATATTTTTTCAATCCTGTATATTTGTATAGTGTACATAGAATATAGTCTTTTTTTCTTTTTTCTCAATATCTGTGTTTGTGTACATCTATTATTATTTATCTATATGTTTCTTCTCTTTGCTGTCCCTCTATTGCTCTATATGGTTTGTTTGTAGGTCTTTCCACCACCAGTTTCAGCTTCAGTGACTGAAAAGCTGCTCCATTGGGTTAAGATCATGTGACTGACTCCCATGTCTTTATCCTTAGAAGCTTCTGGGTTGTTTTTGATTGCTGTATGTTTGTATGTTATGGGTCGTTATCAATCTCAGCAGAGATGACATTGCTGTCTATTTTTGAATCCATCCTTTTACTTCTATCCACATCATATCATCAGTAAACACCAATGACCCATTTCTACTGACAGTCACATGTTCATATAATAACACTGATCCACCATGTTAGACCCAAACATCCACCATCTAACAAAACCACTGACTGATATAAATGCTTCATACCTGTTGAAACCACATATTATATCAATACATGTAAATACCTGATGAAAAATGCAGTTTATGGTCATCACATATGATCCGTATGACTTTCAGATGCTCTGTAGTTACCGTGGAAACACTGTCATCTACTACAACATTGATTCACTAGTAAAGCTCATGGGCTGTGTCCGAAATCACTCCTTAACCACTATATAGTGACCACGCCATTTTGTAGGGGTGTCTGAATCTTTACTGTAGTTTTATGTTTTATTATTATATATATATTATTAATTACATATTGTTTTATTATTTAGTTTAAGTTTAATTCACTAAAGATTCAGATCCCTACAAAATAGTGTGGTCACTATATAGTGGTTAGGGCGTGATTTTGGATAAAGCCATGGGGTTTGATAAATAACAATGGATGGACACAGTTGTTTTTTCTATTCAGTTATTGATATGTTTGCTGAAAAAGTCATGTTTCTTCAGTTTTCACTGTTTCTCATATAATAACCCACAACTTTAATCTCAGCTTTTAGTAAGGGATAATGTATTGCCCACGCGTTAGTATCAGAAAAATATTTCCCGACAGGGGCAAACAGCAGCCAACCGTATTGTTCCGCCCCGAAGGGAAATATTTTTCAATAATCACAAATGGGCAATACATTATCCCGCTTATTCTATGGGTTATTACAGCTTATTACTGCTTATTTTGAGAAAAGACAGACAATTGATTACCAAAATTATTAATAATTTATTCATATAGACGATGGCTTCTTTCGAGAAGAAGTAGTTATTGTTGTTCCTAAGCAACACTCCACTGGTACTGTACAGGCTACTTTGTTGAGCTGCTGTCTAGCCGTTGCTGCCTCTGATCTGCTAACAACTCCATAGACGTAGGCCCTACTACTCTAGCAGACTGGATAAAATAGCCGTTACAATGTAGCGAATATTTACTTTTAAAGTGGCCGAACTACCTGCGGAGTGATATGGTACCGTGAATCTGAAGTGACAATACTCGTTGCCATTGGCAGGGGGCGTTAACGGTGCAGTGGGCGGTTATCGGAAACAATCAACAGTCAATTGAAAGTGAATGGGAGCTGTCGCAACATTCTAGAGGGCCGTAGAATAATATTAAAAAAAAAACTACATGATCAATAAATTCAATACAGGAAAATAGATGATTTTCACTGGGAAAAAAAGGAAAAATACAGAAGATTTTAGAATAAATGGCGATAAATCACTTAAGAAAGATGAAACAAAGAGAAAAATGCATTTGGGAACTTCCATAAAAGCACAATTGGGTGTTTATGGGTTGGATACATGAAGTGGTCTGCTTTAGACTGTGAACTCTTCCTCTCCTTCTACGGAGTTTCATTTTACCATACAAATTAATCTTGGTTTCATCTGTTCAGTTTTTTTTTTCAGAACTGGGCAGGCTTTTTCATACATTCTCTGGTAAATTCTAATCTTTCCTTCCTGTTACCAGCAGTTTACACCATGTTATTTACACTTATGAATCTGTTGATTGCAAACCTTTACCGATAATGACATGTTCTGGACATGGCCGGATGTTTTTTCTCCAACCACTGTAATTTTCTTCTATGTTCTACAAACCTTTATGTTACCAAACTCACCAGTATATACATATATATATATATATATATATATATATATATATATATATATATATATATATATATATATATATATATATATATATATATATATATATATATATATATATATATATAAATTTATTTTTTTTTTTTTTTATTTTTATTTTTTTTATTATTTTATTATTTTTTTCCCCAGGAATATTACTTTCTTTTTTTGATTTTGCCACTCTTGAAGTTTGGTTCTGAGTAAATAAATATAAGTTTCAGCTGTAGAAAAGAACACTTCCACAGAATGACAAGGGAGGACAGGGGGATGGATCAGTGTATGATGGCATATTCCGAAAATTTCCTGGGAAAACTTCAGGGAAAGAGTGGGAACCCTGAATAATCAGGAAAGAGATATATGGACATAAAGCTACTCAACAGTCAGTTTTCCAATAACTTTGAGCCTCTGAAAAGGGATCGATTTGGCTTTCACCCCATCATTTCTAATCCACTGTGATGTTGTACAATGGCAAACTTCCAAAATCTATCCATACATATATATAAATATATATATATATATATATATATATATATATATATATATATATATATATATACATATACTGTATGACTGTATATTGACTCCACCATTTGATTTGTAAAGCTTAATCTATATGACTTAAATAATGCATTAAACTCACTGATGGAATGGTTTTCCCTAGTATCTCATCAATTACTGCATAGAGTTCCTCAGACTGCTGCCGGAGCTGAGCAGGGGAGCACATCTGCAGAACGAGATAGGACAAAATTATTGATGTCCCTGGTGCTGCTATGAAAACCTGCAGTGATGTGTGAAGTAATACCTCAGCATGGGTATCTGCCACAAGACTTTGCGATGTAACACCTCCGTCTAATCCATCACATGGTGCTCCTCCTCTCTCAACCTGCTCGTCTATTTCCTGTAAATGTGAAGAAGAAAGACAAGCTTCAACGCACCCTGTCAAGACTGAGGTGTGCTTTGAGTGTTTGTTTGTGTAGTCATCTTAGAAAAAAAAACCTCTTCAAAATGTGCCTTAGATCACTCTTTTATTCATTCTCTCCCTCTTGCTCATCAGTAGCCTTGAATATTATGTGGTTGAATCAGTAACACTGCACTGTGTAATACCTTATAGGCCTGAATCACTGCCTGTGGAGTTTAAAATTCTGCTAAATTCTGCATTTTCTTTTTTGTTGTTGTGCTTTTCTAGTGTTTGTTGCCCCCATAGAAATTTAATATTGCATAAAATATGATGTTAGCTCCATGTTGCAATCGTTATAAAATGCCCTGAGTGATATCACCATAAAAAAAAAGAAAAAAAGAAAAGCTGTGGAGCTGTAACAGTATTGCAACATGGATACAGTAAATGGGATTAAACTCAAATTAAAAATGAATGACTCACCTGTTGATCCAGCAGAAGGGTGTTTGTTGGAATAGCAGCAAGCGATTTGTAGCTGGATTTAATCTTGTGTGGCTGGAGTTTATAGAGAGAACAGACATTGAATATCAACTCATTTTCAATTTAAATATGTGTATTTAGAAACCATTTATGTGTGTTTTTTTACCCAGAGGTGGTTAAAGTACTCACATTCTGTACTTAAGTAGAAGTACAGATACTGGTGTGGAAAAAAATACACTGGTAAAAGTAGAAGTATTGATTCAACTCCTTTACTGAAGTCAAAGTAAAAAAGTACAACTTCTCAACTATAATGAAGTAAAAAGTAAAACTGCAATATTTTTGCTATGGATGAAATAATACTTATTTAAGTAAGGCAAATCAGAAAAATAAAATTAAGGCCTTTAAAAGTGAGTTACTGTGTTATTGGGTCAGTTTTGTGGGTATGAACCAGACATTTAGGAAAAATTTAAAAGTTATAAAAAAGGACATTGAAAAAAGCATAATTATGAGAAATATAAATTGTGAGATCAAAAGTCAAAATAATGAGAAAAATTCAGAATTATGAGATGTCAAAATGATGAGAAAAAGGTCAGAATGATTAGATTAAAGTCATATTATGAGATAATAAATGAATAATTATGAGATAAAAAGAGTCAACATTATGATATAATAAGTCACAATTTCTGATTTATGACTTATTTTTCATACAGTCACATTGGTCTAGTTTGAAAAAGTAAAGGGTATATTCTGAGAATTTAAAGAGTATAAAGTATAGATATTAATATAAATGTAAAAAGCATAAAGTACAGATATTTATATAAAAATGTAGGGAGTAAAAGTAAAAAGTTGCCATAAAAATAAATTATCAAGTAAAGTACAGATACCGAAAAAATATACAGTACTTCTACTTAGTTACTTCCACCTCTAGTTTTACATACGTTTTCCAGGGCGTCTTCTATCACATACAAACCCGTGTCATTCAAAGCAGACACATTCATTGGCAATTCAGAGCTGGAAATCACATCACTATGCAACTAACTGTCAACAGTTTGTATGATTGACGGAAAATGTGAGCAGAATTATTTGCTGTCAAATTTTCTACACTCACAGGACAAAACCATGATGACTGTCTTCTCATATAAACCCACATGATCATGTTTGTGTTAAATAAATTGGGTTGCTGAAATTTTCTTGCTTAACCCATAAATACCCAAACAGTCTACTAATAATCTACTATTCCTAGTAATACATGTAAATATTTAGAGTAAAAATATTTTTTTCTTGGTCATCAGATATGACTCATTTAGATATTCAGAGACTATAGTGAATGTGGAAACACTGTCATCTTCTACAACACTGATTCACCGGTAAATCTATGAGATTTGACAAATGATAGTGAATGGAGACACTGTGTTTATGTAAAGTTATAAATATCTTTGCTGAGAAAGTCACTTTTTCTATAGTTTTCACTTTCACTTTCACTTTAATCTGAGTTTTAATGAACCATCAAAACGATCAATAAATTAAATATAGGAAATACCTGAAATATAAAATATAAAATACAGAGGATAATATTAGAATAAATGGTAATAAATCATTTCATAAAGTGGAAATATAGAGAAAAATCAATTTGAACTGCCACAGAAGTAACATTGGGTGATTATTTGTAAAACACCTGGTTTACTTAAATCATTAACCAAAATCTGGTGTCATATATCAACATATCAACAAATCTGACCCGTCTATTTCCTGTATTGTCTGCCTCAACTAATAGCATAGGTGTTAAGCCCTGGCTCAGTGCATAAACCTAATCAAAAAAGCACACATGGCATCAATTCTTCTCAATTTAGAATAGAAAAATAATAATATAGAGGGTAATATAAGGATCAATGATGGAGAATCACTTAGGAAAAGTTAAAGAGAGAGAATAATGAATTTGGGAATAGGTACAAAAGTAGCACTTGGTTTTTATGGGTTAAATTGTGATGTGAAACCTGGTTGAACATGATAGACGGACGGACGGACAAATGTTTCAGGGTTGTACAAAATTCCGAACTGAATTAAGAATGACAGAAATTTCAACTCAATTCTTGAATTTGAACTGAGATGGCAAACAGGACGTGGAATTGTAATTCAAACTGCAAGAAGTAGAATAACAATTCCTTGAAATTCAAAGAAAATCCTGATAAATAAGGTGTATTTAACACTGATGCTTAACAGTATATTTCATATAATTACAGCATGAATTTCACACAGATATTTGGAGCAGAATGATGCCACCTCAGTAACAAAACAATTAAGGAACTGTCGACCATTAAATGCAACAGCCTTACACTGTAAAGTACTTTCATAAATTATAACTGCGTTTGATGTCTTTGAAATTAACATATTGTTAATTCTTCAACATTAACCCTTTGATGCATGAATTATAACGTTAGTCAAGTTTTTATTTGTCTTTTAGACCTGAAAAATAAAACAATGTGATTGAACCTATTTTTCTATGGAGTTACAAAAATCACCACTCAGCTGGAAAACATGCGTTTAAGCTTTGAACCAAAGAAACATGTATTTAAAACGCAATACCAGAAATAAAAAATACATTAAAATAAAAAAGACTGTTAATTACAGTCTAAAAATATGTATATAATAATAATGGATTGGATTTATATTGCGCTTTTTTGCCCACTCAAAGCACTTCACATTAGTGACCCATTATTCATTCGCTCTCACATGCACCCTCTGGTGGTGGTTAACTACATATATAGCCACAGCTGCCCTGGGGCAGAATGACAGAAGCCTATAGCCCCTCTGACCACCACCAAATATTCATACACCAGGGTGAGTGGCACTGGAGGCAAAGAGGGTGAAGTGTATTGCCCAAGGACAGAGCGGGATTCAAACCACCAACCCTTCAGTTACTGGACGACCCGCTCTACCAACTGAGCCATGGCCGCCTCATAATAACAACAAGCAATTGATATCCATGTAAACTGCAGGTTAGGTATTAAGAACAACCAAGTTACATTAATGAACTAAAAAAACAAAACCCATGAATATACAAAAGAACAACTGTAGAACAACTGTCCACTGTAGTGACCACTATGCATCAAAGGGTTAAGGGAATATATGCCCAATGCTAGTGTCTATACCTCCCTTTAGAAATAAAATGTATGTGAAAAGTATCACATTCTCACTGACAAGTGATAATGATTTTTTTCTGAATTGCAATGAGTTCAACTCCACTTCCTGTACATTAATTCAACTTAAATTTCCTTCATTAACTCGAGTTAAATCTGGAAAGTCAGAATTTTATACAACCCTCTTATGTATATTTGACATACGTCAATCATTCAAATCTTGTGAAGTCTGATATCACTATAAAGCAAAGATCTAAAAACCACATGAAGGAATGAATGACATGGTTACGGACGAGCAGATAAACACAAACCTATAAACATCTCCTCACAGAACACAGCATGTGATATGTAGCTATCAAATGAGGGAAATCTGTTTTTAACTGCGCAGCGTGGGCGTCTCAAAGAACAGTATGTCAGAGAGCGCATTAAATAATATCCTGGTTTCAAACATGCAGATGTCATGCATATGCCAAACAGAGCGAGCTACCTTTCTTTTTTTACCCTCCCTGTCACTGCAGTCTGATATTCCACTCCCTGGCCTTGGAGAGGGCGTGGAACGCAGGGAAAGAGAAGGTGACGGAGTGAGCTCTCTGATTGGTGGAGCGGGGGAGGGTGTTGGCGAAGGGGAGGCAGTGGGTGACGGCCAACCGGGAAACACGATGGGTGTGTAGCGGGAAGGAGACAAGCAGTGAGACCTGAGTGGTTTTGTTGAGGCGGGGCGATCCCTCTGTGACTCGTACTTTCCGGTGGTATTTTGGGAAAGGTGGGGAGGCAGAGGTGATGGTGCGTTTGTGTGTTGGGGTGAGCGTGGCTGGGGAGAGTGAATGTGAGGAGGGCAGGGAGACGGAGACCTCAGTTTCTGTGAAAGTGACTGAAGCTTTGAGAGAGATGAATGTGGCAGGCGAGTCCATTTCTGAGGCACACAAGTGTCCTCATCAGGGACAGGTTGAGGAGACATGCAGATGGGGGTGTTGGTTTTATTGCCTTCATGGCCTTTGAGGGACATATGAGTGGTGCTGGGCTTTAACTCGGGCGACTTTGGTTTGGAAGTGGATATGTGTGAGTGTTCCAGTTTGACTGGAAGAGTACAGTGAGATACTTCTTCATGATCTGGTGGACGAAGTGATTTGTATTGTGATAAAAATAAAAGCGGCGGAGCTTGTGGTAGTGTGTTGTTTTTCAGTGGTTTCAAAGACCTCTCAGGTGGAGGGGAAACAACCTGTTCCCATCTTGGGATACTATTTAAATCATGTCTTTTCGCTTGTTCTTGGCATATTCTGCTTTGATGCACAGGAGTAGCAGTAGTGCATCTACTCGACTCCCTGTAAATGTGATTCTGACTATCTATGGACGCTGTTGAGGAGAATCTAGAGGAAAACTCCAGGGGAATGGAGGCCACGCTGGAGGCAGCTGAACATGCATTACAGAAGGACAGGGTCACAGGGTTCACAGGCCAGCAGGGGGTGTAAGGTCTCTGCAGAGAAGAAGACAGGACAGGGAGGCGGCCTTTTCTCAGGATGGCAGTGAGAAGGGAAAGTCTGGTGAGAGGAGGTCGGTGCCGGTGGGGAGGAGGTGGCGACTGGGGGACAGATAAACTCTCGTAAGATGACGTACAGGTCTGAGGGATGTTCACCAGACTGGAACCAGGGGCAAGAAAGTGTCTCTTGACCTGGACCACGGAGGGGGTGAAGACCCCAGAGCGGACAGAGGAGCAGGGTGAGACAGGTCGGCTCAAAGAAACAGGAGAGGTCACAGAGGAAAGCCCCGCGCCCCACCAGAACTTGTCCCCGTCCTCACACTCTGAGAGGATGGACTCTCTGGAAGAAGCCGGGGTAGGGAACAAGTCTGCGGAGTTTGAAGGGCTCGATCTGTCCTCTGACACAGATGATCTTTTTAAGAAGTGACCCGAGCTAACCTCACCAACACGTCCCGGAACATTTTGACACCGTCGCTGGGAAATGCCCCCGTCCCCGTGTTTCTCCACAGCTGTCTCCATCATGTCTGACTGGGAAGTTACGTGGCCGGGTGTATTTTCAGACTGAGCGCTGACTGAAGGAGACGACTCAGGCAGGCTCACGTGATCCAGTGCAGGCGTTAACTGAAAAACAACATGAAGTATGAACTCATGAAGATCTAAACGGACACTGACAACCAAAACCATCTACTGATCTAAAATATTTAACCCCTTTTGATCCACTAATGTACAATTAACAATAATAAACAGTGCAATTAATTAGCCCCATGTGCAATAGTGTAAATAGTAATATACACACACACACACACACACACACACACACATATATATATATATATATATATATATATATATATATATATATATGTGTGTGTGTGTGCATAGGAATTGATAGTTTTTTTATATAATTTTTGTTGCTGTGCACTTCTGTGCTGCTGTAAACCTGGAATTTACCCTAGTGGGACTAATAAAGGAATATCTTATCTTATCTTATCTTATCTTATCTTATCTTATCTTATCTTATCTTATCTTATCTTATCTTATCTTATCTTATCTTATCTTATCTTATCTTATCTTATCTTATCTTATCTTATCTTATCTTTAATTGTTGTAAAATGCAGTTTATCATCTTTTCATGGTCATACAATATGAGCTATTTGGACGTTCAGAGGCTCTGTGGTTACTGTGGAAACACTGTCATCAAACATTAAATCATCAGTAAAAGTTTGATCAATGACAGTGGATGGAGACGTGGTTTATTTTCAGTTAATGATATATTATGCTGAGAAGGTAACTTTTTCTTCAGATTCTTTAATAAAATAACCCTCAATGTTATTCTGAGTTTTTCCTGAACATCTACATGATTAGAAAATTAAATAAAGGCAAAAACGTGATGTTCACTGAAAATACAGACGATAATGTAATAATGAATAGTCATGAATAAGTAAAATGTTTGTTTCAAAATATTATGGGATGTCACAAAAGTAGCACTGGGACTTTAAAGGTTAAGTACATAACTATTTTCTAAGTATAATACCTAAAGAAAATATATTCAATATTTTAATATTCACATACTTCCATATTAAAACTCTGACAAGCACCACATGTGATAATGAAAGTTTTAAAGTCATGCCTGAACTTTGATGGGGCTGTTATCTGACATTAGTAGAAACAATTAAAACTAAAACAATCACTGGAGCCAACTTTATGAAACTAGTTGAAAAAGTTGCCAATTTAATACTATGACATTTTGATAAGACAAGATTAAAAAAAAAAAAGCAAATAAATGGAAACTTCCTCAATCTTTAACATTAGTTCCAACTCAATACATTCAAGCATTCTCCACAGATGATCTATTTATTCTCTATACATCACACTGAACATGTAGTATTTATAGTTTTATATTTTAATAACTGCACTTAGTATCAAGCAGAGCGCTCATGCTGTTACTTACTTGAAGTTTTCCCTTCGCTGTTTGTGTTATGTTTCCTTCTCCACCCTCGCCAAAGTCTTTGATAAAGACTGCTTTGAAAACCACCCCCTCTGACATGGTCTCCCCTGTCTCCTCATGGGACGCCGTTAAGTTCTGACAGGAGAAAGTAAAGCAAATGTTACAGAGGAACTGAGCATGTGAAACCTGAGCAAACCCGAGGTGAACTTGAGTGAGCCTCAGTGGGCTGAGGGTTGTGCTGGGTTTCACCAGACCACATGCTCTGCACATACTATAACTCACATGGACACACGCATGTCACACTGACATATGTGCAGGACATGCCTCATGTGCACAGCTGAATAAAGGAGAAGACGTCTGTGCACACTGTCGCCTCAAGTCACAAAGACAAAATCTTATTATTGCACATTATATTCCCAGTTTGTGACAAATAAAATATGTTTTTTTTTAAAGATTTTAGAATAGAAGATGCTTTTAGTTTCTAATGGATTTTGTGGTTTTTTAAAAAAAAAGTTGTTTTACGAGTGCCATGTGGTATTTTTAGATCATGTACCAGAAATTCTGTATATTTGAAGATATTATTAAGTTCAGATGTTGAAAAAAATTCAACTGAAAAATTTTCTATATTATATGAAACAATATCATATGTAAAAAATATAATATTAAAAAATAATTTCATCAGGTTGGAGGGTAGATTTAGTGACATTTAAATCAAACCACAACCTTTTCTTTCCCTATATTACTTCCTCTTCTGAATCTACAAACTTAAGGGGTTTAATAATGAAACACAAATAGTCTGCAAAGATGTTATATATTGTGTGATTAAGAAAGTAAAGGTGGATTTTATCATTGGTCGATGATGCCACTGTCATTATGTATTTCTTCTTCCTGTTCCAACACAACCCTCTACCTCTCACTTTCTTTTATAATTTAAATAAAATACTATTAAAATGACTAGGGTCATCAGTTAGAATCAGCAGGAAAACGTTACAGCTCCTTAATGACACTTTTTCCATGACACTTTTTTTTTGTATTAAACCTTTATGAGCAGTGTAGCAGTACATACAGTACAAAAAAAGTGAAATTACAGTGCATACAACCCCAAGGCCCTCTGAGAAGGTACAACAGCATTATAATTATTATAACAACATCATCTGAGCTATAAAAAAAACAGCTAAGTACAAGCAGCAACAAATCTGTCACGTACAAAAATATCTACTCCAACAGAAGTAGAAGAGTCGTGACACGGTTTTAACACCACACACGTCAACTCGACTCAACGTGACCCTGTTTCAGTGATTACATCAAAATGATCATAGAAATGTCCACATTAATGAAAGCTGTTTACATCACTATTACCTAGAAACTGCAGAGTAATTACACTAGAAACTGCATGGAAGTTACTTGATATAAGTAGTTGCAAAGGCATTATTACCATGAAATTACATCAAAATTACCATAGAATAACCACATTATTAGCAATGCATAACGTAAAGTGTTACCAAGTAAGCAGAGCCTATAGTAACTGAATATTCCTTCCAATCCAATCCATTACTGGCACTTCTTTATGTGCTATATCACACATATTTGCACCAGTGAAGTTGAGCTTGGCTTTCTTGACCCAGGTACTGATGAGTTTGACCTTCTTTAATTGGAAGTTCGCTGTTCCCATCACACAACCAAGATTGTTTTACACAAGTTAAAGTTTGAAAAAGTTTGACTATTACTCAGAAGAAAGAAACTTTACACAATGGTTGGAACATTTGTTATATTATTGGCAGACTTTTTAAACCTGTTTCACTACTAGCCAATAGGACATGAGCTACAGTAACGACACTTCATCCAGCGGCGTCTTTACTTTACATTGGAAAAGAAAAGTGTATTTTTTTTTTATCATTTCTAGGCAAAATATACCTTCACACTGAAAACATGTACAACAAACACCATCCATCAAATGTTTTACTTGATTTGCCCAATCTCTTATCATTACAAAAACATATTTGTTTTGGTGACCCTGACCTTTAACCTTTTACCTACATTCATCAAAATTTAATGGGATCTATTCTGGTCCATCTCACACCTTTCCTGAAAATTCCATGGAAATTGGTGCAGTAACTTTTGTGTAAAGTTACTGACAAATGGACAAACAAAAAAGCCAACCAGCATTTAAGGCTTGAGTTTTCTTTATCTCTAACACACATGTGGTATAATTTCATTAGTTTTATTCCAGAAGCTTTTTACTTGTAGACCAGTGTCATCAGAAACAATGGTTATGCAATCAAGTACTAACCCCTGTGTGTATCATGTGACCAAACTAAACAGAAAAATAAACATGGAATGAATAAAAACACTGTTGTTTGTCAGTACAATGCCATAGATATTGACACAATAACTGAAGTGATGTTGGTTATTATCAAGAAAACATGGAAAATGGATAGGTATCAGGTCTTAATTAAACTCTTATGAGCTATTTTTGTTGTTATAAATATATTTGGTAAAAAAAACAAAAAAAAAAACAACTTTAATTGTACCAGCCATTAAAATGAACAAGAAATTTAAAAAAAACAGTCCTTTACATTGCTGTTTGCAATAGCATTTTTTTTTCTCTAGTAATTTGGAGAATGATTGCCAGAGTAATTATTACAACAGAATGAATGACCCCTCCGCACACACACAAATTGTAGAGCAATTACCACAGTAATTACAACTCATTTACTTTACTGTTTTTTTCATGAAGTATCACCGCTAACACCTACAACTGCCCATCCACGTAAATATACAAATAATGTAACCTTTTAATTACTATTTTGATCAGTTTTTAATGGTTAATTTAAAAAAAAAAACATTGCCATGTTGGACGGACGGACGGACGGACCGATAGATAGATAGATAGATAGATAGATAGATAGATAGATAGATAGATAGATAGATAGATAGATAGATAGATAGATAGATAGATAGATAGATAGATAGATAGATAGATAGATAGATAGATAGATAGATAGATAGATAGATAGATAGATAGATAGATAGATAGATAGATAGATAGATAGATAGATAGATAGATAGATAGATAGATAGATAGAGATGATAATCTGTAGAAAAACAACTGCAATGTGATGAAATCTAACAAAACAAGTTGAAATATTCCAACCAGGAATGTGTAAAATGACATTTCAGTACAAATACATTTGTGACCAGAGTTTATTGTACACTTATGGACAGAGCCACAGGAGGGTCCAGTATTTTATCAGAAATAAAAACGCTAGACTATAAAAACACACACCATCCTCCTGCAGCTCTATCCTCTAAGCTTAGACTGAATATAAAGACAGATGTGACAGTTCTTGGCACTGAAACAGAAAACACATAAAAATACTTCTTCTATATTTTCCTTAATCTGAAAACAAAATAAAGAGGGGTTAGGGACAGAGCCTTTTCTGTAACCACCCAAAACCTCTGGAACTCACTCCCTACAACCACCCGTTACTGTTCCAACCTCAACACTTTTAAATCTCTCTTTTAAAAAAAGAATTTATTTAAGATTGCTTTTAATGTTTAATTACTTGCATTCTCTCTGTTTTAATGTGTGATTGCTCTGTTTTCTATAATTAGTTTTTTATTGTAGTTGGACATGTAAAGGGTCTGGGTACCATGAAATGTGTTATACAAATAAAATGTATTATTATTATTATTATGATTATAATTAATCTAAATTGTCCATAGGTGTGAATGTGAGAGTGATTGTTTGTCTATATATGTTCAGCCCTGAGATGAACTGGAGACTCATACAGGGTGTACCCCATTATAGCTGGATTAGACCCCCACAGACCCCCGAGTGAGGATAAAGCGGGTTCAGATGATGAGATGAGAATAAAGAGGAGGGGCAGAAGTTATGTTTCCTTCCAGATCACTCAGATTATAATACACAGACACTTTGTCCATTAATGTCAGACAATATTGTTCATTTCATCTTAATAGGAATATAATATGGGTGGTATTTGAGCAAAGTCTTAAAGGACAAGGTCTCATATCAGACATAATTACCGGCAGGAATTCTCAAACATATCATTCTAATTGTGAAGTAGATGTGACATGTCATCACAGCCACTCCTTCATTTTTTCATTCCTGAGTGGAGACAATCATCAGTCCAGCTAATGAAAGGTTGCCAGATTTACATTTTATTCCTAGAGCTATAATCACTACAAATGGTAGTTTGCATCAATAATTTCAGTTGTGAAATATTAGCAGATATATATGTGACTTAAATAACACTCAGGATGTTCAGAATATTTGCCAGTACGATTCTGTTACTGTGGTAACTAGTACGCTCACAGAAATATTATTAAATATTTTTTCAGCTTTCAGCTCATCAAACTGAGACGTAAAAACAAATGTCTTTGTGCTATTTTTTTTTGGTCTATATTTAACTTTTCTTAAGTGATTTATCACTGTATCTTATGTTTATTCAGTAAACATCAGGTATTTTTCTTTATTTCATTTGCTGATTATATCACAGTTCATAAATAATTGAGGGTTGTTAAATTAAAAAAACCGAGAAAACTGAACAAAAACGGACCTTGTCATTAAAATATATAATTATCATTATTACAGGAATAAAATGTTACCATAGCACATCAAATTTTCAGCTTGGGATAAATAAAATGTATCTATATCTGTTCAGTTTTTCAATCCATTTTGTGACAATTCCAATACATTTTCTCTTCATATTCATTTTTCTTAAGTGATTTATTATAATATTATCCTCTGAACTTAGCATTTTTCAAATGAAAATCAACAACAACAATACATATAATTTACTGATTATGCAGATATTTCTAAAAATTCAGATTAAAGTTGAGGGTTATTATATCAGCAAGAGAAAAAACATGAAGTAAAAGTGACCGTGTCATCAAAATATATCATTTATCAAATTTCATGGCTTTTACTGATAAATCAATGTAGAAATAATAGTGTTTCCACATCTAAATGGGTCATATCTGATAACAATGAAAAGATGAAAAGCTGCATTTTACACCAATTATTTACATGAATTGATAGAATTAGCGGTTATTAAACATTTTAGCTCAGATTCTCTTGGTCACCAGTGGTTTAGATCTTTACGAATTAATATAACTCAACATATTTCAATATTGTCACGTGCTATCACATAATTAATTTCTTTTGATGGCCCTGTTATTACATGGAAATCATTAAATACAGCTCCTCATGAAAACAGGTCAGGGAGATTCAGCAAGGATTAATAACAATTACAGACTACTATAAGGAAAATGCCTCTAAATACACAACATTCTCAACACAGTAGGTGGATTAACAGGATGTCACAGTCTTAGAGGTAATCCTTTACATTGTGCCCTGTCGTATCTCCATATAGAAGCTGTTTCACTGCAGGGGGGGATTCATCATCAGAGTTAAAATGGGAAGATACCATCACTCACTTCAAGCTACAAACCAACATAGGATAACTGTCAAACTCTCTCTTCTTCACTTGATCACATGTGAAAAGCAATAAATAAATAAATTGAGGATGTGACACCCCACAACTCCACATAAACGCTGTTACACAAGAGATGAGACACTGTTAAAATTGAAGGAACTGAGGAAATTGTTAAATGGATATGAATTTACATAGCACTTTTATCCAAAGTGCTTTATAGTGTGAGACATCACAGAGATGCTTTCACTGTGTTTGACTTGTTTTATATCCATCTGCTTTCTTTGCCTTTTGCATGGCAATCAGTCTCTGGAGGAACAGTTTGAATGTGGAATTCAAGCAATTTCCATAAAGCAATTTAAAATGAGTTGCAAGGGTATGATTTCTTCATGATACAAAGATGAAGTGGGAGTTACACATCAGAGGGGTTTACAAACGTTTACCAATGTACAAACCTTGTAGATGGTGAATATGTATGTATGTATGTGTCTGTAGGTTTATTTATATAGTCCTGTGCAAATGTCTTTTTGTTATTTTCTCAGGGTTGAAATGACACGTACACATTTATTTATTTCTCATCCTCTTTTCTTCAGATAGAACAGCAACAAGAGTAACGTGTGGAATTAACATTTTAAATATGTAGATTGCATATTTTAAACATGTAACTTTAACATTGAATGTAAAGAATGAAGCAGGGATTTGAACTGCCAACCCTTTGGACTACATTCTCTAGCTGAACCACAGTCATCTGTTAGTTAACCTAATTAAAATTGTTAAATGTTTACTTATTTATTACTTGTTTTTTTGTTAAATTTGTTTTTAAAAAAGTGAATAAGTTGGGGGGGGGGTTTTAATTATTTTGTTCTTGTAAATTAAACGGCACCACATTGTTTTTCAATTCACAGCTTTGTTTTCTCAAAACAATAGAAATACATTATTTCTACATACAAATCTGGTTTTGTTAAGATTCTCTTCCTGTAAAAACTACATGTACATTTGAATTAATCATTAGTACAACAGAATTCTCAAATAAATAACTTTGTAATCTCACTTACAGTTTTTTTTCTGTTGCAATTTTACACATTTTTGCTGTTTAATTTAAATGATAAATAAATGGACTGCACTTATATAGCGCTTTTCCACCTTCATGGTGCTCAAAGCGCTTTACATTAGCCTCTCATTCACCCATTCACACACACTCATACACCAGTAGGTTTCTAAGGTCTATGGTCAGTCCTACTGGGGGCCTAAGCCAGGGTTCAGTGTCTTGCCCAAGGACACTTCGACATGTGGACAGCCAGAGCCGGGATGCTAACTGCCAACCTCTCGGTCATTGGGCGACCCACTCTATGAACTGAGCCACAGCCTTAGCCTTTTTTTTTTACAGTGTAGAGAAACTTTTTTTTTAAAGTGCAGCCTTAAATGATGCACAAAACAACTGAACTAAATATATTCTTCAGGTTAAAGTCTTGAATGACATGAATGACACCCAGCGTGAGACACCCCTATCATGTAAAACCTATGATGTGTAAATGACATTTACACAGAAAATCACTTTCCTTATACCTTGCTGATTTGTTAGATTCAAATTATTTATCATATGTACTATTGTAAATTGGAACACACTACATTTTTTTGTATTCTCAGCTACATGCATGATCCCATTTTATGCTATTGGAGCGTATCCCAGCTACCCTGGACATGTCACCAGTTTATCACAGGGCTGACATATAAAGACAGACAGTCTCACATTCATACCTATGGGCAGTTTAGATTACATCTATCAGTGCATGTGTTTGGGCGGTGGGTGGAAGGTGGAGAGGAAGAGAAATTCAAATTATTGTTCCACTCCCAGACACAAGGTGGTGCTACATGCCCTTTGACATTTGCATTCTTCCATTTGACACCACAGAAGAAGAACAATAACAAAGCAAAAGTGGCAGATTAGAAGCAAACGTAGTAGAAGGAGGACAATAAAACTGAGACAAGGTATGGGCGACAATGTAGCAGCTCAGTATAGTTCGTACGTACTGTTAAACTCTAATTTATTACATGTAACATACGTGTTGTCATGCTGTATCTCTGGTCACTTCCAGAAGGGGGCGTGTCCAGGCACGTGTATACAAAAATAAATTTGATTACAATCGCATTATCTGACTTCTCAAAATGCAGTTCAATTCAATTCCACTCTGATGAAGGTTTTTAAATGGCTTTTAAAACTTTGATTTTAATCAGAGTAAGGTGTTACATCTCGACAGAAGGGTGAATGCTGGGGCGCATGCGCTCTCTCTCTCTCTCTCTCTCTCTCTCTCTCTCTCTCTCTCTCTCTCTCTCTCTCTCTCTCTCTCTCTGTGTCTTCTCTCGTTTCTGCCACACCTTTAGTAACAGGTAGACCATTACCTGACAGCAATCAAGGCTAAAAACCTGTCAGCTATAAGAGGTGACCGATCAGTTGTGAGGAGAAGGGGTGCCCTGCCTTAGCTTCGTCAGCCTGGGGAGCTTTTTGTATTTTTTATTTTTTTTAACCATCTACCGCTACCGTGAGCGTGTTTGATGTTTTAGTTTATTATTTTAGTTTGGGCTAGAGTTCGGCGGTAGTCCTGCTTTTCAGTGTTATTTTCTTTAGGTAAGTGACGCATTAGGCAGGTTACGGGGGTTGGACTGGGGCGATGCTCAACTGCCTGGCAGGCTCAGTCTTTTTGGTCATTTTGGCCACGATCCCTCGTCCCTTTGCTTATCTTTCCTATTATAATTATTATATATTATTTGGATTAGTTTGAGACCTGCGTTTTGTTTCTATTTTTATTCAAATAAAAACAGATTTTTTTTCTTGCACAACCTCGTGGTGGCGTCCCTTCATGTGTTCGTCCTCTGTGTTTGAGCCAAAAGTATTTTTGTTTATGTGGCTGTAACATAAGGCAATAATTTTAATTTCTCTAAGTGCATGTAAATGTACTGACTGGGAGAACATGCAAACTTCACACAGAATAGGCCCACTCCCATCGAGTGGTGTTGGACCTTTTTACTGTCAGGCACGACTCCTATCCACTGCACCACCCTATATGTGCAGAATAAACACTAATAAATAATGTTGTAGGGGCGGCACGGTGGTGCAGTGGTTAGCAGTCATGCCTTACAGCAAGAAGGACCCTGTTTCGAATCCCATACCAGACCTTTCTGTGTGGAGTTTGCATGTCTTCCCCGTGTCCGCGTGGGTTTTCGCCGGGCACTCCGGTTTCCTCCCACCATCCAAACACATGCACTGATAGGTTAATTGGTTAATCTAAACTTGGCCATAGGTGTGAATGTGAGAGTGATTGTTTGTCTATGTATGTCACCCCTGCGATGAACTGGCGTCTCATACAGGGTGTACCTCGCCTTCGCCCATTGTAGCTGGATTAGGCCCCCAGTGACCCCCGCGACCCTAGTGAGGATAAAGCGGGTTCAGATAATGAATGAAATAATGTTGTAGCACTAATAACTATTATAACAGAATCCAGCTGCTGGGAATCATTGTACAACAAACAAATAAAAATCTACTATCATCCAGTTCATGATAGTGGTTTGTCACGAAAATCAAAGTGACTGGCAGTTTGATGGACAGTGTTAGTATTAGAAGCATGAACACAAAGATATGTAGAAGCTGAAATATACTCTTCAACACAGTCCCTGTACATGATGATAACAGGCTCCATGTTCAGCCATGCAGACAGTGTGTTGTGGGTTTTTAACATCCAGAGCTACTACTCCTAAGTTAAAGCAGGAAAGAGGGAGTTGGAAAAAGAATGGTGTCACCCCCCATTGAGAATGCGTTTGAAGTCCCTCAACCAGCTGACCTCAGGCAGTAGAAGATTTTAACTCTCCTAAGATACCTGAAGCTGTGATGCTGCGGTTGATATTGGCTCAACCTCCACCAGCACATTGAGCAGCTGACACTCCGGGGGTCCACACCACCCTCTAGCACTGGTAGACCAGCCAATTTTCACAGTCTAAAAAAAACCTCTCCACAAGAGAAGTAATACAAATATGCAAATATGTGTATTTCTTATGATTTATGTTGATGCCTATCAGTCACTACTTTTTGTAAAAATTGTAAAAATACACAGACGAAAAAAAATAGGAGCCAAAAGTCTGACTAGCAACAGAATAGCATGTTACTTTTTGATATAACTAAAAAAATATCAGATTTTTAAAGGCACGGAGCTTATGATTTAGTTAGATTTTGACATTAAAAGAGTCATATTTTGCTTTTTCAAATGGAATTAGACATTTCCCTGTGGTTTACATAAATTGTAAATGCTATGCTTGGGTCTGATTTCTTCAATAATACAACTCCACAGGTCCATCTTCAACCCAATTCCTAATGATATCAGATGGGTCATTTTGAGTAACCTGACTTACGTCATCTGGCTGCTTTACGCTACGCTCACACAGCCATCTGAGTACCATGAGGATTCATTTTTCTACAAAACGAAGGCGCCAATCAGTGTCACAGTCTGGGACTACCAGGCGGCGTTGTGGCTGGTGTGAATAGCATAAATTATAGAAGCAAGAAATTGTGACGTAGATGTTAGGCATCAACAAATACATTTTATTCTCTCCAGATGGCAACACAACAGCACCGTTGTCAGATCTCTTCACTCTGGAACCCATTCTCAAAACATTTTGTTTTGAGGTACCTAAACTTGAAACTTCACTTGAAAACATTGCTGTGTGGACTAGGCCCTAAATCCACTGAAAAGAATGGTGACGGCAATAACGACAAATTGAATTGAACACACCAGACAGACATCGGGTTGGTATGTCTTCACTGTAAGAAGGATTTTAAATAAATTAGTTGTATAAATCTACTTGATTTGGGACAAATTAATGTAAACACCTGGAGGGTTCAAATTCAAACTTTTTGAACTGTTAGGGTCCAAATACACAAATAAATTAACCAACGATTAATAAGAATGAGTTTAGCAAAATATGACCCCTTTAAAACACTGAAAAATTATGCACTGTACACTCTGCAGTATGCATGAAGGGCTTAATGAGTAACTTTAAAGGTGTCATTCCGCTGAAAACCACTTTTCCAGTGACCAACACATGCTGTGTTTGCTGTGTGGTGTGTCACCTCCACTGGCTGGATTTCCCATTCATAGAAAACAACACAGAGAAACAAGCGTCTACATGTCACGAGAACATTGGCATAAACCACGTGGGGTTAAGCCTGCTCCCCATTGCAGCAAATCTGAGGTAGTATTAGTATTTACAAGGGAAGATAACGCCACAGTTGCTGCACAAACTTGAAAAAAAAAGATTCATATCCTCTCTATGGAAATAAAGTGTTTTTTTCCCTGCATGTTTTCAAAACCAGTGACAGCATGAAACCTAGCTTGATGCTACTCTGGAATGGTAAACACCCACAGAGTGAAAGAAGAGGGGGGAGTGTTCCTTCACAAATTCTGAGCCAATCAGAGATCCCTCATTACCGTGCCATGGACATGTATGCAGAAGTACCGATAAACTCTGTTGTTCAAGCTCATTTTTCTACCCTCCAAAAACAGCTTGAAACAAAGCAAGCTGGAAATTTTTTTTTTAAATAGAACCAACACACAATGTATTCAATAACAATGGAGAACACAGCAATATTAATGAAACAACAATGGAATGACTCCTTTAAAGCCTAATAACTGATTAATTGATACCAACAGACTACTGTGTAGTCATAGCAGAACAAAACGTCCCCTGACAGGTTCTAATTGGACAATGACAAGAGTCTCTTATTTTTTTTTCTGCAGCTATAAGCAAAACAGACAACTGCTATGTTACACATATATTTATTTATTTTACCACAGGATCATTTTTTAATTATTCATTTTACATTGTTTTATACAATGTGTTGTCTCAAATAATTAACATCCAACTGTCTTCAGGAACAAAGATATGAATAAGGAAGATTATATATGTAGCGATTTTATCATTATTGCAAAATAAACCCCTTTGAGGAAATTAAGACCCACTTCACCCTGTTGCATAATGACTACTAACACAACCCACAGCACGACTCTGAGATAGAAGTGATTAGAATTAGTGGCTGAACGTATTGGTGTGGATGTGAGATGCGAGTAGTACAAGGACATTCGTAAGATAATCACAAGGCTCTGAAGTGATTAGTTGGACATGTGTTTGGGTTTTAATATTAATAAAGGCTTACCTGCAAATTAGTATCCCGTCATAATTATGCTACGATATATTGACAGCATTTTGACCACTTTTTACTCTGTCTAAAAACTTGGCAGTTATGTTTTCAGCAGTGTTTGTGTTTGTTTGTAGCAAAATAACTCAAAACGTTATGGGTGGATTTGATTGAACTTTTCAGAAAATGTTGATACTGGCACAAGAAACTTTTAAAATTTTAGTGGTGCTCATTGGGGGGAGGGGTGCGGGGCACATGTGTCATTCAGGTGGGGGGGCTGAACTGCCGAGTTGGAGTCTGTGCGAGTGCTTTTCTAGTTTTGGTTTTACTAAAGGGTAATGAAGTCCTGAAGGGTTCTTAACCTATCAAAGGTCCACATTAGAACCTCTGTTGTTATGTCATTGTGATGTTTTAATGCAATAAATAAAACCAATGAACAAGAGGCACACGCATGTATCAGTCAGTAGACCAGGGGTGGAGTGGACCACCACTCATAGAAGTAAAGGTGAAACCTAATGCTCATTTATCTTTTCCCTACCACCTATAGTTTTACAAACTTTAATTTGAGGGGGCAGGACCTTCAGGATAAAAGCATTGTTCTGACACTCCCTCCCAGGCCTACACCTGAATGGGGGTCACTTTGCCATTGATCGGCAACACCACTGCCGCCCGGGCAGGGGTCACTGTCATGGCCGGTACTGTTGGAGGCGGGCCGTCTTCGAGTGGCGCTCCTTCATCCCCCTAAGTGCAGATGACTTGGCATTTAACCTCCAGCATCAACAGTCCCGGGCAGTTTGCTCGATGTCAGAACATTGGGATGTCGGAATATGGAGCAGACCCTGGACCTACCACGGCAAAACTTTACCAGCAGAAAGACTGTTGTTAAGAGCAACTCACTCCATAAGTTTGGAAGTAAATTACTCAGAAGAGGGGTGGGGGGAATGATGTGCCTTGGTGGAGGTCTGCACTCTTGGAATGCTTTTCTAGTTCTGCTTATTTTCTCTGTTTGCACAAATGAGTCTTTCTGAGAAATAAGTCATGAATGTAATTGCTGAAGTTCTGCATGAAAGACTTGAGATAGATTCACCTTCTCTGGTGAAGGTGTGTTCTTAAGTCATCAAGTCACATGCATGATTAATCCCTGAAGTAATTTCAAAGATGTCTAAAAGGTGGTAAATTACATTTCCTGGCTCAGGGGCTTCACTGCAGTTTCAGTTTCTATATTAAGAAAAGTTAAAATGCACCATACAGTCCAGAGGGCTGCACATTCTTTTCATTCTCATGTTCTTTTGTATATAATGACACTTACATTGTAAGTAACTGCACATGCAAATGTGTCTAAGATATTATGGTAGAGAACGTTGGGTGGAGTTGTAAGGCTGGGCTCAGTTCTTTGACATTTCAAGTACGCGTTCAACCGTAGATACTCAGTCTTCAGTTTTATTTGTCAGATATTCACATTCTTAATTATATAGTATTGAATAATTAGGTATTCATGTAAAGGTCACTGGAAGACAAGTCTTCCTCAAACCAGATTTAATTACAACCTCAAAGAGGTACAGATAAAGATCTTCTATTGTTGCAGTATGCACCTCAAATAATGATATGAAATAGTTAATTTCCTGTCTCCTGAACACTCCCAGGGGTTGAGAATATTGAGTGGAAGATAAAACAGTGATTAGTATTATCTAAATACAATAATAATTTCCTAGAAAGGCTGGGTGACAAACTCAGCCTTTCTGAGAAACAAACAGTCATGTTCTCAAGAATTTTTGAAAACCACAAATCCTGTTGAACTAAAAGGCCAATAGCAGAACAGAAGCCCATTAAACTCATGGTGTGAAAACTTCACTACTCAGCATCATGGGTCACTGGCACCACTGTGTCAAGGTTGAAGAGTGTATATCAGTTGGTTGCTTTTTCTAACAGAAAAAATGTTCAGTTTGTTTTTTTTATTTTAACCTGCAGAACATTGTGTAACATGTTTCACTGCTACTGTAAAGGCATGATGTTTGAAAATGTGTTTGGGTTCTGTACAGCTGCATATGCTTATATGACTGTGGGCTGACTTTGGCTTAACATATGAATAAGCTATGGACATTAATATATATATATATATATATATATATATATATATATATATATATATATATATATATATATATATATACTATTCCACTCATTTTATGTTATGAATTATTAAAATGTGCATTAGTTTAAGTTGTTAAAGGTTCAAAACCAGAAGTGTGTACACACACAAACCTACAACTATTTGACATTAAAGGTGTCATTCCATGGTTATTTCAATAATATCACTGTGTTCTCCATTGTTATTGAATACATTGTGTCCGGATTGCTTTGTTTCAAGCTGTTTTTGCACAGCAGAAAAATTACTTGAGGTTGAGTTTACCGGTACTTCCTCATACATGTCTGCGACATGGTGACGAGGCGTCTCTGATTGGCTCAGAATGCGTGAAGGAACACTCCCACCTGCCCTCTACCAGAGCAGCATCCAGCTAAGTTTCGTGCCGTCACTTGTTCTGAAAAGGTGCAGGGGAAAAAAATGAGGCTTTATTTCCACAGAGAGCATATGAACCAGTTTGATCCACCATTTTCTTTTCAAGTTTGTGCAGTAGCTACTGTGGCGCCGTCTTCTGTTGTAGATGCTAATGCTAATGCTACTTCAGATTCACTGCAATGGAGGATGGGATTAACCTCAAGTGGGTGACGCTAAATTCCATCTGACATCAGATAGATCGGCTTTTTGTGGGTCCCTCATTCCTCTTGTTGTTTTCTGTAAATGCGGTATGCAGCCAGTGGAGGTGACAAACCACTTTCAAAGGCAGCATGTGTTGGTAAGTCGGGGTGACACATCAGATTCCAAAAGGAGCGTGGAAAAGTGGTTTTCAGCAGAATGACACCTTTAAGCACATTAGGCTAATTAAGGGTCTATATCTGTGTGCAAAGTGCTGTTTCATTACTGTTGAGAGTATCTGAATATTTACTGTCAACCCCTGGTGGAGCTCTAAAAGAAGACATTTGGACAGTGGCGGCTGGTGAAATAATTTTTTGGTGCGGCGGTCAGTTTTCAGCTGCATAATACCATATAATCACCACTAGGATTACTTAATTTAAAATAAAAAATAAAACAACACAGATTGTGTTATCAGTCTATCCTTCAAACTGGCACACTTTTCTAGACCAAGACTTTTCCGCGAACATCACGGATAATACATTTAGAGCAGTGGTGAAGGCAAAAAATAAATAAACATAATTATCAGTTATTACCACAGTACTGCAGGACTACTTTTTCCTTTGTCTGTTACCACAGAGCCATTCAATGCCCTCATTATATCATGTGTAGAGTGATGACCTGAAATATGTCACCCTAGTACTGTGGTAATAAGCATCACTATGTGTCTGTACACTAACAGGAAAAGGCTAGAGTACCAGTTATCACAAGGTGGGTTTGTGTGCCTCGTCACACTCGGCATGCAGGGAAACAACATGAAAGGTGCCGACTGTTTTGCCTCGTGATGAATTTCCTCAGGTTTTTGATGAATATAAATGAGCAACTGGGACAACATTCAGTGTGCAGAATTAATTTGATTGTCTCTGTGTCAATTGACAAACTCATATTTCCTGTCACAATACTGTGATAATAGCCACGGTCTTAAAAAAAAAAAAAAAGGAGCAGAACCACTCAGAGAATCAATCCCCCAATTTCTTGTTGGAAAGGCAGTTGGGTTAACCACTGAGCTATTCAGTTGAGCACCTGTATTTTGGTAGTAATACTTAGAAAACCTATTTTCTGACTCCATGTCTGTAGATGGTCTTCATTCTTTTCAAGATGTGATGTTTACTTCTGTGGGGGGTGCCCTGAGGCTCTGCTATATGTTGTATTGGAGGAAGTGGACTGTGAAATGCGCCATGTATAACAAGAATGTATTATGGTCAACAGAGAGCCTTGGGTGCAGATAGTTGCACCCCAAAACAGGAAACACGTGACTGAAAAATATTTTTAAAGTACATTTCAGTGCAAATTATACACAGTCCATATGGGCTCTATTATGTATGCTTATGTGTGTTTATGTGCTGGACCCTCTGTTAACCCTTTGTTGGTCAGCTCAACCATTTGGTAGAGGTAACTTTGAACCCTGATATTTAATCTAAATTTAAGTCATTTGACAACAAACTTCTTGGGCAGTCAAGGATATATTCAGCTCATGATAGTATAACACCCAATCTTACAAAATTACAGGCAAATTAGGTTTTTTTTATATTTTATTAGCTTTTACAGAGTCTATTTTACATAAATAATCCTCATCGTGTTTCAGAAATACTTCATGCAATAGTTTTTTGAAAACATCCTCAACCAAAAGATAGAGATGATAGTAAAGGGTTATGAAATGCTAATGCTAACTGCTAATGCTAATCACTAATGATACAAACACAAATGCATCTAATTTGAACCAAGTCACAAATTACGTTGGCAAGATTGGTGAAGGAGTAATGTTTGAGTTTTAATAATTTAGTTAAATTTAGGGTCAGTTAAAAAAATCTGTTTTATGTTATAATCGTCCCTGTGAGGTGGAAAAGAAAAAAAAATATTGTGATTTTTGTAGTGTGACCAACAAAGGGTAAATGAGCTGCCTCTACATGTGGGGGGGGGGGGGGCTTGTGACTATGGCTCAGTTAGTAGAGCAGGTCGTCCTATGACTGAAGGGTTGGCAGCTCAAATTCTGGTTCCAGCTGGCCACATGTCAAAGTGTCCTTGGGCAAGACACTAAACCATAAATGTATTGCAGCAGCAGCGTGTGTGTGTGTGTGTGCATGCATACATGCGTGTGGCTAATGCAGGGGTCACCACTCGTAGTTCTTGAGGGCTGCCATCCTGCATGTTTTACACATTTCCCTCTTTTAACACACCTGATTCTAATGTTCAGTCTATCACTAATCTCTGCAGAAGACTGATAATGGCCGTCACGTGTGCTGAAAGAGGGAAACATTTTTCTGTGTGTCTGTGATTGATTGTTGAATTTCATGTTCATTGGTTGCAAAGACGAGTTCAAGATACAGTTGGTTTCAGTTTAATAATTTATTCAGGTCACATAAAAAATACAAAAGCCAACACTGGTCTCTGCAGACCAGAACCCCACAGGGGTCAGGCTCAAAAAGCCCTGAATTCTGGGTCTGAATTAACAATATCTTCTTGGGTGACTCCACCCCGAATGCTAATGACGTTGCAACGTCACCTGACTCCATCTTCTAATTGGACCTTCACCGATTGACGTGACTTGCCAACTGTCAACCCACACCTCAGTTACTGTATGTAGTACTCAATGTATTGTGTTTTAGTCAAGACTTCACAGAACATAGACATAACATTATCCTCCTCATGACTACTGGCTCTCGGAGCTGCATACTACAGAACAGAACAAAAAAATAGTACAGAGCTAACAATTTAACTTAATGATTATGTTACTAAAATTCAAAATTATAGAAAATTCTTAACAGCATACAAGGATAGCAGCGATAACAGTCCTTGAGCACCAGGATTGCTGTCCCCTGGGCTAATGTAAAGCACTTTGTGTACCTTGACAGTGGAAAAACGCTATGTACTAGTGCTGCAGTATAAGCACTATAAGCACAGTCCATTTGTCAATGATCATTTCAGTGTTTGCCTACATATCCTTGACTGCAAAATGACATATGATAAGTGTGTAAACAGACACATACATTCAATAGTGGAAACATGTTTTCAGAGATCCTTAGAATTTAACATAATCTGACCTATTATGAAATATTTGTGGAAAACTGTTGCATAAGACACAAACAAATAACAAAAGAAAATTCTCAACAGTTTTTCAAAGGTCATCTTGGTGAAACATTTGGTTTTGATCCTGACAGATCAGTAAATGTGCAGAGGGGAGCATGTGGGCTTGGAGAATGGAGTTCAGTGACTGAATAATGATTCTTGATGCAATATGTCACAAATAAACAATGTGTCTAAAAACAGTAGGAAAGCTTCTGGCCCTGATGGCATTCCTGGGCGTGCACTGAGAGCGTGTGCAGATCAGCTGGCTCCTGTGGACACCGCTGTATTTACCGTGTCCCTGTCTCACTCTGTTGTCCCCGCCTGCTTCATAAGGTCCACAATTCTACCCGTCCCCAAAAAGCCCAACCCTGCCTGCAATAATGATGACCGCCCAGTAGCCCTCACCTCAGTGAATAATAAAGGACTTCATTGCCTGCTTCCTTTGACCCCCTCCAGTTCACCTACCATCTGAACAGGAGCACTGATGAAACCATCAGCCACATCTTCCTCTCCACCCTCACCCACCTGGACAGCGGAATAGGCAACTATGTGCGGCTGCTGTTCATCGATTACTCCACATTCAACACCATAGTTCCCCTGGTCTCTAAATTTAGGGACCTGGAACTGAACCCCTCACTCTGCTCCTGGGTCCAGGGCTTTTGGAAAGACAGACCACAGGTAGTGAGGATTGGAAGACACAACTCCAGCACACACACCCTCAACATCGGTGCCCCCCAAGGCAGCGTCCTGAGTCCTCTGCTCTACTCCCTGTACACCCATGACTGCAAAGCCATTCACCCCCCCCCCCCCCCCCCCCCCCCCAACACCATTGTAAAGTTTGCAGATGATACAGTGGTGGTAGGCCTGATCTTCAATAACAGGACATAACAGGACAACGGCCTCCATGGAGGAGGTGGATGATCTGGCGTCATGGTGTCAGACTAACAACCTGGATCTGACTGTCTCCAAAACCAAGGGGATGATTGTAGCCTTCAGAAGGGAGAAGCAGAGGAGCCATCACACCCTTGTCAGGATCTTTGGGACTCTGGTACGGAGAGTCAGCAGCTACAGGTACCTCGGAGTCCATATCAAGGCAGCGACTGTACTATCTGAGACGCCTGAAGAAGTCTCCACAGCGCTGCAGAGAACCTTCTTCACCGCAACAATCTAGTCTGTGCTCACTGGAGCGTCAGCGCCTGGTACGGCAGCTGTTAGTGCGGGACAGGATAACTCTGTATGGAGTGATCCACTGTTCTGAATGGACCATCAGCACAGCACTGCCCTCCATGCAAGAGGTGTATGCCAGACAGTGTACTAGCAGAGCACAGAGGATTTTAAAGGACATTAGTCACCCGGACAATGAAGTCTTTCAGTGGCTGGCATCAGGTAAACACCTCCGGTCCTGCAGAGACTGAGGAAGAGCTTCCTCCCCCAGGCCATCAGGACGTTGAACTTCTTACCCACCACGTAAGCCCCCCACCCAACTACCCCAACCATCACCACTCAATATATAGTAATATGTATATCCATGTATATATTTATATTACCTCCAGGCTATATTTTTTTATTCATATTTTTCTCTATATTCTTATTTATATGTTACTTACTTTATATTTTACTTGTTCTTATCCTAGTCTTTCTTATCTTGTATATTGTTATATTTGTATAGTTGTATATTTGTATAGTTATTTTGCATCGTTGCACAGTCTTAAGGGGGTGTCACTTCCAATTCACTGTGGATGCTCATCCACAAGTGATGAATAACAAAATATGATTCTGATTTGAATTCTGAACATTTATCCACACCTGCACATAATAGACAGTGAAAAAAGTTAAGACCTAGTTACAAAAGTTACAAACCTACACTGTATTTTTAACAGATAATTTCATAAAACTAGTTTTTCAAGCCAAATATAATAATCTGAAAGTAAATACCGGTAAATAAAAAAAGAACAACTGTATATTGTATTAATAGAACTGATTATTTTCCCATAGTGGGTCTAATAAAGGAATTTCATATCTTATCATATATATCATGCATGTTTCAGCTGCTGATTTTGAAGGATGGTGCTAATGGAATTAAATGCTGCTTGGCAGAGGTAAGGTGATTTACAAGGTGTTACTATCTGCTTAAATACATCAATGAACAGCCTCTTCCTCTTCTATTGCATTGTGTGTTTGTTTTTTAATCTATACATATCAGTGTGTTTTCATTTATTCCAGTAGCTGGATGTCATGTAATTGACATTCATTTAATATGTGTAATATATTTGCATAATTTTAATTCCTTTCTGTCCCTGTTTTGACAGTCTTTGAGTTAAGTTTGTTGGCGGTGTTTATGCAGAACCTGTCAGAAACATACATTTTCTCCACTATTTAAGGAAAAAAGCCTCCTATACAATAATAATAATAGCAATTATTTAAAGGACAACACAGGGTTTTTTTGCCATTGGAGCATTAATTATGTTGTCATTTGAATTGTTCTACTCACGCATGTTACGTTTTTTCGATTTTCATTCCTCTGGAAGAATTTAGACTTGCACCAATGTCCACAAAACAGCATAAACAAGAATCGACAGGGCACAGACCTGCAGACGGTAAATTAGTTATTTTGTTCAAAGCAGGTAATATGTCCATTATGATACAGTAGTGCTAAATCCGTTGCAGTCCCATTTCAACTTTGAAACTCCCACACTGAGCTAAAATAAATGAATAATGTAACCTGAGACACACAAGTGACGTCATAGTCTTTCATTCAACTATGAGCTGTGGCTTGTTTACACCGGAAGTTAATAGCGAAAAGTCACGTCGGAGCTCTCGTTTTTCATTATCACTACAATGGTTTGAATGAGTGCATACCCTGGATGTGGAAACAAAATGTCCATCACAATCCGATAAGCTACGAGCCTGCATTGCCTACAGTACATATAAATACACAGTAAGACAACGTTCGTTAGCCTTGCTATCCGACAACTTCCTTGCATAACGTGTACTGCATCTGCCGGTGTGCCCAGTACTAAATGGCGCACAGAGATGACATCACTTGTGTGTCTCGGGTTACACTATTTATTTATTTTTGCTCAGCCCTCCAGCCTGGGACTTTCAAAGTTGAAGTGAGACTGCAATGGAATTAAGACTATTGTATCACAATTAACATATTAATTGATTTGAACAAAATAACTGATTTAGCGTCTGCAAGTCTGTGCCCTGCCAACTCATTGTATGTCATTTTGTGGACATTGGTGCAATTCAAATGTTTGATCAAAATGGTAAATGCTGTATTAAAGTGAAATAAGCACAGAACAGAAGGATACAATGTTATCACATCAAAGACGATTGCATCTCAAATGAGAATCTTTTATATTTCACTCACAAATCCACAGACTCAAAACCATAAAAGCCAGATATCTTCAAGTTTGGTCAGAAAGTTTGGAGAATTTGGATTAGTGTGGAGTCACACAGGGACAGCTGGCGCTTGGTCAACGCTGCACAGTATGAAATTGGGAACATAAATCATAAAGTTTCTGTATTTACTGCCAAGAAGCAGAGATAACTAGACCTGCTACCAAGTCTAAAATGAAGCTACTGTTATAATAATAGTGAATAATAAGCTAAATTAACCACATGAATTATGTGGGTACATCTAATGTACTTACTGACTTGTGATAAAAGGAGATTGTTACAAATGATGAAACATTTGTGTTTGGTCTGCTGCTGTGTAAGCATCTGTACCTTATGTGGTTCTCCTGACGCCTCTTCCACTGTGACACTGCTTTTAATTGGTAAGTTTTGTACCACTGGCACAAATGTGAAAGCACAAGGCTTAGACGGCACTCCTATTGAAACCTATAAAAGAAAAAGGAATGGATCAAAGTGGTTATATTGTGCAATAGCACTGAGTGAAGGAAGGCTTTAGTAAAGATGAAAGCACAAAATAACATTTCATACCCAATAATTCAAGGTTGAGGTCATTATATTAAGTCTATACTGAGCTGTGTTTATATTTCAGTCACCTGTGCCTTTTTTTCATGACTGAATACCATTTGATTTCAAATTTAGAAGACTGTTTCTTCCACTCTTAGAGGACTGTGCCTCCATAATAATTTCAATAGTAATGAGTCATCATCACACACACATACAGATTAGGCAATTTGGCACTCTGGAGCTCAAAGGCTTTGGCAGACCAACATGCAATGAGGATTAATGTGGCGCAATTAAACCAAATTATTCATATCCTTAAGGCAACGGTTCTGGATTTTTTTTTCAGCTTCAGGTTTTCCTCATTTTTTTTAGCTTAAAAGTAAATACAAGATACAAATAAAAAAAGATAAAAGCACTCAGAGAAGTGGAAAAAACAAAAATCTTGGTGAAAAAAAAGTATTTTATATAATCACACTTAAAATAAGACATAATCACCTAAAGAGTAACTTTTCAGTCAGATGTAAGAAATTATTTTTAGACAATAGAGCTTAAAAATCTTATTTTAAGAAATCTTACAAAGAAAAATTTCACTTCTTCCATTGGCTGATTTTTTTTTTTCTTTTTACATATATTAACAAAAAAAATACATCTTGAATTAAGTGAAAAATAGGAAATCTGGCAATGGAACAAGTGAAAATTACGTGGATAAGATTTCTTGACATAAGATTTCTAAGATTGAATAAATTCTTATTTTTCACTGAAAAGTTCGTCTTTAGGTAACTGTGTCTTATTTTAAGTATGATGAGATATTTAGACGAGAAATGAGAAAATTAACAACCAAATGTAGTCATTTATTCCTTGTGCTAATAATATCCTTACACAACATTTTGAGTTGTCTTGCTCACAGACAAACTCCAATGAGAACATAACCTCTGGCATTCCTTGATGGATGTCATAAAAACTCATAAAACATCCACCCCCTGACACCTTTGTTCCTTGTGCCAGTTTCAATATTTCCTGAATATTTAATCAAAATCCCTAACTTTTTGAGTTATCTTGCTAATGGACACACAGACAGACAAACAATCCCAGATGAAAGCATAACATCCTTGGCAGAGGTCATGAGCAGCAGCAAAGACAACTGTTTTGCCTGAAAAATAACATCACATTTTTATAAAACAAAAGCAAACCTGGAAATGGGACCAGTGTCTTTGACATTCATGAGAAATGACCTCAAACGACTACATTTGGAAAAAGAAATCCATGGTAAATCTCTACAGAGAACTGTGAAGAATGTCTTGGAGAAACTCTAAAAAGAGTTGTGTTTGCAGAAGTTCTGAGTTCTTTCAACTAAGGGGCTGTTTACACAAGGACAATTGCAGCTAAAAACCACAAAATATTTGATCAGAAGTACCTTTTTGGAGTCTGAAAATGCAAAAATCTGAATACCCCTTCCTGAGTGGGGAGTTTTGAAGACGAGCAAGGTTGTGTCTCCGTCTAAACCAGGGGTGTGAAACTCATTTTAGTTCAGGGCCCACTTTCAGCCTAATACTGTATGATCTCCAAAGGGTCAGACCAGTAAAAATAAGAACAGTGAAAAAAAATTACCAAAAAAAATTACCAAAAAAACCAACATAATATTAACATCTATAATGTTTCCCTAAAAAATGTGAAGAACATCAACAACCTGACACATCTTAAGAAAAACTTGCACTTGTGCATATTAACTTATATTTCAATTACAAATGCACAAAATATTTAGTAACAGGCAGACTATTTGTAAAATTACACTTTCTTCTCTTCACATATTTCAGGTGGCTCATATTTGTTCAGGTATTTATTCAGGTTTTTGTCATAGGATGGTTTGTTAATTTGATTTGACTTTTTACATTAAAACCTGTAGTTTTTATTATTCATAGGTAATTATGATCATATTTTCCTGGTCTGACCCAATTGAGATCTAAGTATTCTATATGTAGAACCTGAATTAAAATCATTTATACTGTTAATATGTTCATTGTTTCTCATCCTACACACCAGATTGGTCCCTTTGGCAAGCCGTATTTGGCCCTCGGGCCTTATGTTTGACACCTGTGGTCGAAACGCATACACCTTTACGTCACACTCAATGCACTGAGCCACTAAAACTACAAACATGTCAGACTACCTGGATCCACCAGATCTTCCAGCTGCGCTAGCAAACATACAGGAGTCGATTTTGTACAGAATTTATGCTCATACCACAGCTGAACAGAAACCGGTATAGTTACCTACGTCAGCATGGCATGCATATCCAATCGAATTTCGCCCACTGTTGTGTCTTCACACAGATTTCCTCCTGAAAACAGTCCTTTAAAAATGAAAATGTTCGTCTTGTTTTCAAATGTAGCTTTAGTTCAAATATTCAGATTCAGGGGCTGTTTACACAAGGACAATTGCGGCTAAAAACAACAACTTATTTTATTGGAAGTGTCTTCCTTTACACACGAATTGACTTTTAACGGATTGAAAATGCAAAAATATGAAGACGCATTCCACATTTGAAATCTTGAAAACCATCCACTGTTGCGTTTCCATCTTGCGCTCGAAAATGCAAAACTGTTGCTGTTACGCATGCGCGTTGAAAAGGCAGCGCGCGATCGCAGCGCCATCTCGCAGCTTGGCATGCATATGTAATCCAATTTTACACACTCTTATGTCCTAGTATGCAAGGGGAGTTTTTTATGACAACACTCGTGTAAATGTGGATAAAAAGGTTAAGACAAGACGCCAAGTTTTGCATCTTTTCTTCTGATCGTCTTTGTGTAAGTGTAGCCTCAGAAAACTTTATTTATCCCGTTCAATTTATTTGCACCTTTCTGCAGACATCAGTTATCATTCTAAGTGCAGTGCTGTACAATACAAAACAATTAAAAGGAAACTATGGGAAAAAAGCATTCAATAATCAGCAATGAACTGGAAAAACCTCTGCTAAGACAGGTCAGCCCCCTCCCCATATATGACATAAATGAACAATAGGTATGAGTTTCATTTCTCTGAGCACCCACCCTAACCTACCAAATGAAAGACGTCTAAACCCTCCTCCACCCTCCACCAATCACCAAACTGAATAATTACTTCCTTGTGCCAGTACCAACATTTCCTGAAAATTCCATCAAAATCTGTCTATAACTTTTTTGAGATATGTTGCTACAGACAGATAAATACTGGCAAAATAATTTTAAAAAATAAATGCCAATCTAGGCTTAAAAAATTAATTTCACCTTTAAAATGCATTTTTTTTTGTTTTGAATAATGGTACAGTGTATTATCCTGCAGGTTATAACTAGTCAGTTCAATAAATGATCAGAACTCGCACCACCCACAGTTGTAGTGTAAGAAAAAAAGTACAAAAGAAAAATCAGAAATGTGGGTGGGAAAATCAGGACCAAAATGATGTAAAATAAAATGAAGTAGCTTGTTGTTGCAATGAAAATCAAGCTCAAAATGTAGATAATATTATCATTATCCACAAAATTATCCACAAAGACTGCTGGGAGTGCTCCACAGTTTTAATGTATCCTTTTAGCCATGAAATATATGACATAATACAGCTTTTAGCACCTTAATGATTTTCATGCTGCATCATTATTATGAAACATTTTCAGCGAATTGACTCCTTCATATTGACATTATATTGTTGTGTATGTAGAAAATGGGTGATTTATTTTTCATAGTAAAATATATATATAAAATAAAGGGATTCCTCTTAACTTTTAAAACCATGTTAATAGGAGCCTGGAGAGTATTATCATCTTTTCTTGAATTATTCAGTCTTTCCCCAGTGGGAATGATGTAACATTCACAACATCACAGATAGTGGGTCTACTCTCATGGGGCCAAGCAAGCTGAAAATGAAGAGGTGGAGCTGCAAAATGTGTGGTTGGAAAAAGCTTCCAGCTCCTATGAAACAGAACAGCTCACTAGGATTTTACTCTTTAATAATAATAATAATAATGGATTAGATTTCTATAGCGCTTTTCAAGGCACCCAAAGCGCTTTACATTATTGATCCATTATTCATTCACTCTCACATGCTCTCTCTTTAGTGTTTTAGGATCAGTGTTTTCTGTTTGCGTAAAATGCATTCATTAAAGCTGTCATTCCATGGTTATTTCATTAATATTACTGTGTGCCCCATTGTTATTGAATACATTGTGTGTTGATTCTATTTAAAAAAACATCCAGATTGTTTTTTTTCCAGCTGTTTTTCTACGGTAGAAAAAGGATTTGAGGTCAAACAACAGTTTCCTGCCAATCAGGCATCTCTGATTGGCTCAGAATGCGTGAAGGAACACTCCCCCTCCCCTCTCACTCTGTATGTGTTTGCCTTTACCAGAGTAGCATCCTGCTAGGTTTCATGCCGTTGCTTGTTCTGAAAACATGCACGGAACAAAACGAGGCTTTATTTCCACAGAGAGCACATGAACCAGTTTGATCCGCCATCTGCTCTTGTAGATGCTAATGCTAATGCTACTTCAGATTCGCTGCAATGGGGGGACGGGTTTAACCCCACGTAGGTGACGCTAAAGTCCATCTGATGTCAGACGGGTCCCTCGTTCCTCTCGTTGTTTTCTGTGAATGCGGTATGCAGCCAGTGGAGGTGACAAACCACTGTCAAAGGCAGCATGTGTCGGTAAGTCGGTGTGACCCATCAGATTCCAAAAGGAGCGTGGAAAAGTGGTTTTCAGCAGAATGACAACTTTAATGGCCATCACACATCACTCTATATAATTAGATGCATTGTTGAGATGTGTTTTGTGTCACTCAAATCTTGAGTAGTGCCAGGACTTGGAGTAAAAGAGGAAGAAAAGACATTTTCTGTGGCGAGTCTGAAAAGTGTAGGTGTCCAGTAAAGTTTTTTATTTATTTCAGATGCAGTAATCAAAGCACATACTCATCAAAAGTCCTTCTGTCGCTTGCCAATCTCTCAGTGTTGTTAGGTCATCTACACAATTCAGACAAGTGCATGAGGGCACTGAAGATTTTCTTCACTAATCAGTGGAGGTTAGTGTTGCAAACTCTTGAGTTCATTCATCACATCCTATACACTCTTAGATTGAGAATTTGCATTAGACTACAGTTTCACCTTCAACATGAGGAGATACATATCTGCTGAAAGCACAAAAACAAAAAGACTATAAGTAATCATGACATATTTTGGGAGAATTACAATGAGGAAAATATTCAGGTACTTTCAGTCTCATTTATTTATTGGTACATTCTGCGACATAATACACAACCCTTATCGAATGTCTGAGTGAAAAATGAATTAGTTTCACAGATGGAAAACTGTCAGTCTGTATAAAAGAAATGAACGCATATTTTATAGCTGTGCAAAAAATAAATATTTATAAAGTCTTGAATGAGCTCAGTCATATATAAATCATGTGTTGTGTGTATTTTTTCGGAATAAACATTTGATATCAAGATTTACAAAGACGAAATGCAACTTTAGGATTGTGTTTTTTCCATCACGAATGGAAAATCAGCAGCGTGATTCTACTGTTAAAAATATGTCACCACTTCACAGGCATTATTTATCAAGCAGAGGATATATCGACTCCATGGAGGCACTAGCATAGCTGCGTCATGTTAAAAAATGTCCTCATCTAAACAGCAGAGAAGATTGATTTTCTGATCTTGTTGATTGGTAAACTGCAAAACCTATGGGAAAATTAAAAAAAAAAAAAAAACATTGGAATTTCTTGCATAATGTATTTTGTACATTGTAATAGAGCCCCAAAAACAGTGTATTAGGAATGTTGAAAAATTTTGTTTTACACAAACAATGTTTTTTTTTTTAATTTCTCAAAATAATTTGTATTTTTCCAGGGAGGATCAGCTGTTGCTATGTCAATCTCACAAGAAGTCAAGCAGAGATTTAGTGAATAGATACATCCTAAACCCTTAGATGCATAAGTGGTGTCAAAAATGACCATATATATATATATATATATATATATATATATATATATATATATATATATATATATAGACAACAATTTTTTTTTTGAATCAGTGTTGTGTGCTGTCATCTGTATCTATAATCACACTGCTCACAGTAGTAGGAAATTTGATAGTTTATCGCACTTATGTGTGACAGCACACTGGTTGGGAAACAGTGGTTTAGTAGAGTCTATAGTATAGAAAAACTAGTAAGTAGATATACAAACTTATTTTAGACAATAGATCTGGAAAATCTTATTTCAATAAATCTTACCAAGGTAATTTTCACTTATTCCTTCTGTTTATTTCAAGAAAAAAAAAAAAAAGTAATAATAATAATAATAATTTTATATAGTTTTTTTTTGGTTTGGTTGGGTTTTTTTAGGCCTTCGGCACAGACCACATTTCCAGGGAACTGAAAGACATTTTATTTTACAGTTTATTGTATAAAATACATTAATTCCATTTGGGGTCATTTTTGAGTCAACTGTCAAAGTGTAGGTACTGGTAGGTTATGCATCTGAGGGTTGAAGAACAAGTATATGACATCATTGTCTGTGTTAATGTGTCATCTGATCAGAAGATCACACACAAATACTGGAAACTCCCTTCAGTGCTTTTTATAGACTGCAGCTTTTTTATATCACACAATCTGTCCCTTTTAAAATATGAACAACTCACTCTGCACTTAGGGGTATATGCTAATACTGCAGCTGCTGCTGTGCACCCATGCAGAAATTCTACTTCATGTCACAGGTATTTCAAACTAATTGATGAAAGTGAGCTAATAGTGGTCCGGTTCAGTCAAACTGACGTGACATTACGAAACAACCACATACTGTAGAGAAACACCTAATTAAAGAAAAGCACAGTTACACCATATTTGGCAAGAGTAGACAGTGCTTTTGCATATCAATGAAATAAATCAGGTTTAATTCACAAATGAGATAGTTAGTAGCACCTCCTCAGTCCAGTATATACAGTCAGTATTTGGACTGTGACACATATTTTGAAACGAAGTGAAGATGTGATGTAAGTGTCAATACAAGTGAAAGTGATCACCTCTGTTTCATAAGGTACTGTGGCACAGAGCCAATCAAATGGTAGCATTTGTACTAGAGCCAACCATGGGAACTGTTCTATGGACTCATTAGCTTGTTGTGTGTGTGTTTTGTTTTTTTTTTAGTTTTTACTCATTAACCTCTTGTTGTCATAGAACTGTGATGATATATGGCATATACTGCAGTGTATTCTTTTGTGCATTTTGTAAACACACTACTGTGGTAATTGATGGAAGAAATGACAGATTAGAGATAGTGACTAGAAAATAATAGGAATTATTACTGTAAATACTTTGTGTTGTTTTCTGGTGCTCTTTGTTCTGTGCAGTCAGTGAGGCTGGAGAAGGTAGGCAGAGTGGGAGTGGACTGTGACAGTGGACTGTGACAGTGGACTGTGACAGTGGACTGTGTTCCAAACGCTGGACTCTGAACTCTGTCCCAGTGGCTGATTTACAGTTGTGGAAAAAAAGTGTTCGGACAGCTTTGAAATTTCACACAATCACAAATATTACCATGAAATATCTGAATAAGAACAAACATGAATATATGAAAGTCTTTGTGTTTCAAGTGGTGTGTCTGTGACAAAAAGATTTCTCAGTTTTTTTTGTTAGCATGAAGAAAAAAGTAGAAAAGTACTCAGAGAGTGCAGACTCCACCAAGGCAACCCCCCCACCCCCTTCACTTCTGTGAGCGGTCTGCCCCGACCAACCCAATGAAACACACACGTGTTTCACATTGTCCAAAAACCGAAGGGTTGGCAGTTCAAATCCTGCTCTGTCCTAGTCAGTCTGTTGTGTCCTTGTGTAAGACACTTCACCCTCCTTGCCTCCAGTGTCACTCACACTGGTGTATGAATGTTTGATGGTGATCAGAGTGTGCAAAATGGATGCCATGCTTCTGTCAGTTGCCCCAGGGCAACAAATGTAGTTTACCACCACCAGAGAGAGAATGTGAGAGTGAATGAATAATGGGTCACTCATGTAAAGTGCTTTGAGTAGCCAAAAAGCACTATATATATATATATATATATATATATATATATATATATATATATATATATATATATATATATATATATATATATATATATATATATATATATATATATATTCAATCTATTATTAATATTACACATATGACCCCCCCCACACACACACACACACACACACACACACACACACACACACATACATACATACATACATACATACATACATACATATATCATTTGTTCCTTGTGCCAATATCAACATTTTCTGAACATTTCAAGCCAAATCCATCCATCACTTCTTGAAGTTATCTTCCTAACAGACAAACAAACACACAGATAAACACATGGAAAAACACAACCCCACTGTTCCTTGGCAGAGTAAGTAACTTCTTCATGTGTCAACATGTCATTCCAGTTTAACCTTAACAGAACAGGGTCACTTCAGACTGATCGTCCATGCAATAAAAAATAGCAATGAAAGAAATGGTTTGTTTAACTGATGAGTTTAACTGCAATGTTTATTAACTGTTGATTAAATTATACATTGAAATGCTGTGATATTTCTCTGTTTTGGCATTTTTTGCAAACAATAATGCAAAAGACTGTTAAGAGGTTAATGATAAAATTGCTTACAGTCACGGAAAAATTACTTAGACCACCCTTATTTTCTTTAATTTATGAATTTTAATTCTTGGTACGACTAATGGTACATTTATTTAGACAAATATAATGACAACAACAAAAATAGCTCATTAGAGTTCTGTTTTAGAGCTGATATTTAACCATTTTCCATGTTTTCTTGATATTAACCAATATCACTTGTGTTTTTACATCAATATACCATTGTACTGTTTTTATTCATTCCATGTTTTCTTTTCTGTCTGTTTTAGTCACATGATTCACACAGGAAATAGAACTTGATTGCGCAACCAATATTTTTGATTAATTTTGATGGTCTAATATGTAATATAATCTATTTATTACTATGATAGAAAGAAATAATGTAGTGGTGTGGTGAGCTCAGGAGTATCAAAAGAAGAACACAGAGGTACATCCATCCATGTCAAGAACATGTGTGAGACACGCCTGTCATTATAAATACCTATCATCAAGTGAATTAATGTAAATAACAGAGGGTTAACAACAGGGTGCAAAACATTAGTAAAAACAACAGGAAGCAAAGATTAGATATTATCAGAGAATAAATGGAAAAGTCTGCCCACTTTTGGAAAAACCCAGATTAATTTGTAGCAGAATGACGGTAAAATAAAGTTCTGGAGAAGCTTATAATCACAGTCTGTCATGTGTGTCCGACACAGTGGATCAGTATTATGGGTCACTGGTGTTTACTGATGTTATGATGGTGGTAGATGTAAAAGGATGGAATCCAAAGTATACAGGACTATCACCTCTGCTTAGAGTCAGATAAATGCTGTAACCTCTGCAGAGGTTATTATTTTAAATGTTTAATTCATTTAATTTTTTGTTATCTTGCAATAAACACCTTGTGGAGCAGCACTTGTTTAGTTGTTGTTTATAGTTGTTTATATGAAACTGTTATATAATGACAATAAAAGGCTTTGACTTTGACTTGTGCCAAGTACAACACTGTTCTAGAAAAATCTTTCTCCATTCTTCAGTCTCATTTTCCAAAGAGTGAACCATGAACCATGAGAAACTCTCACATTACACATGTAATGCAAGACACAGGAAACAGGAAGTGTGACATAGGTCAAGTAAGGGAATGTGTAAATCCCAGAGGACTGTAACTACTAAAAATATACAATAAAAACTACTTTAACTACTAGTACTATTACTTATACTTATACTACGAGTACTATTACTTATACTACTTCTCCTGTTGGTACTATGACTGTTACTACTGCTAATCCTACTAATAGCTACTATTAAACTTATTTCTACTAATATAGGGTGACCAGACATCCTGGTTTTACCAGAACAGTCCTGATTTGAGGTTGTTTGTCCCGAGTCCCCACAAAAGTCTATTGGACACGCTTGTGTACTGGTTTTTGCCACTTGCTACATTTGAGCAACGTGGAAATAAAGATAGACATGAATATTAAATACAGCATTGACCACTACCTTGTATATTGTGACTAATGGCTTCAGTCAGATAGAACACCACCGTCGTCACATTCTGAGGACTCTAAATTCTCAGTTGCCATGCAACAATAAAAACAACATTGTCATATAACACTAAATATAGCTGAGTTCCATTGAAAGGCTGGGTGCATTTATATTTTGACAAATAAAGGCCAGTTCCAAATAAGCAGGGTCTAATTGATTATGAATCAAGGAACACGGGTTGACCACTGGTACTGCAGGTTTTTCCTCTTAGCTTGTTTTTTTTTTTCTCGGTTACGTAGAACCTACTGTGTTTTTTTCACTCAATTGCTGCTTCAGTGGAACAAAAAGTAAAAAAATATATATGTTCAGCCCTGAGATGAACTGGAGACTCATATAGGGTGTACCCTGCCTTCACCCTCTGTAGTTGGATTAGGCTCCCATGACCCCCATGACCCTAGTGAGGATAAAGCGCGTGATGAGACGAGACTTTAGAAACATTTATGGTTGTTTACATTGGTGCTCTGTTGTAAATAAAATTGGATTAGATTGGATTAGAAGGCGGTGTTGTGGAGGATGTTGTACCTGCTCACATCTCAGTTCTGTATTTGTTTTTCTCTTATCAAATAAAATAAACAAATTTGTTATCATGAGAAAACAAACTTTGTTATTACGACCATAAATACACCTCTGTTCTCAGCTCCTCAAATAATATTTTTTAAATCATATTTTTCTTCGTAAGCTTTTTTTCTAGTTGAAAACTAAGACAGATGTTGTAAAAAAAAAAAAAAAAGGCTTGATTCACTTTCTTTTTTGAATCTTTTTTTTTTTGCAGGCTTCGCGTCGACATCAAAGAAAAGTTTGGAAAGCTGTACACTTGATACTCTAATGCAACCTATTTTATATTCTCTTTGTTTTCTCTATTGATTAAGATTTCTGCAAGTGTTTCATGATGAAATATTTATCCCCCTGCTGTGAACTGTATGCAGACAGGTGATCTAAGTCATGCATTCATAAAGTCAAAGCAAGAATTGAAAAGGGGATAAAATGTAAAATCTTTGAAATGTAAGACATGGATAAAAAGATATGATTATGTGAACACTAATATTCTTGGATTCAAATGAACATCTGCTATTTCTAAGAGTTTTGCATCAGTTTAGCCATTAAAATAACTGCAGGACGAGTCACTAGATTGAATTTGTGTCATTAAATTGGCGTCATTAAACACAAATGGGTTCCTCCCTGTACATTTCGAGGCAAGCTTTTGATCCTGTCGTTATTTTTTACAAAATGACAGAAAACAGATGAATAGATTGATTCAGACAGATTCAACCCACAAACATAATTAGGTACTAAAAACATTTTATTCAATTTTTATGACATTACTCTAGATGTATTTTATTGCTTTCAGGCTTCACTGAAACTTTTTTAATATCATCAAATCCATTTAACATCGGTATACTAATCAATATTATGCTTCATCCTACTCCTTTTCGGACATGACATTGTTATTATTATTATTATTGTTGTATTGACTATTGTTGTATTGATTATTGTTGTACTCGAAATAAATCATTCAAATAAATCATTCAAATCAAATCAAATATTACTGTAATGCATTTTGCTTCTTGATTTAACTTTTAAATCTTCATGGATAAACTATTTATGTGTTTATAATTTATACTTTGAATGCAGGGTTTACTCTTTGAAATACAATATTCTTTATTTAACCAGGTGAAAAAAAATATTGAAGCCAAAGATTTCTAGAAACTTTTGAGATAACATATGAATATAATGAGATGTGACTTTATTCATGTCACCAAAGGGACATTTCAGACAGAAATAAAGAATTAGAATTAAATATTTAAATAGCATTTACATATTTTGGTTACAGATCATTATATAATCTATTGTATGAATAAGGGGAAACATATGGAGATGAACTGTGCTGTGACTCAGCCTCCTTTGTGAAGAGAAAATCATATTACTTTAGTATTTTACACTTTTACAGCTATGGGGAAAAAAAGACTGCTGCAGTTTTCTCTGAATTCATTATGTGTACATGTACGACAGCCAGTCCATTCCTGTGTCTCTTGAATTTCAACACAAACACCTTCTTCCAGAGGTGGAAGTAACTAAGTACAAGTACTTCCTTTACTGTACTTATGTAGATTTTTTTAGGTATCTGTATTTTACTTGAGTATTTATATTTCTGACAACTTTTTATTTTTACTCCCTACATTTTTGCATAAATATCTGTACTATATACTCAGAATAGACTCATTACTTTTTCAAACTAGACAAATGTGACAGTATAGACAGTTAGAAATTGTGACTTAGTATATCATAATTTTGACTTTTTATCTCATAATTATTCATTTATTATCTCACAATTATGACTTTTGTCTTGTGATTTTGACTTTTTATCTCCTAATTCTGAAGATTTTTTTTCTTATATTGACTTTTTATTGCATAACTTTGACTTTTTATTTCATATTTTTTATCTCACAATTTACATTTTTTTAAATCTTATATTATCCTTTTTTTTTTTTTTTATTTCCTACATATGATTTTTGATTTTTTTTCCTAAATGTCTCATCCATACCCACTAAAGTGAGTACCATGACCTAATAAAACACATCATCTACACAGTAACTAACTTTTAAAGACTTCCTTTTTGAATATTTTGGAAACATTTTTTCTGGTTTTTCCTGCTTAAATATATATAATATTTCATCCATAGCAAAAATGCAGTTTTACTTTTGTACTTTATTACAATTGAGAATTTGTATTTTTTAACTTTTACTTCAGTAAAGGAGTTGAATCAGTACTTCTACTTCTACCAGAGTATTTTTCACACCAGTAGCTGTACTTCTACTTAAGTACAGAATGTGAGTACTTTAACCACCTCTGCCTTCTTCACCTGATCTATGTTATATTTAAGAACAAGTATAAACACCACTACAGTTACCACTTTTTTTTTTTTACCATTGGAAAAAACAGTGTCAGTGGTACTCTAGGAGGAGTTTGAAAAAGTAGGTTTTGCAGATTTTGCAATAAAAAAAAAAAAAATTGAACCCGAATGTTCAGAAAAATTAAATATATTCAGTTGTTTCAGAAATAGTACTAATAACTCAAATGTATTCAGTTGCTGTAAAATCTTCTTCTTTTTAAATACTTCCAACTAATATTTTTTTATTAAGGGGAACTATTGTGGATATAAATGAACATAACTTAAGAACATATGAGGTATAACTAATAATTAAGTCATTAAATGCTGAGAATGATATTGTACTGTTATTTCTACTGATTCAAATAAGGATGATTGAAAAAAAAAAAACTTAACTGATGTAGGATGGAGGAATCAGTTGTCGTTCAACAGTTCCATATCTGTGATTTAATATTGTGATATTTTTTGCACAGATCAGAACCTGGTTTGGTACGGGTACCACCTGTTTGACATCTGTGACATGCATTATGCCGTTCTGTTTACCCTCCACCAGCACCAGCAGCTGTCAAACATCTCTGTCGTCTCTTAGCGACACCTCTGTATCTGTTATTGGACACAGATAAATAAACAAAACAAATGCCAGATCTAAAATAGCCAGGGGCTGTTTTATAAATGTGTATATTTTTATGTTCTTATGTAACCCTCCTGTTTGCATGTCATCTGTAGTCATAGCAGAGTTTACATTTACACTGTGACAGGTTAAAATGAGCACTTCCGACTGGCCCACTGGAGCCTGACTGACTGACTGTTTGTTTGATTGCGTTGCAGGGGTCGTGTTGTCCTCATAGATCACATTTCCACCTCCGCTGGTTCACTATGTTTCTTGGAGTCTCTCTCTTTGCACGCTTCCACTCAATTATATCTGGTGGCATGTGAGGTTCAGCACGCAGGCAGCACTAAATCATTTCCTGAAGGAGACCACCCTCCTGGGGGACGTGTAAAGAGACACTCATAAACAGTGACCCACCAGAAGGTGACAATTATGCTTTTAAATCCACATCAGACTGTGTTTATTTGTCAGTTGTGAAAGGAAAGAATGTGCTTCTGCTTCACAGATTCCAAAAAGGAATAAAAATACAACCTTTTTTTTTTAGGTTTAACCCTATTTTTATTTGTGTAAATGTGCACACATACATGAGGATGTTTATGTACATGTCCTAGTAATGTTATTTTCCTTATTTGTTAATCTCTTATATGATTAGAATTAAGATAATAATAATTAATGATGATGATGGTGATCAAGGCCAGCGTTAGGCATAGGCAAACTAGGCGGTCGCCTATGGCACCAGATATCTTGGGGGCACCAAGTACCACAGAATTACAATATTAAGCTACTGTCAAAACTATAAGGCACACTTAAAATACTTTCATTTTCTCCAAAAACTACAGTGCACCTTATATATGGATTAATTATGGTTGTGCTTAGTGACTGGGAATTTTGACATTTTATCGCATAATTTGGATTTTTTTTTTTTATCGCATAATTTCGACTTTTTGTCACATAATCTTAACTTTTTAGGTCAAAAGTGTTTCTTTTTATCTCATAATTTGGCCTTTTTATTGGATGATTTTGACTTTTTGTAGCATAATTTTGCCTTTTTTGTCACATAAAATTGGCTTTTTATTGAATAATTGTGACTTTTTGATGCATAATTTAGAATTTTTGTCACATCATTTTGGCTTTTTACCTCATAATTTGGACTCTTTAAAAGTTTGATTTATCAGAATAAAATGTGCTTTGTGTTACAACTCAATAAGGTTGAGAGTTATTGTGACTTTTTAGCTTCACTTAATGCACCTGATAATCCAGTGTGTTTTATAGTGTGGAAAATACAGTAAATAAAGCATTAAACTTAACATTGACAGTGATTATTCATGGACACTCAGTACGTACAGTACTTGATCAAACGCTGTATTTACAGATGCTCATTTATAATTCCACAAAAACGAAAGAGGGGTGTTCGCCTAGTGTTCGCCTAGAGCACCTCATTGAGCAGAACCGGATGATGATGATGATGATGATGATGATGATGATGATGATGATGATGATGATGATGATGATGATGATGATGATGATGATGATGATGATGATGATGATGATGATGATGATGATGATGATGATGATGATGATAGTAATAATAAAGGAATGAAATGTACAAAGTAGAAGTGCAAAAATGTAATTCATTAATTTAAAATGAATGTATGAAATGAAGTAATAAAAGTAAAATAAATGTTTGTTCAAATTACAAGGTCGTTTCTGTTTTTTTTATTTTTTAAGATTTGGTTACATCTTAAGCGACAACTCAAACCATATGTTTAGAGCTACGGTATGTAATTTCAAAACTGTAATTATCCTCATTTATCTGCGCTCATCTGTACTTATAATGATAATTGGAATATTGACAACACAGTGATTGTTCTATCTCTGTATGTTCCTACCACATCAGATCTATACTTTGCTAGTTCCTGCTACGCCACAGTAAAAGAGTAAATAACTGGGTGTGTCGCTAAGTGTTTAATTACAGACAAACACACCCCCACCCTCTAGATAAGATAGGACTAGTGTGTAAATATAGCCCACCGCCAGCTGCTCTAATAAAACACACTGACAAAAATAACAAAAACACTGAGATGAGCAAGTAATGCACATATTTCAAGTATGTGACAGTTTTAAAGGAGTAGGTTTGTTATTATTCATATATTCATTAGAGAAAATACTGCACAGTTTTCATATTTTTATAAAGATAATCCAGTTATGGGCGGGTAAAAATATTGTACAAACATTAACAGTAATATCAGGTGAATTTTTCTACTTTCTCATAATTTTATATATAATTCTGCATTTATATTCAGCTCACATTCTGGATCTGTCATTAATACTGTCTATTAGAGAGTATCAAAAAACTGTGAGTGAGTGCGTGTTCATAAGTGTAAACCCTGGAGGGAGCAGCAGGAGGTTCAGTTCCAAATGTGGGATTACATTTTTGGATGGTTTGAAACCAAAAGTGGCTGCATTATTCTGCTATTTTTCATATTTTCATTAAATAACATAATGTATATTTTTCTTACAAAATGCATAGTTATATATGTTATAGTATATACTATAATATATGATATATTATAGTTAATAAAATAATAATAATAATAATAATAATAATAATAATAATAATAATAATAATAATAATAATAATAATAATAATAATAATAATAATAATAATAATAATAATAATAATAATAATAACAGTAACATAAGGTGACTTTTCCTGCTTTGCTTTAACTTGATAAAGATGCCAAAATTAACAAATAAATGCTGATTAATCCACCATCATGATTAATCTGATTAAATATTTTAATTCTATTCTATTGACCTGAAGAGCAAAATGACTCTGAATATTTCAGCATATGAGTGATTCTCAAGAAACAACAAAAACACACAACAGCCCTGAGATTTTAGGGATGAAATATGAAATAAATCCTGTAGAGGAAAATGTTTTTTTTTTTCTTTCACACTAGGTGATTTTAAAATATTCTGTTTTTATTTGTCTTTTTATTTTTTTAATTTTTTTTTTACATTTTCTGAGCAAATTGTCATTACTGCAAATATGACCCAAACAACATGTCTGGTCTTTGAATTAAGGGAAAACATAACAATAAATAAATAAATACAACTACAAGTACATTGTTATATATCAAAATATTATATATTATAGTATAATAATATTCATAACATGTCAAGAAAAGATCATGTCCATGAGTCGTTATTCTCATTACTGCAATATATTTGAGAACTGCATTGAAGAGTTATAGGAATTTGAATATGAGCCAAAACTACCCACAATGCATCTGTACTAACAGAAGATCCAAGATGGCTCCTAAGTGCCTTTATTTTATGCTTCTGTAAAACCTTATGGTTTGTTTCATAACTGCATGAACGCAACCAGACTGATTCTCATTACGCAAACTAGTCACATTTCATTATGAAAATATATTTTTTATTATTTTTTATTTATTTAGTAATAGGGTATTATTTTTCAGAATGTGACAAATGTCATTATTTAGCTAGGTTATAATACTGTAGCTAATGCTACAGTTAGCATTATTGTGCTGAGTCATCCCATCACTGCAATGTACTTTGTCATTACTACAATAGTTTCATATTTGTGAGAATCATCCATTTAGGTCAGTTTGTACAAATATGGTTACAGTCACTTATGAACAAATGGAAAGTACATTCAAACATATTAACAAATTAACAAATTGAAACTTAATAAGTACACCTTATATGTGGATTAATTCTAGTTGTGCATTTTGACTTGAAATTTTGACATTATCTCATAACTTTGCCTTTTTATCAGATAATTTTGCCTTTTTATCAGATAATTTTGACTTTTTATCAGATAATTTTGACTTTATTTGGATAATTTGGCCTTTTTTATCACATCATGGACTTTTTATCTCATAATTTTAACTTTTTTATTACAGAATTTGGCCTTTTTATCTCATAATAGGAGTATGTTTTGTTCCATATTACAACTCAACAAGGTAGAGTTAATGCACCTTATATTTGAAAACATATATCTAAAAAATAAACCATTCATTGACGTGCACCTTATAGTGTGGGAAATATGGCAAATAAAGCATTAAACTTAACACTGACAGTGATTATTCATGGACACTCAGTACGTACTCGATCAGATATAGGACACTATGTTTACAGATGCTCATTTATAATTCCACAAAAAGGAAAGAGGGGTGTTCGCCTGGTGTTTGCCTAGTATTCGCCTGGTGTTCACCTAGGACACCACATTGACCATAACCGGCCCTGAACTCACCATATATTTTTTTATTAGCAATTGTTTTTTTCAATTACTGTTAATTTCAGACGACCCCACATTGAAACACACTGTATTAATCTGTTTAAAAACATCACTACTTTATACAGTATATCACTAGGTTTATATTCAGCTCACATCCTGGTACCTGTCATCCATACTGTGTGACACAAAAAGCTGTGTGTGTTCGTAAGTGTAAGCCCTGAAGCGGCCAGTGGGAGGTACAGTTCCAAATGTGGAAATCAATTTTGTGGATGATTTAAAACCAAGAGTGGCTTCGTTTTTCAGCAGAGCTCAACAGTGGTGAAAAGAAAAAAGAAAAAAAAAAAAAAAAAAAAAACAGCAACCCCTTGAAAAGAGTCGAGTCACAGCAGGTAAAGGTAAGTAGTGATACTCCTCCAGCCTTATGATAAACACCTACAAAGAGATCTTTCATCCACTGCTCCTTTCAGAATAAAATATCTCATCTATTCTTTGTCCTCTTACCTTCCCCAGACTCTTGTCCACATTGTCCATTTCTGCTCCAAATGTTTGTCCATCCAACAGTTTGTGTCCAGGCTTTGTCAAACTTCCCTCAGGACTGATCAGAGCAGATACAGAGGGAAAGAACCCTACATTTCACCACATCCGGTCAACTTCAGTGAGTATTACAGTTGGTGTGTATCACTGTGCACATTTCCTTTTATAGACACATAATAGCCACAAATAGCCACAGACCACAGACAGCCTGCTGGACACAACTGACAATGTTCACACTGGGAAATACAAGCAGTCCCCTCCTCTGACTTCAATGACTAATTGTTCAATTGCAACACTTGTTTTGTGAATGTGAAACAGATTTTCACGCCTCCATGTTTTTCACAAATCCCTGATGTATTCCCTCCCTGCAGGAGGGTTTCATATGTAGTGCATATTATCAGTGACACAAACTGAAGTGACTGAGCTGGAATTAATAATAGTGTGTTTGTATACGTAGTTATGTGGAAATGTCCTCCTCCTCTTCCTCCTCCTCCTCCTCCTCCTCCTCCTCCTCCTCCTCCTCCTCCTCCTCCTCCTCCTCCTCCTCCTCCTCCTCCTCCTCCTCCTCCTCCTCCTCCTCCTCCTCCTCTTCCTCCTCCTCCTCCTCCTCCTCCTCCTCCTCTTCCTCCTCCTCTTCTCTTCCTCCTCTTCCTCCTCCTCCTCTTCCTCCTCTTCCTCCTCCTCCTCCTCCTCCTCCTCCTCCTCCTCCTCCTCTTCCTCCTCCTCCTCTTCCTCCTCTTCCTCCTCCTCCTCCTCCTCCTCCTCCTCCTCCTCCTCCTCCCCCTCTTCCTCTTCCTCTTCCTCTTCCTCCTCCTCCTCCTCCTCCTCCTCCTCCTCCTCCTCCTACTACTACTACTACTACTACTACTCTTTCTCCTCCATGCAGTGTATTTTAATTTATTTGGATGTATTTATTATTATATTGAATGTCTCCTAAGTTTTTAAACAGTTCTCATGTGGTTCTTATATAAGTTTAATACATATTTTCCAGTTATGTATAGTTTTGTATATAGATTGTCTTGTTTGTCTTGTGTTCTTGCTTTGTTTGATTTGATTGATTGACTGCACAAAAGTTGATTGATTAATTAAAATGTTTATTTTGAATGTTTAACACCAACAAAAAACAGTGAACAAACATATATGTAAATAAATATAAATAAACAGATACATCAATACATCAATATTTAATAAATAGAACAGAAAATATCTAGAAAAGCGCTCAGAGTGCAGACCTCCGCCATGACCCCCCTAAAATGAAATCAGTTCTTCCTGTTCACATTTCCAACATATCCTGAAAATGTCATTAAAACCTGTCCATAAGTTTGCGAGTTATCTTGAACACAGATAAACAAACAGATAAACAAACAGATAAATGCCAGTAAAAACATAACCTCTTGGTGGAGGTAAATATTCAAAAAGAAGTGAGAAGAAGTCAAACTTATTTACTCCCACCCCTTATCCTTAAGTTACAGATCAACTACCGTACCCATAATTTAATTATTACACATATTCACCCAAAGCAAGGGAAGAAAAAGAATAAATATAATAACCAAAATAAATAACAACCCAAAATTATGGCAAAATTGTCTCCACACCCTAGTGAATGGACCCTGTTTCCTCATCTGCATATATTTTGAAAAATCACATTTTATACAATATTTTAAATCGTCCCATATTTCTGCACTGTTTTAAATCCAAACTAAATCACTTAAGCTGTTCCTATGTGTCCTGCACAAATGGCAAATAAACTTCTATTTTATTCTATTCTATTCTGTTCTGTTCTATTCTATTATATTTTATTCTGTTCTGTTCTATTCTATTCTATTGTATTCTATTCTATTTTGTTCTATTCTGTTATGTTCTATTCTATTGTGTTCTATTCTATTCTAATTTGTTCTATTCTATTCAGTTCTATTCTATTCTATACTGCTTTATTCTATTCTATTCTATTCTATACTGCTTTATTCTATTCTATTCTATTGTATTCAGTTCTATTCTATTCTATTCAGTTCTATACTATTCTATTCTATTCAGTTCTATCTATTCTATTCTATCTATTGTATTCAGTTCTATTCTATTCTATTCTATTCAGTTCTATCCTATTCTATTCTATTCTATTCTATACTATTCTATTCTATTCTATTCTATTCTATTCTATTCTATTCTATACTGCTTTATTCTATTCTATTCTATTGTATTCAGTTCTATTCTATTCTATTCAGTTCTATACTATTCTATGTATTCAGTTCTATTCTATTCTATTCTATTCAGTTCTATTCTATTCTATTCCAATAGTAATGACTGGACACCGTTCTCCTTGTTTCTCTCCTGTGAACACGTTACCTCACACTGCAGTCGGTGTGATGAGTAGAAATTGAATGAAAGGATTTCTGACTTTGACATGTCTGACAGCTGAGCTTTAAGCTGATAAGTGTGTGGGTGAGGGGGAGATGATGCCTTTTTAAAAGCTATCGCAGTTTGTGCCCCCCCCCCCCACACTACTTTTTTTTTTTTTAGCCTCCACATCATCTAAAAACCCTGTCAGCTGCCATATGGATGCGACACACACTCCTCGGCATATTTCCATTAATGAGTTATCAGCCACTTGAAACAAATTCATTTAGTTGCTTGTTTGCTGTTGCATGGACTTCTCTGTTGCTCTATCAGTGAGTGAAAGCAGACCTCAGGGTAGGAGGCTAATCCTTTAAGTACACTGCATTCTTCATTCCCATCACAGCTGTTCTTGTCTGTCTCCCTCCCCCCTGTACGTCTGAAGCAGCCTCTCACAGGTGGGGGGTGGGGGGGGGGATAAAACAATAAGGCAACACCACCACCTATTTGTCTTTGTTTTTATAGGTGGGTGGGGGTATAGTCTCATGACGATCGTTATTCCACCTCTGTGTTTTTGCATCTGACAGGATAAAAAAAGCCATTTAATGAGGGGTCTACATGTAAATGAGGACAATATGCAAAACATAAATGGCTCAGAGGGTCACGATGTTAAGATACAAATCATTAAAAAAAAAAAATCATCTCAGTTAAATAATTAAACCTCAAACCATTACATGATTGTCATATAATCCTATTTCACATGACACATGCTGGGATTTTAAATAAGACGATAAAGTCGGTTTGTTTCCATTTCTGGCAGTTGATACGGAACATTTAATATTAGCTTCTGTCCTAAAGGGAAATGTGGAAATCTAAATTTAGTCTGATTTCATCCCACTTGTAAACACCAGCAGATAAATACAGAATAATAGAGTTCAGCTTTTGCAATTCAGTCATTAATTAATCAGTTAACTGTTGACTATTAATAAAGTAAATTGAATGCTGTTCTTGAACCATTTTGATAATATTCAATAGGTCTTTGCTTATATTATAAATGAAAATATTGCGATGAAAACTGGGATATTCTGTTAAATGATGCAATAGATAAAACTTTTGTGGATATTTATTGATGTTTTCATGTGTTTTGGACGACATATGGACAATTTTGTTTTAGATGTTATTGTTGGACTACTGTGTTTGTTAGAATATGGTTCCTCTGTGGATAATTGTAGCTGCGTTTCCATTACAGTTTTATATTTTATACAGATATTCCTAAAATTTCGACAAAGTATATTTTGCACTTTGTACGTGTTTCCATTGACGGTTGTTCTAGGCAGGAGTGTCGTAACTCTCGTGAAATATCATCCCATGAGATTTCACTGCTGTCACTGTCAGAGTTTAAGATTGGCTATTACCCTGTTAGCATTAGCATGTATGAACCGGCTAATTTTCTCGTCAATAAAAGTCCATGGCGAACTCTTTAAAGGCACTAACATGTCAAACAAACCAGCTGGTTAACATTATAAGGGTATGCACATGTGGTCCCTACATTTTTAGGCCAAAATATTCAGTGTAAATATGCTTTAGATGTTTTTAAATGACAACCGCGAATTAGCATGTAATAGCATTAGCATGAATGAATCTGCTAATTCTCTCATCAGTAAAAGTCCCTGGTGAACTCTTTAAAGGTACTAACATGTCAAACAAACCAGCTGGTTCACATTATAAGGGTCTGTACATGTGGTCCCTACATTGTCAGGTCACAATATTAAGTGTAAATATGCTCAACACTTAATAAAAACAAAAAATGATAAATGTATGTAGTGCTTTTTACACAGTTCTTGCACTTGACACTTTACAGAACAGAGAATAAAACAAAAACAAACAAAAAAAGGTAATAAAATGAAACCTTCTCTGTTTCTACTGTAGGAATCACCCTAATCATCCAAAACGTCCTCACGTCCCAGCAGCCAATGGTTGTTATGGTTACAGCGACTGCGGCTTCCATTTTCACTTGAGAGAAGTGATCATGTGACCATGTACGTCACATCCTGTGACATATAATTGTGGAAAAAGTGTTTCCATAGAATATCGAAACGTCTGAAAAACCACCTCATGAAAGCGTGGAAACGTTTTAATCGATATTTAAGTGTTTTTTCGAATTTCAGGTGTTTCCATTATCAGTTTTTTATAGCGATATTTACATTTTGCCAATTTCTGAGGGTAATGAAAATGCATCTTATCAGACATAAAGGTTCAGATCAGCTGTTTTTCATTTGTATTTTGAACAAATCAGTGATTGTACCTGCTGTGGTTATTTTATCTGAAAGTGGTTTATATCTTCTGATGTGTGGTCATGTGACATTTGGGACAGGTTTGAGTAGTTTGCTTAACATTTTTGAGTGACTACTCCCGACCTATATGTGGACTCTTGGAAGTTTAAAGGGTTAAATTCACATACAAATATGACCTGGAACAAAAATGACCTTTATAGGTTAATATTTTTTCTTTCATCCGCATTAACTAGAAATTAAATGTTCAAATTAGATATCATGTTGAGTTTTCAGAAGCATTGATCCGAACCTCTTTCTGCCACAGAGCAAAAATTTAATGGATTAAAAGTAACCTAAAAGCAAATCCATGTATAAATGCTGTCTGCTGCTGAAGCACTTATCTGTATTTTTCATCAAGTAATGACAGATCAAATGTGTATGGAAGAGGATTAGAGCCACTGGGAAAAAGAAAAACTATTCACGTCCAATATATTTTTTTATAACTATTCTGAAAGGGAAAAAAAAAAAATCTTAATTCTGATTTTGTTGCCAATTTCTTGGTGGAGTTGTGTTTTCACTGGCGTTTATGGGTTTGTTTGTTTGTTTGTTTGTTTGTTCGCAAGATACCTCAACAAATGATGGATAGATTTGGCTGAAAATTTCAGGAAATAAACAAGGAACAACTGATTAGATTTTGGTGGAGGTGTGTGTGTGTGTGTGTGTGTGTGTGTGTCGGGAGGGGGGTACATGTGTGTAATTCGTAGCATGATAATTACCTCTGCCAAGGAGGTTATGTTTTGTCTGTCTGTCTGTTTGTCTGTCTGTCTGTTAGCAAGATAACTCAAAAATCTATGGACGGATCTTGATGACGTTTACAGGGTAGGTTGGCGGCTGTGGCTCAGTTGGTAGAGCGGGTCGTCCAACAATCAAAGGGTCAGTGGTTCACGTGTCCATATGTCCAAGTGTCCTTGGGCAAAGACACTGAACCCTGACTTATGTACTATTTGCACGGGATAAGTATTACCTATGGACCAGTGGTAATTGGCAGTTACCCCCGTTACCTCTGTGTTATTGTGTGGCGCATTCGGACGGGATAAACAAAAGTCTGTAATTCACGCACATTACAGACATTATGACCGGATATATCGTAAGTTCACAACATCCTGTTTGGTTCTCAATACATTAATAAGGTAGTATGAAAACAAAGTATGCATAAGAACAGCACTGTATCCACAAAGGGAAAAAATCCCATTGATAAGGATGCAGTCTGTAAATCTGCTCCACACCTTCAAAATAAGAGTGGGGTCAGTGCAGATGAAAGCAGTCTCGAGGTTACAATGGAAGTGAATGGACAGTTCTTAGCATAGACTTTCCCTCTGGCAACTGAATCTATAGACAACCTCACATAGCTATAAATGTTAGTGTACATGTGGGTTGGCGTGACCACATCTTCTTTATCACATGCTGCTACACAATACCGGCCACTTCCTGCATTATTTGTTTTTCGGCCAAACACAGTAGGTGCAGTAATTATTCGCACGGGACTAAGAACTCAGACATTTTTCGTAATTATTCAGAATTCCCAGTGGTCCATAGGTAATACTTATCTGGTGTGAATAGGGCATTAGTCTCCCAGTAGGACTGACAGGACCGTATGAGTGTGTGTGAATGTGAGGCTAATGTAAAGCGCTTTTGAGCACCATGAAGGTAGAAAAAGTCATATAAAAGTGCAGTCCATTTATATGATTAGATTTTGGTGCTGATCTGGGGGGGGTGCTTTTCTAGATTGTTTTTCTAGTTCAAAAAGTTATGGATGGATTTGGCTGAAATTTGCAGGAAATGTTGATACTGACAAAAGGAACAAGTGATAAAAGTGTGGTGGTGATCAGTGGAGGGGGGGGGGGGGGGGGGGGGGCTGCTGATCTGCCTTGGTGCAGTCTATGCTTTCTGAGTGCTTTTCTAGTAGTTTGTTTGTTTGTTTGTTTGTTTTTTATAAACACAATTCCTTGATAAAAGTCAGAATTCTGACTTTTTTATCACAATTAAGACATTTTTTCTCCGAATATTATATTGGGCCTTAAAAACATATTGGACTTTATTTATTTATTTATTTATTTATTTATTATTTTTCACTGAAACAAAAAAAAAGAAGAAAAACAAAAAGTCCAGATATAACATCTAAATTTTTTGACTTCACAGGAAACAAAATGTCATGAATCAGGTCATAAGAAGTCACTAAATTTAGTTTCTATTGAGTCAAATCTTTTAGATGTCATATCTGGACATCTCTCTCTCTCTCTATCTCTCTCTCCTCTCTCTCCTCTCTCCTCTCTCTCCCTCTCTCTCTCTCTCTCTCTCTCTCTCCCTCTCTCTCTCTCTCTCTCTCTCTTTCCTTTTCTGTTTAAGTGGAGTTATACTTTTTTCTTTCTCTGCCATAAATGTCATATAAAATGTTCATGCAGGAAAGACAAACTGATACGATATATAAAATGCAAGAAATTACTCTCATTTGTTACATCTCCTGAGAAACAGATCAATCTACAGAACTATAATTAAAAACAAAAAAATTCAGGACATAAAAAGAAAACATAGAAATAGCAATGTTTTCTTGTTATTAAAACTAAATAATAAAGGGTGGGAAATAAGCATTTAAGTCCCCCACAATCCTACTATTGTGGACACTTTAAGATAGTGGTACCCCTCACATACTTTTTGTAAAAAAATTTTTTTACAATTTAACATTTTACATTAATGTACATAAAACATAAAAATGATGAGACACTAGTCTTGACTTCATACAATATATGGTATCTTGTTAGTTATTTTGTAAGTGTGCATATTTAGTTGACTTTTAATATCACAGTTTAGTTCATCTACAATTATTTAACATTATCATTAGTTAATGTATGTTATGTTTGTTTGTTTTTACCTGTGCTGAGGTTCTGTGTATCCATCATTATTGGATGTGAGTAAAAGATGGACCCTATGGTTTATTGAATGTAAACAGAGAAAATACCCATGAGGCCATAGTAAACCATCAACACATCAGGAGGATTTTTGGGGTCATTTAAAGGTTAGATTTACTGTTGTTTTGGCATCATAATGTTTGTTTTTAGAAACCAAAAACTAACTGTTCTATCATTTATTTGATGCTTATTCAGTGTTAATTCGATGCAGTATTTCTGCTTTTATGAGCCAAAAACCTGATTTTGAAGATGTGCATTTTTTTAAATCTTCCCTTCTGAAGTTAAATAAAATAAAATAAAATATTTTATGCCCTCCAGCTTAATCCATCACACTATCAAAAAGATCAACACCAAAGATGCCGTAAGAGCTTTGCACAGTAATTGTATAATATAAATGAATGGTATTGCAGTATGTTGAGTCTTGAAGTTGCACTGGAAACATTTTTATCTTACCAAGTGTATTTTTCTCATCACACTTAAAATAAGACACATAAGACACGCCTAAAGAGTTACTTTTAAGTGAGATATAAAAACTTATTTTTAGACAATAGATTTTTTTTTTCTTTAAATCTAACCAAGACAATTTTCAGATTTTTGCAGATTTGTTTTTAACTTAACATAGTATTCTAAGGTCAGGGTTCAGTGTCTTTATCTAAGGACACTTGGACATGTGGACAGACAGAACCTCTGACCCTTCAGTCATTAGACGACCTGCTCTACCAACTGAACCACAGCCGACCCTGAATAAAATTACTGTGTTTTGTGATTGTAATTGTTTTGATGTGATAGATATTAGTGGTTATTTGTAGTGTTCTGAAATTATATTTCATCATCTACTACATCAGTTAAGTTTATTTTCTTCAATCATCCTTATTTGAAACAATAGAAATAACAGATCAATATCATTCTCAGCATTTAATGACTTAATTCCACTCATCTATGCTGTTAAGTTATATTCACTTATATCCACAATGAATAAATAATTTAAAAAAATATTAGTTGGAAGTACTTAAAAAGAAGAACATGTTACAGTAACTTAATAGTACTATTTCTGAACGTTCGGGTTTAGCTTAGGCTAAGGTAGGGTTTCTGGGAGACATTCTGACTCATATGAACACTATAGACTCCTGTGTTTTCAAGATGGTTGTTTTGCCGACATCGCAGCTGACCCCTGGCACCTGTTATACGTGGGCCGGTCTCTGCCCTGGCGATGCGGTCAGAGCGCCAGGGGGAAAAGGTGCAGCGAGTCCAGGAAGTGGCGAAGGGTTCTGTAAAGCCTGGAGTCGGTCGCTGAAGTTATGCACCTGGTGGGGGCACAAACCAGACACGGGAGGAGGTCCCACGAAGGGATCCTCCCAGCAGCGACCGACCCAACCCCGCTGAAGTCGAATCCCTCAGGCGGACTGTGAGGACCCTCCCAACGGCTGCACGTCTTCTTAAATTCTCTTCAAAGTTCTTTTCAACTTGTTGACTATTGTTCTGGTGTCAGTATGTATAGCCTTAGGTGGAGTTTATCATTCATTAACACCCCGACTCTAAGAAGACTGGACCCTGGTGTGATGACAACCAGGGACGGGGATCTGGTGCTGGACTCTTCCTTCTTCACTCGAGTGAATCCTGGTTAGTATATTTTCCTCCTCTTAGTAATATGATTACAATCTGGAATGAGGGTGAAAACATCCAATGCAAATTTTTTCTTTTGTGTTTTTTTTTTTTTTTTTAAATAAATCACACCTTGGGTTTTACTATTGAAGATGCTCCGCCCACTTTCAAATTGTTTGTTCGGCAGCATTTCGGTTCCCAGCAGAAATGATAAATGTCAAGAAAGTGACTGATAAGACACGGACAATATATAAACACTATATGCAAACAATGTCGTACATACATACCTGTATTTTTTGACGTCATTCTGGCTGTTTTGCTGGATAATAAATCTCACAAGACAGAATTGTTAACGTGATGAGAAACCTCGCCAAATTACATCACATGAGATCTCATCACAGCTGTTTACTTTTTAATTTTTCATTATACTTTATTTTCATTTGACTTTTTGTCTCTAATTCAGTTTTGTTTTAATTAGGTTTTAGTGTAGATTTGCTAGATTTAATTAGTTGTCTTGTTTTTTTCCCCCTAAATGCTTAGTTTTAGTATTTGTATCAGTTTTATTTTTGTCATATCTTTTAACTTCCTCTCTGTCATAATCAAATAAATGTCACACAGGACCCTCTGCTTTCAACTAACTTTAATCTCCATGTTGCCAGGTGGAGTGAGGAGAAGAAAACACAAACCATAAAGTGCTTTATGCTGCCACCAGATAAAATTGCTCTAGTAAAATAAATCAATTTCATATCAGTCTGACACTGACAAAGACAAAAACAAAGGGAATTTTAGCCATATTTTTTATATGTTTTAGTTAGTTTATTAAGCATTCAAAACAGTTTCAGGTACTGTAGTTATCTTTTTTTTCCATTCTAATTTTTATTTATTTAAATTATTGGAAATATTTTTTCAGTTCTAGTTTTGGTAACACTTTACATTACAGATCGCTAATAAGGTGGTAATTCTATAGTAATTTCATGGTAATAAAGCCTTTGTAACCACTTATTACATGTGATTTTCATGCAGTTTCCAGTACAATTAATCTGCAGTTTCTATGTAATAGTGATGCAAACAGGTTTCATTTGAAGTATAATAAAAATGGTAATTATTTGAAATTCATCTAATTACTGAAATGATGAGTCCAGGATTTACTTGTTTTTCTTTAATTACCTGAAAAACAAGGAGATAATTTCCAGGAAAATCCACAGCATCAAGGCTGTAAAATGCATTATCACTTATTTCCACTCAATGAATTAGATATTACAAAGAAAGAAAAGCAAATGAAGTCAGTGCAGTAGTAAGATGGTTAATAAGATATTATGTGCCTGTAACTACACTGGAACAAGTTAAGTCATTTAATGGAAATCACATGGTATCAGAGCTATTGCCTCTTCCTACTTAATTACCTAGTTGTGTTGATAATTATAACTATAAAATTACATCAAAATGACCATAGAAATTTCCGCCTTAATGAAAACTGTTTGCATCTCTATTACCTAGAAACTGCAGAGTAATTGGAATGCATGGAAATGGAAATACAAAGGTATTATTACAATGAAATTAAATCAAAATTGCCATAAAATTACCACCTTATTAGCGATCCTTAATGTAAAGTATTCCCAAAGTTTTTGTCATTTGGTTATTTTAATGATTAATAATTATAATTTTACGTATACTCCCTTTATCAGCGACTCAGAATCAGTGCATAGGATTTTGATGTAAATATATCTATTAATAAAACATTGTTATATAGAGTCAAATGTGTGTGCCATCTGTTTGACGTAACCCAAGACCCAGTTTGATTTGTGATTCATCCAAATCCTGGCTCAACCAACCTCAGGTCCTCCTGGTGATTTTACATGATACCTCTTGAGACAGATGAAGACAAAGCCCGACAAAATGAACCCACCCTGCAAATAATTGGCTCTGAATTGAATTTTCACACACTGGATATGCTTTCTAACAAGTTTTTCCCCCAGTAGATTATAACCCAGCACATAGTCTTCACTCCACAGCATCACTGATCAAACAAGCTGTCATATGAGTTTTCAAGAGTCCAAAAACAAACCCACGAGGGATGAACAACAGTAACAGGAATGTGTGTAATATATCACCAACCAGGACAAGATGATTGTGGATCATACCTTCCTGATATCTGTCACAGTTGTTAAAAATATATATATATATCAATAACAGCTTTCTCCACAAATCTGCAAATTGTTCCAATATAATGTGATTTGTTCTTCTCCTGATTCTCAGTGAGGAGGGAAAAGGACAGAACAGAAAAGCCTCTTTACATTTAATGCACCACTTATTTATTGACAGAACAGCTGAGCACTTAATTTTTCTTTAAACTGTGTGAAAGTAAACACTAGGAATAATGCAAGGCAGGTACTAAAGTGAATCTACACTGTGCATGTTTTAGTTTTGGAGGCAAGTTAGAACTTCTTTGTTGTGACGTCTGCTGTCTTTTCCCTCTTCGTAATTATTTCTGCGAGGTGAATAATCTAACGTATCCAAAATGAGCTCATACAGGCAGACGCGAAGACGTGAAGCAACCCTCAATCCTGGAGACCCTGCCATGTCTGGGAACAAACTATAAAAGGTTTCAGGGCTTCACATTGTTACCAGTAGAATCATTATCTATCAGTACATCCAAAACATAGACAGCAGCACCCACTTTTAGTTGTCTCGTCTCATCTCGTCATCTGAACCCGCTTTATCCTCACTTGGGTCAATGGGCGAAAGGCGGGGTACACCCTGTCTGAGTCTCCAGTTCATCTCAGGGCTGAACATATATAGACAAACAATCACACCTATGGGTAATTTAGATGAACCCATTAACATATCAGTGCATGTGTTTGGATGGTGGGAAGAAACCGCAGTACCTGGAGAAAACCCACATGGACACGAGGAGAAGAACATGCAAACTCCACACAGAAAGGTCTGGTGTGGGAATCAAACCAGGGTCCTTCTTGTTGTGAGGTACAAGTGCTAACCACTGCACCACCCCACTTTTAGTTGTATTTCACATTATTATGTTACAGAGCGGTGCGTTTACAGTCTATTTAGATACAAATCTAAATCCATAAATTCTAAAATTATCCTCTTTTTTTTTTTTTTTTTTTTTTTGGCAGAAATGACTCATCAAATGACATTAGCAGCAATGAAATCTGACAGAGAGCAAAGCTTAGCAGTGACTGCAGTCAATGCATTACACTAAACCATCACAGTAAAATCAGTGAAAATACTTCAGTACCAAACACTGAAGTGCTGGGTGTGGACAGTCTGTGGCATCTGCCTGTGGTCAAGGTGGATAGAAAGCGCTGTCAAAACAGTCAGATTGCATATGTCTGTCAATAATGTCAATGTCATGCAGCATCTCTCTGCCGGGGCTTTGTGTCAAGAGTTCCACATCTTCATCAGAGGTAGAAGGATGAGTGAGGATGATCCGTGGGATCTGTCAGATAATTTAAAGGAAGGGAGACAAGATTGGAAAAGAAAAAAAGCACAGCCTCATATGTTGTGATCTACACTGCAAAGATCAAAACCTTACCAAGTATATTTTTCTCATTTCTAGTCCAAATATCTCATCACACTTTTAAATAAGACATAATCACCTAAAGAGGAACGATTCAGTGAGATATAAAGAATTTATTTTTTATAGACGGTAGATCTTGAACAAGTTATTTAAAGAAATCTCACCGAGATCATTTTCACTTGTTCCACTAGCTGATTTTTTTTTGTTCTTAATTCAAGATTTTTTGCAAAAGAAAAAAAAAAAACATCTGCCAATGCATCTAGTGAAAATGACCTTGGTAAGATTTTTTGAAATAACATTTTCAAGATCTATCGTCTAAAAATAAATCCATTTTAAAAAATTAATAATAATAATAATAATAGAGAAAAAGTTAAAATTGTGAGATAATATGTCATATAACTATAATATATATAAAGTCACAGTTTCTCTCCTCCACTTATTTTTCATCCTGCTACATGTCTTTAGTTTGAAGAAGTAATGATTCCCTTTGGAGAATGTAAGGAGTATTAAGTACAGATATTTGTGCAAAAATGTAGGGAGTAAAATTAAAAAGTTTCCAGAAAAATAAATACTCAAGTAAAGTACAGATACATAACAAATCTACTTAAGTACAGTAACAAAGTACTTTCACTGAGTTACTTCCCACCTCTGGTCTTGTTTTTACTGGTTGTTATTTTCTTCTTTTATTGTTAGTATCATTGCCTGTGTTTGATCTATTTATTGTTTTCTTGTGTCTTTTTAACTGAAAATGTGTTTTCATTGTCATTTTTAATGCCTCTTTATAATACTTGGTATCAGTATTGTCTCTTTAAACAGAGACAAGATGATAATAATAATAATAATAATAACAGGAGTAAAACAAAAAGAGGAATGACATGTCTTACTGTCATTGTTTGTTTCATCCCTTGGAATGGATCATTTTTCACCGAGGCTTCTTTTGAATTCAGCTCCTTTGGCAAATCAGGCTGAAAGACACAAAAACAGAAACAGAGTAGAAACCCAAACAGATGCATACAAATGAATGAGAGCGGGTTTGTGATAAATGCATAATCAACAGTTTGCTAGAGGCATTTGTTAAAACAAAAGTGACATTTGGGGAAAAACAAACAAACAAACAAACAAAAAGCCTTGTGTTTGCACTTTAAGGTAAAACACCCACAATGCCGTGGCCGTTGCAGACAGTCGCGTGCATCCTCTTGGACAAACTGTCCTCTGTGATGTCCATCTTCTGCTGTTTGTTTCTCTGGCCTGCAGGATCCTGAATGCACAGCTGTGGACCCTTCACGTCTTCAGCATCCGGCGGTTCATCCTGAACACATATCTCTGGGGGTAACAGCCTCTCTCGGAGTACTTTCATCTTAATGCAGCTCCCAGCGTTCCTGAGGGCACTGACCGCATCATGGTGGGCTGCCCCCCGCATGTTGACACCGTTAACCTGTGGAACCATGGTTACATTATACTTCAAGGCCATAGGTGGGCAAGGAACGTCAATCATCTGTCCAGACATGCACAGAAGTCACTTACAGAAAACATATTACCCCTGAGGTCCTAATAAGAATTTCCACTCAGACCTCACCTGATACATTATGCATAAATATTACACTTGAACTTGTGTTTCCTCTATTTTCAGTGTTGGTATTTCATCCACATATTGGTGTGATGACTGCCTCCTACACTCCAGGTTAGAGCGTCTACTTGTGTCACGGTGCCCTCCATTGGCCACAAGAGGAACAACAGCAGGAAGTTCAGCATTATTATAACATTGACAGTTAACTCATTCACTGCCAGGTGAATGAGGAGAGAATATTGACTCAGAACATAGTCAATGTTATATAATATTGTATATATTATACTATATACTATATTATATTATAATATTATAAAATATTATACTATAATAAAAGACTTTAAGACTACATAAGTATGGCAACCAACAAAATAAAGTGTCCACTGTTCATTTGGCTTTGAATTGACGCCAAAACATGTCAATGGCAGTGAATGAGTTAAGAACAATTTATGACAAAGATGAAGGGTTTTTTTTTTTTTATGTCCTACCTCCAGCAATCTGTCCCCTACATGGACCCCTGCCCTTTCTGAAGGCCCTCCTGTAGTTACTCTGGAAATAAAAATGCCCTAGAAGGAAATAAAAATATAACAATGACTAGGAATTGGGGAGGGAAAATATATAATTAATAATTATAATAATATTGGACAATAAAGTAAAAGTAATTAGTTGAATGCCATCTTCATCCACACCACCAGCTGAACAAAAACAAAGTGAAGTCTGTCTCAGCACTTGCCTCATCGTGGTCTTTGTAGGGCAAAGACCCTTTTCCACCAGCAATACTGATGCCCAAACCACCCCTCTGGCCAGACACTTTGATCTGTAACTAAAAGGAAATGGTTGATTTTACAAGTAAATATCTGACATTTACACATTGTTTAGGCCCCAGTGGAACAGCTGAGCCTTGAACACACATCCACTGACTGACAGTGACGTCATACGCTGTAGACGTGTGTTTCCACTGAAGAGACGAACAAACACAAAAATATAAGTAGATGATTTTAAGAAAATATTTTTACTCTTAATGGCACTTTGGAGATGAATGATTCCTGAGGAAGAGTCTTCTCTGTGACCAAAGAAGGCTTGGGTTGTCCTTTGACAGGGGACACCTGTCTGCTGTGGGGAGGGTCTTCCTGAAGACTGGACCCTGCTTTAACAGGTCTGTAGAGCTGAAATTTCTTGCCGTCTCGGATTTCATATCTCTGATGGCGAAAGCGACGTCGCAAAGCATCACTCTTTGACAGCTGGCCAGCACCGTCCTGGTGATCAGAAATTATTTCATGTTTTTATTGTCAGTCTGTAATAAACACTATGGAGATGAGGCGTCATGATCTAAGAGACAGAAACAACATTCACCTCAGACTGAGTTCAACATAAGTGAATATCACACTGGAAAAATGCCCCTAAAAACCTGTTTTTTAAAACAAATTAAACAAAAAAAGAACAAAAAAATCTGCCAATGGAACAAGTAGAAATTACACTGAAGAAAAACATTTTTATTGGGTTAGGTTTGACAGCTGTTTTTAACTCATTTTTGGGAGTGGAAGCCAAACCTGATCTCACTTTTTCTCTATCACATCAAGTTTTTGAACTATATGATCCCTGTTTATATATATATATATATATACATATATATATATACACGAAAAATATTGTACTTAACAGGTATGTTGAGTCACATTTAATAATAACAGTTATAACATTTTGTAATAAACATCCAAAATGTATTAACTTTCTCATTTCATTTTGTAATAAACTGCCCTAACACATTTTTTAACACATTTTGGCACATTATGGAATAAGTTTATTACATTTTGAGAAGATTATTACAAAATACACTTACAAATTTTTTATTCTCTAGAAAATGTAATAACATGATGCATTATGTAATAACAATTCTAAAGCATAGTTTATTTGTTAATTGTATTTTATTTTAATTTGGGCATGTATTTTAGGTGGAATTTGCCAGAAAACCCCCTTGGGGCTTAAGAGGTTACACACCATGTCTTCTCCTTGTTTACAGAGCTGCTGTGACCAGATCATTTATAAGATTCATTTTAAACAAATATGCAATTGCCCCAAAAGGATAAACAAACATCAACATTTCTATTTCCAAAATATATATGTAATTTCAAATTATACATGTCTAATATGTATAATTACCAGCCAAGACATAAACCATTTGGAATGTTTCCCAAACTTCTTGAGTTTTAATGCCACACCACCAAAGCGCCCTGCTGCTGCAAAATTGAATAAATTATTACATAACGAGGCAAAATTTATTACAAAATGCACCATTATTACAAAATGCACCATTATTACAAAATGCGGCTCAACAAGATATGTGTCTGTTTTATAAGAATTTTCAAATACTCACATTCAATGAAATATGAAAGAAACAGGTATGACTGAATGTTTATTTAACAATATTAGATTTGTACAAAGAACTGTAACTCTACTGTAATTGTAATGACGTATTGGTAACTGCACTGTCTCCATGGTAACTCCACAAATAAGTTTCCACGTAGCTGTATACGGGTCCAATCATAACACTGGTCTACAAGTAACATGCTTCCTAAATAAAACTAATGAAATGTCAACACGTGTGTGTTACTGATAAAGAAAACTCAAGTCTAAATGATGGTTGGCTCAAGTTTCTAAGATAAATCTGGGGTCAAAATATGAAATTATTAGAATGAACAAGAGAATAGGTTTTAGTCCAAAGGAATAAAGATCTACTTTAAAACACTGTCTGCACATTATGATCTATTTACTTTGCAGGTTCTTTCTAGTGGAATGTTGACAAATCCATTGTATACATGTACATAAACCACCATAATATATGTGGAATAAAACACCGTTATATATATTAAAAACATGAACTAAAAACCACTTTTGTCATTTGTTTTCTGATTCATCTGATTAAAGTATGTAAGATTTAACACATGCAGATGCTTTCTAAAAATAAATTAACAAATAAATAAAAAGTAAAAGAAATTAAAAACAAAAAATTGTAGATCACTATAATCAGCTTTCCTACTATGGCTAATCAGTGGAATTGTATTTATTTGGAGGGTAAACTGTGGAGAAAAAAAATGATTGCAATTTTGGAACCAGCATGACAATTTTAATCAGCATAAAACTCAGAATTTTTTATTTTAATTTCTTTCAAATTGCTCCCCAGTGTTATCTTAGTAAGATTTTCCAGATCTATTTTCTAAAATCAGTAACAACATGAAGACCCCAGGACACTTTAGTTTACCTTTAGGGACCCTCTACTTAATACCACGTAAGTATAATGTTGTTTAGAACTTTAGTAGAAGTCTAAAAATAGTGTTTCATGTTAGCGAACAGACACGCCCTATCATCACTTCCATGTTAACACAGTTTGGCTCAAAACGGCAAAATCTAAATTTCTCAGCATACATCCAAATGGTGTGATTTTGATGTCAACTATATGTATGTACTCCCAATCATCTAAAAATCAGGACATTTATTTTACTCAGGATAATCTCTTTAAGACGTATTTGCTTCTATTACTAAGTGTTAAGTGTCTTTGTAGATCTGATCCATAATGCACAGACAGTAATGATAACATGAGGACATAATATTGTTAAAATTGTGCTTATTTTTCATAAGAAATTTTAATTTTTCAGGTTATTTGCATCTTTTATGTTTGGATAATTTATAAAAGTAGGTATTTTCACAATTAAATTTTTTTTTTTTTTTGCATTAAAACAAAGACAACACTTTTTAAATTATCATTATTTACAGGTTATTATCCTATTATTTTTGTTGTTATTTCACTGGTCCGGCTCACTGGAGATCAAATGTAGCCTCTGAAGGTTCTATTTTAATTGTGATAAGACACTATTTTGCCAAAAGTATTCACACACCTGCCTTGACACGTATATGAACTCTCCATCCCATTATTAATCTATAGGATTTAATCAGATGTGGGTTCACACTTTCCAGCTATAACAGCTTCAACTCTTCTGCGAAGGTTTATGTATATTTTCTCTCGTATTTGCACATAATTCTATTTATCTCATTGTATTTATTTCTTTTTATTTTATCTTATTTTATTCTCTTTTTATTGCATGCCAGTTGGTTTATCTTGTTTCATTTTGTTATCTTTACACGGGGGTTGCACTGAAAATTTCACTGACATGCAAATGCTCAGTGACAATAAAGACATCTTGAATCTTGAATCTTGAATCTTAAGGATGACTTTATGAGAATGTTGGACCTTTCCTCCATAAGCATAAGTGAGATCACACACTGATGTTGGACAGAAGGTCTGGATCTAACCATGACCGTAACCCTGGCGCTCAGTCTGTGCTCTAATTCATCCCAAAAGTCTTCTAAGGGGTTAAAGGTCAGGGCTGGGTTCAGGCCAGTCCAGTTAATACACATCAAACTCTCTCATCCATGTCTTTCTCATTATGACAGTAATTATCACTTCCCCCTCACTCCCCCCTCTTCCCTTTCACCACTAATCAGTCTATGTTGTTTAGATGCTCTTTACATTTAGTGTCTTTTCATGGTAACATAATCTTGTCAGTTATTTTGTGAAGGGGATTTGATGAGTTTTACTCCCACTCCCTTTCATAGAATTGTAAGACAAATCTGACTGATGTGTCAATTATTACCTCTGCCAAGGAGGTTATCTTAGATATTTTCCGAATGTGTTGGGGAGTCTCACAAGGAACAATTGATTACATTTTGGTGATGATCTGGAAGAGATCCTGGATTCTGGATCACTTTGAATTTTTACATTGCGGTCAATGGAGGATACATTTCAAAGTGATCCAGGATCTCTTCCAGATCACCACCAAAATCCTTGTGACACTACCAATACATTCTGAAAACTTAATCAAAATCTGTCCATAACTTTTTGAGTTATATTGACCCCTCCCCCCGTTCACCACCAAATTGTAATCATTTCCAGATCTCCCCGTTACCAACCTACCCTGTAAATTTCATCAAGATCTGTCCATATGTTTTTTAGTTATCTTGCTAACTAACAGACAGACAAACAAACTCTGGAAAAAACATAACCTCCTTGGTGGACCTCTCTTCATTCGGGGGGGGGTCTGCCTTGGGTGGAGGTTTGTGCGCTTTTCTAGTGTATTATTTATTTCTATTTCTTTGTTTGTTTTTTTTCCTTGGTTGTTTGTTTTCTTTTCTCCGTGACACATTCGAAATAAGCTAAACTAACTACTGACTATATATTGGAACAAGAAGGGACCATCCCCAAACTGTTCCCACAAACTTTGGAGCATGGAAATATCTTTTGGTGCTTAAGTAGAATATTTTGGACAAGGCAGCCTTTCCACTGTGAAGGTTTACCTGTGGAAAAGTTGTGTCACAACATACATTTTACACAAAAAATAATTGTCATCACCATCGCATTAGCCCCCTGACACACACACACACACACACACACACACACACACACAGTAGCAGAACACTTCAATGTCATATTAAACTCTCTGGATTAAGAATATGATGTCACTGAAGTATATTTCAAGGCAGGTGAGTGAATACTTTTGGCAATATAGTGTATTTGGACTAGAAATTAAAAAAAAAAAACACTCCAAAACGCTCCATATCAGATTAAAGGTAGCCCACATTAGAAAACAGACCTCCTCAGGGTGTTTCATGTCCTCTGCATCTTTCTCTGCACTGGAACAATGACCACACACACTGCCGTCGACTGGAAACAGCTGAGTCCTCTCCTGCAGACTGTCTTTGTTTTCCACCCAGCTCATGCATGGACTGACCCAGTTCTGGACACTGGTTCTGAGGGATGAGTTAGTTGGAGGATTTCTACACTCCTGGAGATAGTCAGAGGACACCAGCTGTTGCTGAATATTTCATTCTAAAATCCTGAAGAAAAACAACTAGCAGCAGTGACGACGGGTTAAACCAGGGGTGTCAAACATGTGGCCCGGGGGCCAAAACCGGCCTGCCAAAGGATCCATTCCGGCCCCCTGGGATGGATTTGTGGCACTGAAAATATTAACAAAGATGTTTATTTAATTTTATGTCAATTCAATCTAAAGTGGATCAGACCAGTAAAATACTATCATAATAACCTATAAATAATACAAAAAGCACAATTTTCTCGTTGTTTTAGTGTAAAAAAAAAAAAAAAAATAAAAAATACATTTACGACAAAAAATGTTTTAAGAGAAATATGTAGATCCACTGTGATCTGTAAGTTGTGTTGCATATGTATAAATGATAAAATAAGGTTTAATATTGTTAAAGTCGCACTTGTTTTTCTTCAGAATTTTCAGATTGTTCATATTTATTCATTTTATGTTGGAGTACAGTTCATAGGATAAGATAAGATATTCCTTTATTAGTCCCTCTAGGGGAAATTCCAGGTTTACAGCAACACAGAATAGAGCAGCACAGCAACAAAAGTTATATTAAAAATATATATATATATCAATTCCTATTTACACTATATACACTATTAACAATATTGCATAGATGAAAACAGTTTCATTATGGAATTCGATAAACAGAGAAAACTTAGGAGTTGACATCATTGATAAGTTCTTATCTTATTTTTTATATTATTTGACTGGTTTAGATCATATTGGCCTGAATGTGGCCCATGAACAAAAATGAGTTTGACACCCCTGGGTTAAACATTGACTAGATTATTTAACATCGCTCATCTTCGATGAGGACGTGAAGACAAAGACAGCCTGATCCATCTGTCCATCCACACACATCTGATTCTTGACACCAGAGCAGCTGACCAAGAAGAAGAGATTTAAAATAATTCATTATACATACCGTATTTTCTGGACTATAAGCCACACCTGTATATAAGCCGCATCCGCTGTATTTAAAAAATATATATATAATAAAAATGAATATACAAGCCACACCGGGTTATAAGCCGCAGATATTTATGTTGAAAAATCATATATTTACTGCATGTACAGAAGGATTTGCAAGGGATAACGTATTCCTTCGGGGCGGAACAACACCCCGATGCCACCCGTTAGGGAATATTTTTCTGATAGTAACTAGTGAGCAATATATTATCCCGCTTATTCTACGGTTATTACAGTTTATTAGTGCTACTACTCTAACAGATTAGATAAAATAGCCGTTACAACATAGCAAATATTTACTTTCAAAGTGGCTGAACTACCTGCGGAGTGATATGGCACAGTGAATCTGAAGTGACAAAACCCGTTGCCGTTGGCAGCGGGCGTTAACTGCACAGCAAGCGGAAGAAATCCGCCCACTGTAGGCTGGAACGTGAATTCAAAGTGAACGGGAGCTGTCGCAACGAATTAACTGTAAATGTAGTTACGTGTTTGAACCTGAACATATTTTTTTTTCCTAACAGTGACTTTACTGACTAAAACAGAACAGAACCAAGAGGAAAATAACTAGTATTTACCGTATTTATCTTCATTTCTTCCGTGTTTTAAATCACAAATCACTTTAGTTATCTTCAGTGAAACCCATGAGGTCGTCTTCTTCTGTGTTAGTGTTAAACATTTGTCTCCATTATGAAGAGGTGACGATTTGACAAATAATTAACAGTTGGTAATTTATTGTCCCTGTGCTATCTGCTAAAAAGTAGCTTATTCTTCTTCACATCGATTGTTTTTAGTAGTTTTGATTCTATTTCCGGTTAGAGCGCCTCTAGTGGTGGAAGAAAAATCCACAGAATAGCCGCACATTTGTAAACTATTAAAGTTTAAAACATATGAAAAAAGCAGCGGTTTATAGTCCAGAAAATACAGTACTTATTTTGTGTAAAACAAAACAAAAAAACACAATTAGAAGACACTCCTGCCTCATTGAAATGAAAATGTTTGTTGAAAAGCATCCGAGTTCACTTTAAGCTGTGACACAAAAGCTACTTCTTCAGTTTGATATGCTGAAAGAAAAACACTGCAAGATTAAAACTCCTTCACTTGAGATGTTTTTAAGAACACACACTAAGAAACACTCAAAAGCCTCTTAGAATCCTTAAAAAAAAAAAAAGAACACCAGTAGATATAGAACAACAATAACTTACAGAGAGACTTTAATATCTAACTGTTGCAAAAATAAAAATAAAAAAAAAATGCTGCAAAAATAAAAACCTTCCCAAGTGTATTTTTCTCATTTCTAGTCAAAATATCTCATCACACATAATCACCTAAAGATTACCTTGATACCAGCGGTGGGAAGTAACTAAGTAAACGTACTTCATTACTGTAGATATTTTAGGTATCTGTACTTTACTTGAGTATTAATTTTTCTGGCAACTTTTTACTTTTATTCCCTACATTTTTGCATAAATATATGTACTTTATACTCCTTACATTATCTGAATAGACTCATTACTTTTTCAAACAAAAGACATGTAGGGAAAAAGGAAAATCAGTCGAGGAGAGAAACTGACTTTATATATTATACTATAGTTATAAGACTATTATCTCACAATTTACTTTGTAATTTTTACATTTTATCTCGTAATTTTTTATTTTTTCTCTTAAAATGATGCATTTTGTTAATCTGATATTTATATATACATTGCCTCATGATGACTTTTTATCTCAATTGTGACTTTTTCTTCCTATTTTTCTTGCCCGTATCCACAAAACTGAGTACTGTGATCTGATCAAACACATTATCTACACACTAACTCACTTTTAAATGTTTTATTTTAGAAACTATTCTGATCTTTCCTGGTTAAACTTGTATTATTGTATTTTTCATGGCAAAAAAAAAAAAAAAAAAAGTTGTGCTTTTTATTTTTGCACTTTATTACAATTGAGAAGTTGTACTTTTTTACTTTTACTTCAGTAAAGGAGTTGAATCAGTACTTCTACTTAAGTAAAGAATGTGAGTACTTTTAACACCTCTGCTTGATAGTGAGATATAAGAACTGGTTTATAGACAATAGGTCTTAAAAATCATATTAAGATCAGGGTTTTAAATTATTTTCTGTTTTTTTTTATTTCATTTTTATTAATGTCTATTAAAAATTTTCAAGATCTACGGTCCAAAAATAAGTTCTATATATCTCACTGAAAAGTTCCTCCTGGGCTGATTGTCTTATTGCAAGCATGATGAGATGTTTTGACTAGAAATTAGAAAAATACACTTGGGAAGATTTTGATTTTTTTCAGTGACGATGATATTATTAAGTTGAAGATGGTAAATTCTTTATCCTGAAAGAAAAAAAAAGCCTTTCCATGAATATTATCCAACAAATGGTGATAATTCATCTTGTAGGTTTGCAGTTCTAGACATTAAGACAAAACACATATATATTTTTATTCTTGACATGCCGGCATTAATACAACATGCAGCTCATGCGAGGTAAACACAGTCGAATATGGCACATGCTGGTTGACGTTTACAGAGATGTCATGCACTGCTGAACACACAAAACAAGCAATGGAAGGATGACGATACGAACAGTTTAGATTATTTGTGTGTTTCTAAGTACTACAAAAGCACATGTTTAGATTTCTTAAATCCCATATTTAAATATAAAATGTGAGCAGCATATTTTAAGCTAATGAAATGGCATTAAACCCAAGCAAATTGCGCTAGTTTCAGTGAAATTAAAGAAATAACAAACATTTTTAGTGTTGCACTCATTTTATTGATCAGTGGTTAAAAGTCATTCAAATCTCAAGGCCCATTGCCAAGTTGAGATTTATTTTGTGCAGTTTGATCAGGAAATAATTAAAAACATAAAACCAACACTTGAACCAATGTATATGGTCCACTTTATGCATTCATTAAAAAAAAAATACAGTTTACTATGTACCATATAAAAGAATAAGATTTTAAAAACACTGAGAAGTGCATTGAAGTGGAACTTCTAACAACTGTATTTTTAGGTATGACCCTCATTATCACCAAACCTCAGATGATTACTCTGTACAGTACTCTTTAAAGGGACATAAAACTTGAAAAAATACACCTTTTTTGGCATCTATTTGAGAAAACTTTGCGAAGCAGTGAAGCACAGCACATATAAATAAGACAGCACTGTTATTTCTGTGTAATTACATTGCAGATTAGTGATTACAGTTGAATGTGCAGCACTTAAATCCAAAAAACTATTAATTTATCAACTATTTATTATCAAAATGTCTAGCCAAAATGTTTTACAGATGAAAAAAAAGAGGTCAAGGCCATCCACTCACCCAATGACAGTTATCAGAATATAAATTGAATAAGACATCAGTTACTTTTAGTTCATTTCTTTGATTTTTAACAAGAAAAAAAAAAAAAGTACCAAGTTTAAAAAAAAATTAAAATCTTTAACTGATTAAGAAATTTGCTATACATTTTATTTACATCTGAGCTGCCAAAAAGTATAAAAGTTTCAATATTCACAAAAGACTATACATTAATCCTTAATCAGTAGGTCCAAAAAAATCCTGCTTTTATATTTGCCCAAAAAAGAAGTGTTCACCCAGTGTTTTAAAAATATAGAACAAATATATATAATACATTTATGAAGGTTTGACCATATTATAAAGACTTGTAATAGTGCAACTACCTAATGTATAGTTTTAAAAAGAGGCATTTAAAAACAGGATAAATCTTTAAACTCTCTTTTTAAAGGAGCATCTTTGTGCAGACTATTGCTGTGGACATGAATTAAAAAGAGGAAGGCACAGCGGCCTCGGTAGACTGAGTCAAACATATTTTACAAAGGACTGAAGGTGGAAAAAGCTTACAGGCGTCCCGGGGTTTAATCAGAGAAGGGGGGTAGGCCACACCAGGGGATTGTAGGTTAAAAAAAAAAAAAAAAAAAAAAAAAAAAAGAGGTGGGGTGGGGGGCTGCGGGGTTGTGCAGGACGACAGGGCGAGACACAGGAGGTAAAAACATGTCTGAGGTAAAGGTCACACAGACGTAGTCACTCTGTCTGCAGCGTTATTGACCTCGTTTTTGTTGGAGTCCAGGGCTTTGGCAGCGATCAGGTCGTTTCGGAGGTTCTCAGCTGCTTTCTTCATGGTCTTCAGCTCCCCGGGGTGAGGCGTGGCCCGTCGAAGTAGTGTTCCCTGTGAGGAGGAGGAGGAGGAGGAAGAGCAGGGCATGAGTTAGTGATGGGCTTGTGTTGTTTAATCCTAGAACGACAAATGTATGTTTGACACACGAGTTTTGAAGCGCTCTTCATCAGGGGTGGCCCACTTTGGTCCTGCATGTTTTAGATAGTTCCCTCTTCCAACACACTAACAGTTGTTAGTAGACTTCTGCACAGCTTGATGATAGGCTCACCCTGCAACAATCTAAATCCACCAAGTGCATTTTTCTCATTTCTACTCACACTTATAACACTGCTCTATGTTTTTGTTTTTTAAAAAAAAGTATCTGCTTCAGACATTAAACGTGCTAAATCTTACAAACTTTAATCAGACGAGTCAGAAAACAAATGACAAAAGTGCTGGCTACCTCATGTTTTTAATATATATTATTGCGGCTTCCAACATTTCCCTAAACCTGAGAGGAGAGGAAGAGGTTGGTTTCTTTTGCTTTATATTTGTGACGCGCTAAAGTTCTTTGATAATACACAAAGGCTGACATCCATGATGCTTCTGGTTGATTTATTTTGCATAAGACATGAGCTATCACAGCAGCTTTTTCCAATTTTTTTCCGCATCTGTAAACGACACTTTCTTCACTTGAGCACTGTAGGATTAGTTATACTTCAATCATTCTTCATTGTATTTTACCGTGAAAGATAGTTTCTGTCAGTAGTAGCTTTTCTATTAGATAAAATAGATATAACTTTACACGTTTACTAAATGTCAAAAAAGAAAAATGTGTAATGTCGGTTTTTCCGTTAAACCACAAATGCAATGATTTGTTTATTTATTATCAAGAGATGACACGAGAAGTCATTCCATAAACATGGCATGTTGATTTAAAGATATATTAATTATTTTTTCATTATATATTACCCCACTCTCCTGTACTAAATTAAAAAATAAATAAATAAATAAACTTCCTGCTGTGACCACACATACTGTGTCATGTTTCCTTTAAAACTTTTCTTCTTCGCTTGTTGTAACATATGTCAACATCTAATTTATTTCTCCCTAATTAACATGACTCTAGTTGTAGAAAAAAATGTCTTTCCATTACAGTTTTGTGTGACGTACCAAGTCTGCTATGCCCGATAAACTCCCTCTTGTCAGCATGAAAACTTTTAATCAAAAGACGAGAGTTTGGGTAAAACTACATTTTTAATGCGCAAGTTATATTCGCACAACTTGAGGGTCAATGGAAAAGCACGTTGTGAGTCATAATGGTTTAAGCGCTGCATTTTAAGAGGATGATGATAGCGCTCAGAAGTACCTACATGTACAGTATAGGGTATGACATGCACTCATTATTATCCAGTGTGCACAGTAATGACACATGGAACTGGACAACAATGAATGTGTTACAGAGCGTTAAGTTATAATAAGCTTTAGATACACATTATGTAACAATCAGACATGTATACCACACACACACACACACACACACTATCCCATCAGTAAATACAAACATATCTAAAAATCTAATTTTCAACAAGTCACATGGTTCTTTGAGGAGATTCATTGACCAAAAAAAAAAAAAGTAAGACAAATATGTCTGACTTATTCCCACGTATCGACTGCATCCACATGGCAGTGTGGCTTTAAGCTCCATGATCTTACCTTGTCATCATCTTCCTCATCATCATCATCCAGGAAGTGAATGGCACTTGTCCTGTTCATGGGTTTATTATCCCACGTGTCGTCTGCCATGTCGTTCACCAGGCTCTCCAGAGCTCCAAAGCGGGCAAGATTATCAGAACCTGAAGACGTTGCACGAAAACAGAAACAAAATTTTACTGGTCGTTATTTATTTTTTGTTATATTTTTGCTCATGAATATCGTTTTTGTTGTTGTTGTTGTTGTTGTTGTTGTTGTTGCTCAGATTGAATTACTGCACACAAGCTAAAATTAATATTTCAATCAATGTGGTTGTTGTGGCGGCTTTTCCCCACAATCTGCCAACTCAAGAAATGAGAGCTGCCACATAACCTAGTCCTCATAAGAGAGCCTGAAACTGCCAGATCACAGTTTCAAATCCCAGCTTAGTCACAGGCTTACAGCAACACAATCTTCCCTACCCCCAACCCCTGGCTTCAGCTTCACTCAGCTGACCTTCACTACTGATACATACATCTCTTCCACAAGGCAGAACACACTTGAGAAGATGAATTAATACATAAATAATATAAAAAGCACATTTACCAACACAAAACACCCTGAAATCAAACAAAGAACAGACTTTTACAGTGAATTTTAAGTATTAGGCTCAAGGCTGAGGATGATAATATTTAGTTTTTCTCCCTTTTAAATGTATGATAAAATGTTGTACCAGGCAGATACAGAGTCAGCCCTCAGTCTCATCTCTACATCCAGCGGCCGAGCTTTTAATGGCAGCAGGCCGGCCACTGTTAAGCCTCTTTAGTTGTCCAATCCACTGCATTTCTGAAAAACATAACCAAGGAGGGCCTCAAGGGACAGGAGAGGCTCTGATTTGTTAAAGGCGCTGTGATCCCTTGCAGGACCTCGGAATCGACAAGACACTGTAGGGGAGGATCAGAGGGTCCGGAACACACTGTGCTTCCCCAAGCAGATCATGTGATAATGTCATCAAAACCACAGGGAACTAAATACTTATAGACGATGCAAGAACTGATGAGGAATATTACTCAAATGTCACGGGGTTGGCACTAAGTCACTTCACTCGAGAGGAAAGTGGACACTTGAAGAGCTCGGCTTACATGTACGTCCAGACTAATAGTAAACAAGACACACTCGTCACGACCACAAAATGATTAAAGAGTCGAAGCACTGGTCCTGTTCCTGGTAAGTAGGACTAATGAGGTTTTTTTTGTTTTGTTTTTTTAAACTACTCTGACAGCTATTGCTTGATTTTTGTTTTGTTTTTTTATTTTAAAGTATAATTATAAACCGACCAGTGTCTCCAAAAACCTTGTTGACATCCCCAAATGACTTTTTATCTTCAGTGCTTGCGATGCGTTCTCAACTAGCGTTTTTTTATTTGCCTTTTTAATTCATGCCCAAGTGTGCAGTAAGCCTTTGAGTTGAATTATTGACAAAAGGAAAAGGCAAATAAGTGAAATAGACAGAGACTTTGCAACAAAATAAATATGGCACAAGAAGAGGACAGCAATGTCCTCTGAAACCAAAGCAGAAAAACTTTAATTCAATATTAAATGGGAAGCTGCAAGGACACAGCACTATACTGCTGGAACAAATAATGGACAAATACCCACAAACCACACATCATTAAGTGATTGGTGGTTTGGTTCAGGACAACAAACGAATGTAGTTTCAGGCTTTCATGAAAATACTTTAATAATTTCCAAGGTTTTAGCACTTTCTTTATTTGTATACTGTTGTTTATAAGTATGCAATGCTCGAAGTTGTTGCAATTTTACAATGTACGATGGCAAAAAAGATGATTTTGGATTCCATTCAATAAAACGTTCAGCTCAGGTCGGTGTGTCTTGTATAAAACATTACATTTAATTTGCCTGTGATGGTCCAAAGCTGTATCCCAGTTCACCCCTTGGCTGCCCCCCTTACCCCTACGCCTGCATTCTGAGGGTACATGTTAAGAGGTAGTGTTGTTCTGATTCTCAATTACACAGAGGGGAACATGTCGATTTTTCAGGAGTGCAATACGATTGAAAATGGTGGGAGAAATTTCTCATAATTCTGTTAAAATCATCTTAATCATTTGATCATTTGAAACTGTTGAATTCTGTTTCAAAATGACCAAAGTCAATAGATGGTTATAGATAGGCCTGTCACAATCACAAATTATCAATAAATTGTCACAGAATGATTGCAATAAATGATAATATTGCCATTTTGACAAATGTTTTCAACGAATATAATGATAACAACAATAATAATAACAATATTATTATGATTATCAATAATAACAATAATAATAATATTACTACTACTACTACTACTACTACTACTACTAATAATAATAATAATAATAATAATAATAATAATAATAATAATATTATTAATAATAATAATAATGCAAGCACACATTTTTAAACATAAATAACTTTTTATTTCTTAAGAATATTTAAAATTGGAATTATATTGTGAAAAAAGACATTGTAAATATTCAAAACAAATGGTTAAATGTTTGTAATATTTGTCAGAATTCTGGCTTTTGGATGGTGTTAAAGGGCTGTATCTGTTTGATGATGTAGTGAACTACACTGTCTGTGAATGTGCACTATTTGGCACTGTCACACTTCAATTTGGTTAGCTTCATAAAACACCCTCGTGATGATGGATTGTTGGGACCACATTAGCCGTGTTTCCACTACACGGTATTGGCTTTACTCCATTCTACTCGGGGACCACGTTCTGGGTCAGGCAATGTGATCTGACACATTTGTAGGTGTAATAAAATGCAAATGAAGTAAAGAAACAAAAAAGTGTTTTTATTTTTGAAAAGTGCATATGCCATTTTATCATATAATGCTATTTTTTTTGTTTTGTTTCTTTTTGATGCCAATGTTTTTTGTTTCTTTTTCAGTTGCTGCCATGAATTGGACTGGTGAGCATCGCCCTTTCATTGTGGAAATGTTTATCAAAACAAATGAATCTGTAACTGCAACACAAGGAGCGTCCCATTTTAGTAACCCATAAGTAGATTGTGTTTCGAGCTGGTACGGGATCATGTCTACAAGGATTCAAGTACAAACTGAACCCTCGTTGTGTTGTAGTTACAGGTTAGTTTGCTTTGATAAACATTTCCACAATGAAAGCGTGATGCTCACCAGTCCAATTCACGGCAGCAACTGAAAAAGAATCAAAAAACAATGGCATTATAAAGAAAACATAAAATGGCATTATATGTACTTTTCAAAAATAAAAACACTTTGTTGTTTCTTTACATCATTTGCTTTGTATTAAACCTACAAATGTGTCAGATCATATTGCCTGACCCTATCACTTGAGAGCGTTTCCCATACAGATAGTATTGTACCTGGACGTCATCACGAGACGCCGTCAAGCTTGTGCTGATTCTTTTCCCCCTCATCCACCAAAGACAGAAATGTCACCACCTGCATGACCGGCCATGGTGTAGTTTTGCAGAATGTCATCATTATGTTGCAGAATTCACTTAATATATCAGTCTGTAATTCCAAATTTAGATTTTTAAAAATGGCGAGTCGCATATTGATGCAATGATTCAGAGACAACTCCACCAATTAATGTTTACACTATTGATACTTCACATTATATCACTTTTGACCATTTGGAACCTCAGTGGAGTAGATACCAAAAATCTAAGACCAGATACCATAGGGCCAGATCCTTTTTCATAGTGGAAACAAAAGTGAGTAGATTCGGGTAGAGGTGATACTAGTGGAAACACAGTTATTGACAGCCCCTCTGCCTCTTTGGTTAACTTTTTTTTTTCTCATCTGGGAAAAAACTCCAATAGGTGGTTGCATTTGAGGTGAAGTTGCATGTTTGTAGTGTTGCTGCATTTATCATGAACTTCTTTCAAACAAAGACGACACAACAGCTCATTTCAGTTCTGTGGTTCACTGCAGAATCCAAAGTGTTCCCACACACCAGCTTAAAAACATATTCCATTGTCATTTCCTCTGTATCTCTCACTCTACTCCTCACACAGAAAGTGACTGACAGGAGGGTTCACTCCTCATTTCTCTAAGGACGGTTCCTTAGGAGTGAGTCGTGATGGATACAGCAAAGTTAACTCATTATCCAGTGTCTTTGGTAAATACAAAAATGATCAAACCTGGCAAACTTATCATGTAATTCATTGATTTATCGATTATGGCAATAGCCTAATTACAGGTGCTGGCGGCATGGGGAAAACTTTGGGGAAACAAAGATGTTAATAGTGGGATCAATGACTGCTGATAACAGCTTATGAAGGGTTGTCCCATTTCATAGGAGAATGTTTCAACCCCTACCCCTCGCAGCTCTGTTTCACAGGGTAGTGCCAAGTGCAAGGGCTAAAGGGTAAGAGTAAGGAGGAGGGCTGAGGGGTGAATTGGAATTAAACCCAAATGTTTAAAATGGATGAAAACACAAACATTTGCATCTTCTTTCTGTAATTTTCTACTAATCTAGTTGCCAATCTGCATTATATTTGGATGGAAACCTGTGGATGGAGGAGTAAATAAAGCAGGAAGATATTAGAATTGAAGACAATGAAACGTGATAACGAATGTGTTTGCTAAAAAAAAAAAAAATAAAAAAAAAAAAAATCAGATTCATTTTCTCAGATGACAAATTATTAAATGTAACAGCTTGACTGATGATAAATTGATTCAGGATCTTAAAAGATGACACCGACTAGCACCAATTTACATTCCATTCATGATTCTGCGATTTTATTATTCTGTCACTTTTTAATCATCCCATCACTTTACACTTGCACTTCATATTTAAATGACTGATTTTGATTAGAATTCTGCATTTTTTTCTATGCAAGCAGCGAGGATAAGGACTGCTCTGAAACAGAATTACGTTTTATAGAAATGTGTAATAATAATTAAAGCTTCCTTCCTTCCTTGGCTTTCAAATAATTAAAAATATTACCTTTATTTTCAGATTCATAAGGCTGTTGGGGCAGCAGGACACAGGTAAGCACTTTCTCGCCTGTGGTGGAATCCTCGTCGGTCTGAAAGGTGAGCAGAGGCTGCGACTGGTTTTCCGACAACCATAAGGCCTTCAGTCGTAGCGTGGTCAGCGACAGTGGTAAGTGTGTGAGCCTGAGCACAGACAAGAAATTGATCAGTGTAACGGCAGAATGCAGAGGCATCGCTGGTATAAATCACACTGGATGTAAGGAAGCCACAAGCAGTGTAAGCAGTCTCACAATTTACAACGTACACAACTCTGGGTTAACATTTACAATCTGTATGTTTGGATGAGAGAGTCCCTGGTTGTTTTGACAAGAGGAAGGAGAGCCATTTTTTTTCCAGTCACTGAAGAGAAATGTTATTGTGTGACTCAGGTTGTAGACATCTGTGGGTTTCTCTGAAGACAAAGCTCAGACCACAATAGATACAGGCACAAAAGTAACACCAAAACATCCTGAAAATAACGGCTTTGTTGGAAAAAAGAAAAAAAAACATAATATTGCAGATAATAATTCACATTTAGGCTCAGACTTGGAGAGGTCTTTTCTGTCTTTGTTAAGATCATTATTGTTTACAGGGCTGCAAGTTAAAATTTAAAATTGTTGAAGTCCTTGTTGATAATATTTAACAAGATTTAATACCCATTTTACAGCCATACCAGCAAAAATATATAACTCCTTCAATTTAGGAAAATGTATTAATTTACTCCAACACTTTGATTCCAAATGTTCCCAGTCATTTCTTACCAAGAATGTAAAGTTGCTAATTTCAATATAAATTGTTGGGTTGGAACTAAGTAGAATAACATTAATTTCTTTGCAGCTTACACATTTCTTAGAGATATTTAGATACAACACAGCCAACAAGTTTACAGCAACATAATTTAGGACCTACCATATGAAATTTAATACCTAAATACATTTTTATGGTATTAAATGCAGATTATAAGATTTTTTCAGACCCCGCAGGAACCCTGTGTTTAGGGTAATGTCACAAAAACACTGTTTCTTTGTAAAATAAACAAACAAGTAGAATACGTTTAACGTACCGATTCCCAGAGACATCAAGCACATGCAGTTCTGTGGCTTGCGATAGCTCTGATGGTATCCTCGACAGTCTGTTCTCTCGTACGCAGAAGACGTTTAGACCACTGCAACCGCCAATCTAAGGAACACAGAAATGCCAGTCAAGAGTCTTTTAAAGAAACGTGCATTGATTGTTGTGATTTTCTCAGGTTCGTAAAAGCATTTTAGACATGAATGTCACTTTTTATTTTACTTTCATTAACTACACAAGAAGAGAGACTAGATTTGCTGTTGGCATTTGGGCACTTTGTCCCAGAATTGATGACCTGGGTGGCAGATGAGTTAAATGTCAATGAGATGTGGCAGAGTAACCTAAAATTAGGAACAATTAGGCCAGTGACGACACAGAGCAGAGCCTTGTTGGGGCTATTGACATCCAGTTGTGCTCTCTTAATACAAACCTGAGAAACTACTATTACAGAGATAAATACATAACGTCGAAGGAGAAGGATGAGTTGATATTGGGCATACGTCAAAAAGTGGTTGAAAACACAAAGGCTGAAAAGACACAGGACGGAGCAAACAAGAGGATTTCAGATGCATGAATATGTTCACCTCTGAGATACCCGGATAACACCAAGCCAGAGAAAAGTGTCATGAACCACTAATAAACAATCAATAGAATCCATAAAACTGGGCCAATGGTCAAGCAGCTCAGCAAGGCACAAATCAATATATGTTCCAGCATTATACAGGGATAGTTAGGGATGTCATGCAACGCTCGTTTGAGAAAACAGTGACACCACCGTCTCATCATCTGGGCTAAGTGTGTTGAACTAACCCCCCCCCCCCCCCCCCAACACCCCCTCCAACACTGCAGTCTTTGCATCATTACAACACAGGGGCATTGTACATGGTCTGAAGACGCCTTTCAGATTAAGCTTTAACCCAGGCCCAGCTTTACTTAAACAGACAAGAGGTTAGAAAAGGATGTCACACACAAACACAATGGAGACACTCAGACAGCAATGAACAGAGTCGTTAAACAATACGCGTGAAATGAGAGCTAGTATTGTTCATGTTTGAGATTAAATCTTAATTTATACACTCAAACTTAGAACTACACTTAAGACTGAAGATATATGACTGTGACATTACAGAATGATATCTGTATTAGTAGTAATGTTATATTTCTATTAATTATGAGTGGATCCAGAACCGCTTTTAGTTCTAAAGTCAGGGCAAGTAGCCTGGCCCAAACTGCGCCACCTTTTGCTAAATAAAGTAAGAGCAAGACCAGTTTAGACCAGGACACGTATAACATGTCACTGTTTGCCTCTACAGGAATAGAAAGACTGCTTCTCGCTTTCTTTTAACTGGCTCCACTTGCAGGCATTCACTGCTACAGCTTTTTGTTTTCTGTTATTTAAGGGTTTTTTTTCTTCAATGAAAGTGCAGGTTTTACAATGACGTTACAGACTTGCAGCATATTTTCTATTGAGCACTAGTTCATACAGGTCTGGATGTCATGAATCATTTGCCCTTCTGTCTGCCTGGCTTTGGTGAAAGATGAGTGAGGTCGCGTGGGTGAGCAACGTGGGCTGAATATTTTAACTATAAAAATATCTATTTTAATGCATTAGGGTTTTGTGTTTATTTTATTGATGGGCACATTGCTTTCTTAAAAATTAACTGGATATGAAGTATCTACAGCTAGAGTACTTATCACTCGTCAAGTGGCTTTTTTAATTTATTTTTTTTACATAAAATAACCAAAGCTCATTATTAAAGCTGATTGGATGATGATTACAAAAACGTGGAAAAACGACATTTACAGAATCAAAGAAATGTGGTGTCTTATAGCCACAAAATGAATGACCTCATTATTCCCTTTCAGGCTTATATTTGAGTGTTTAGTGAATATAACACCTTCATTAACACTTCCAGTTGGTTTAAAACACACATAAATAGTGATGAAATGATGAAAGCTGTACCTCCTTTGGCAATGACATCAGCTGGTTTCTGTCACAGTTGAAGTTGGAAAGACGCTTTAATTTCCCAATACTTCTAGGCAAACTCTGAAACAGCAAATACATAAAAAAAAAACATTAAGTTGTATCAGCAATCATATATATGCAGTATTGTTTTCTTTTTTGTTTTGTTTTTCTAAACAAGGAAGCAGGTCAAGAATGCAATTTTTATCATGAGTTTGACTAGCAAATCCAATGACAGAAAAAAAAGTAAAAAGGAAGTTTAATATTCTGCACATTAAGTGAAATTCTGAATAAGAAAAAGATGAGGGGCTAAAAAATGTTCTGCAATGAGTGCTTCAAATACATAAGGATACTGAGCTGCAAACACACCTGTAGCTGGTTCTCTGTGAAAACAAGTTCAGTAAGACTTTCACAGTTTCCGATGCTTTCTGGAAGGTAAGTTAGCCTATTCTGATCAGCTTTCAATATTGAAAGCTTCCGTAGTTTTCCTGCATTGAAACAGAAAGAAACAACAATATGTAATTTTACTGTGATGATACATACATAGATTCTGGATTGCTATAGTTAATATATCCCAACTTAATTATTACTAAGCAATTCAATCACTACTAACATATTCAGCTATGTACTGGCAATAACCCAACTCCTAGGACCTGTCCCAAAGTCTCCCCTTGGCAACTAGCACCGATATTGGAATCCATTCATTTTTTTAAGTCCATTTCAGAATGGACACGCAAGTGGTAAGGATTAAAAAAAATGTCAACCGTGTTGGTTGTCACCGATGTGATCAATAAGTGGCGAGGTCAGATATATGACAAGGTAGAGTTGACAAATCTAGCATTCTAACTCAAAAATCGTTTTCATTTGTAATAAACTAAGATATAACATTAGGTTTGCAGAGAAGTTTGCAGCTATTTGCATGTATTTGTATTTTATTTATACATTTGTGTGATTCCTTTCAAGCTCTGGTTGCAGTTTTTAAAATGGGGATGTGGGGAAAAACAGAAGTGTTCGCAAAGCATTATGGGCAGCAATTGTTCCCCTCCATCTTAAGCAACCATCGTGAATCTGCATCCAAGCTGACTGCGTCTGAAGGGACAGATGATGGACAGAAAGTCTGCTCCCCTTCGATGCTAAAGAGCAGTGGGACACCCTACCCTCCAAAAGATGACTCCAAATATAGGTATAGAGATAAATTGTAGAGCCAAGGGGGACTTTGGGACAGCCCCTTATTATCTTTATTTATTCCTATTTGTTGGTTTTAAGTTTAAGTTTAAGGGTGTTTGTTTTTTGTTTTAGGAATTGCACTAATCAGATGTAATCATTTTAATTTAACCCATTCCAGTTAAGTAAATAACAGATGAAATAGATGAAAGCATATTCTATTAAGGCTAAGATGATGACTGTATTCCCTTGATGGAGAGTTTTCTTGCAGCCATGCCTCTTACAATACTCGGGAAAACCCAGCTGCATTTCATCCTCACTGTTAAACAGTTTGTGGCAGATGTGTACACCCACTCTTTCAGAAGGTACAGGTAAACAGCCTGGAAAGATGGCATTCTTACCAATGCTTTCTGGTAGCGCATCGACGAGGTTCTGAGACAGCAGCAGGTCACTGAGAGATGTCAGGTTCCCCAATTCCTCTGGAAGTCGCTCCAGTTTGTTTTCAGATACATCCAGACACAACATGCTTTTCATAGTGCCCATTTCCTGAGGTTCAAAGAATGGATTTAATTTTGGTATAATGCAACTTATAACAGAAAAAAATACTGATAAGACAGCCATTCAGAATAAAATAATGCATTGAAGAGTTTCCTTTCGCCACGCTACGCATCTGTCAAATCACTGAAATGCTTTTAAAATACGTATATGCACAGGTTTTGTGGTGAACAGAAATTAACAGAATGTGAAAGACAATCAATAATCTTACTTACTGCAGGTATTTCAACTAACTGGTTTCCATCAAGCCACAAGTCTTTGAGGCTGACAAGACAGCCTATTGTCTCCGGCTAAGTGGGAGGAAGAAATGTAGGAATTTAAAGAGTGAGAGTCAGGAAAATAGAAGGGAAACAGAAGACACTAAACAGGACAATACAAGTAAGAGACTTAACTCTGACAAATACAGTGTATTCTTGTATTCAGATTCAGAGTCTAAGCAGAGTTATAGTACTTAAATCTGGCTGAAGGTGAAGAAATCTTACCTCTTCATACTTTATTGCTCAAAATCTATGACATGAACATCCCAAAAGGGTATTAATCACAGGTGCTTTTGATGTGTCTGAGCATGTCAACATATACTGAGGTCTGATGAGGTCAAACGCAGGTTTTTCTCAAATAATCTGAAATGTATTTTTGCAGTATTTCCTTGTTGCACACATCCTTCCCTTTTGCATTTCATGTATTCAGCCCCTGCCCTTGGATGACCACTCGATTCCCCCCGTAAACGTTTACACTGTGTGTGTTTTTCTGAGCCGACATGTGGTGTTGTGACCTTACATTTTATATTCACCTAAAAAGGCTTTATAATCTGTGCACTGTACAACATCATCTATTATTTCACACTTGCTTCGAGCGTGGAAACAAGGAAAAAGAGTGACCAATTTAAAACCCAGCACTGTTACAGCTAATACATTTCAAAACAAACATACTGTAGAAACCAAGGCATAACCACCAGGTACTAAAACACGCACAAAACAAACACTTCAACTGCCGCCCGACTTTGACTGATGTGTCAGTAAATCGTTCACCCTCGGTTCACATAAGCTTAGAATTTAAAACCAAATCTCAAAGCAGATGGTCACTCTCCCGTCTGTGTGATAAGAGGTGAAAGCTGTTCTCGAGGGATGCTAATCTACTTGGACATGACGAGACCAAGGAGACGGGGAAAACTTTCATTCTGCTCATTTTGTGAGCGCCATGTGGCCTTCCTCTGAGTAAACACACTCACCAAACTGTAGAGTTCATTATTGCCTAGGTCAAGTTCTTCAAGTCGATGGAGCAGAGATAGTGACCTGGGGAGGACAAATATAAGTACGATTTCATAAAAGAGAAAATAAAGCAGCTCTGAAACAAAACAAAAAAATAACCTTCAACTGGACACAACTCACTGTGATGGGATAAGGGAAGCTGGCTGAATACTTACTCTGGTAGGAATGTCAGCAAATTTTCTCTGAGTTCTAGTGATACCAAATTGGAGAGGCTGCGGAGGCGAAATAACAAAACACAAATACACATTTTAGAGGATGCGAACATACAGCAGAGGTTCAAGTAAAACAGTATACACAGACTCCCGCTCACATTTCCACAAGACAGATAAATATTATTCAAGATGCTCCGAGTTCTCCCAAAACAAAGGGTTTTTCATGAAAACAAATTATACTGGAAAGTAGGGATGTTTGTAACATACGTCCTTGTAATCAGATGTCTGGGAACAGGAAGCATTTTGGAGGTGTGTCCGTCTTATCAAGACTGTAAAATCACACCGGCATAAACAACCACAGCCGCTACTTAAATGAAGAGCCAAATGGCCATCGCAGACCAAAGTGCAGCGTTATCTTCTTGCAAAGCTATTTATGCAAGTACTGCAACATGTACCCAATAAATGGAACATTTTATGACAACAACCTACTTAAACCTACTGAAAACAGTGCCAGGTTAACTCAACCGCTACATATTTCTGCTTGGTGCAGCATTAAAGTGTAAAGTAGAATCACCCGTCAGCATTTTCACACCAGCAAATATTACAATCCGTAGCAGTTTTCATTTTAACATGAATGTATACGTGTTGCTGCATGCAAAATGTATGAAAGGTATTACCTTAATCTGGAGGAACACGTTTTTTTGTTGCCCCCCCCCCCCTCAGCTAAAGAATAAGAGTATAATAGTTTTGTATTTTTCATTATAGTTTTTTTTTTTTTTTTAGTTTAGACTCTTTTTTTTCCTCTCTGATTCACTTAGTTTTAATTAGTCTTTAGAGCAGGTTTCTTTTTTTCTTCTTTCTAAATGCTTTGTTTTGTTTTTTATATATCTTTTTTTTTCTTCCTCATCCTCATATTCAAAGAAATTCCACACAGGTCTCTGTTGCTTTCTCCTGACTTTAGTCTCCAATGTTTCCAGGTAAAGTAGGGTATGAGAATCCAACTGGTGGACTGTGAAGCGACATATGATGCTGCCAGTTAAAATTGCTCATGCTAAATAAATCTATTTCACATCAATCCGACATTAAAAAAGACAAAAACAAAGAGAATTGTATTTATTTATATATTTTAGTTAGTGTTGTGAGCACACAATACAGTTTCAGTTAATTATCTTTGTTTCGTCTTCTTTGAATTTAGCTTTTATTTACTTCAGTTAAGGAAAAGGTTGTTTTTTTTTATTTTTTCAATTTTAGTTTTCGTCATTTCGTTAGTTTTTGTTGACGATAATGACCTTGGTAGCAAAACACATCTTGGCCCTCAACTGCTACGTCTACCGTTTTAATCTCAATCTGTGAGAGTGTGTTTTTCATTCACAGTATCGGAAAACGAAGACAGGGATTAAAAACACCGGGCAGAATCTTTCAAACTGCAATCTCAAATCTGGCTTTAGTCACCAGCTAAATGATAAAAACCACCACCTAACTGCAAGTGTCTCTGTCGAAAGCATTGGATGTATCAGCCAAAATTCCCATCTCTGCAGATAAACCACTGATGTCATTTAACCCTTGGAACATTAATCTTATCCACTTCTGTAAAGCCAACAGTGTTATGGTTTTCATTAGCTTCCTCTGTGACAGGCAGCGGGCCTTACCTCCCTGTATTATGTAAGACAGATACGGAACATATGTTTGGGGCACATGCTGTACCATGAGGGAGTGAGGTGATCTGTTGACCTTAAGATGAGTTTGTTGACAGAAACATTTGAAAACATAATCAGATAATGAATTAATGCTGATTATTTGAGTCTTGCATGTACCATATGCTCTTCGTGTGAAGCATAGCATCACATTTACTTCAATTCAGGCTTATTCCAGTCTGACAAATAAACACAAAGGGATCATCTATAATTAATACATCACCTGTGAAAGTTTAAGCAATAACCCTTAGTTTGTGGCAGCAGAGCAAGACAAGACAAATCTGTGTTTAGATGGTTGGAACTATTACAGCACTTCTCTAATGGTTGAAATAAGTCATCCATATATATATATATATATATATATATATATATATATATATATAATAGTAATATTTTAAAGAATACTACTAGATAACATTAGTAGCAGTCTCTTCACCCTCACAGCATATTTATTTTTGTCTTACAACACAAAAGAAAAAGTGCTAGATAAACAAACAATCCAAAGTTGCAGACAGGACCTCCTGAGAAAGCTGGTCAAATATCAGGATGATATTGACATTTCTAGAAGGAATCTCATGTCTGGAGTAATTTTATCCTCATATCTACCCTTTAAATCCCCTCATAAGTGCTTAAATTCTGCTTCCCTCAAACTCCCAGCTCCAACAACTAAAAACCTTCCCTTGCAGCAATTTGTCCTAAAAGCACATATTTCTGTTATTAAATGCAATTATCAGTGAAGTCACCAGAAGGACCTCATAGATATGCCTATTTGCTGATGCAGGTTATATAGTGTCTCGCAGCTTCTTTTGCCTTTTATGAACTGAAACAATGCAGCCAAGGAAAGGACACTGACTAATGAACCTCTGTGAAAAGTAATATGGCCGGTATGCTCCCAGTTCAAGGGGAAAATAACTCGTCGTCTGCTGTGAGATGAAGACTTCAGGGGAAAATATTAAACAGAGACAGGGACATGAGAAGGTAAAGATGAAGGTTCTGGCCTGTAAGTCACATATCAGGTCATGGCAAACAAAAGGAGGTACACTTTGTTTCATTTTACCAGCTAACAAATACTTATTTTTTCCATACTACAAACAGATTATATTGATTTGAACCCTTTTATAGGTCATTAATCAGATCAGAATTGTTTTTGGGCTAAAGTACTGTATTGCCAAAGGCATGGTGCAGATTCTGAAATGGGGCATTCTACTTACTTTCCAATGTTATCTGGAAGAACTTGCAATGAAATATCATTGATGGAAAGGCATGTGAGATTCCTTAGCTCTGGAAAGCTTTCAGGTAATCTGGTGAAATATGAGAAAAAAAAGAGGTCATACAGTGAGATTCCAAGAAGATCACAGAGAACAGTCAAATGCTTTTAAAAACAAAATACAAAAAATTCCATTAACCCAAATATTTTTCATAAACATGCTGATGAAGACTGGATTAATGTTTCACAGCTAGCGAGAGTGGAAGGTTCTGATTAGACACACACTTCTCTGTTTCCAATGACAGTCAATAAAGTTATATGAAGCAAGAATTTACTACCGCTACCGTCATAAACTTGATAAGTTGATCCAGACTGGGTCGATTCATTGTTGCCCTTTGCCCTTTAGCCCTTCTATCAAAAACAATCCCCACAAATGTTTAACTTGTAAGTGAACATTAATGGAACATGGCAGCCCCATTAATCCCACTATCCACTATTTTATTTGATCCACAGCAACAGTAATATAGTGACTGTGCATGCTCCTGCTTCTGCCCTCCTTCTCTGTCCAAAACAATACATAAAAGGCAAGATAATGATCTTATTCAATTACAACGACCTGAAAAGCCTTCATCTCTAATTGGTGTTAAGAGCGTAACAACTGACATAAACAACAAGACATAAATCAGACCAAAACAAGGCAGTCAGAGACAACAGACCTCCGCCAAGACTTGATATGGCATTATATGACGTCAAAACATGATGTGATGGAGCCATAGGTGTTGACCCATCTGATGTCTGAAATTGAGACGATGTGAATGCAAAAAAAACCCACCAGATTCTATCTTGTCTGAAACCTGAGATATTACCACTGATGTGTTTTAGCTGTTGACCTTTGACCTTCATTGCTCAAAATCTAATGGGTTCCTCCTTGGCCCATTATCTATCATTCCTGAAAGCTTAATCAAAATCCCTTCAGAACTTTTTGCGTAATCCTGCTGACAGACAAACTGACAGACAGACAGACCCAAATTTAATACCTCTTTGGCGGAGGTAAAAACCCAAAAACAACAACGACAGAGTAATGACAAAGACCGACCAGCTGGTTTACAGCTGTAACAATCAAAGGACTAATAATAACCTGATACGTCACAGGATTTCCACAGCACAAGACAATGTCAGATGTTGCTTATTATTATTATTATTATTATTATTATTATTATTATTATTGTAAAACTGTAACAATGTGGAGACCTCTTGGCCAGGTCTCCTTTGAAAAAGAGATGCCTCATCTAAAGGGGACTGACTTGGTTAAAGTGAAGGTCAAAGAAAAGAAAAGAAAATTACCCATCTACATTCAAAGTCCTGAAAAGAATGTGGTTAAATGTGCCTGCTGTGTATTTTTATTTTACTCATTTGCTTTCTCTCCAAATCAAAAGGTATAAAAGGGTAAGACTAAAAAAACCATAAACATGCCAAAAAAACACTTGCATAAACTACAGCCTTTTATGGTTATATAATTGAACATGCTTACTTTGCGAGAGCAATAAACAATGTGTATTATATTACAAATCAACTCTAAATAGCCCCATATACAGTTAAAAACATTAACCTACTAACCCACAATTGTATCTTGCTCTACATTATTAAGCTACTAAAACAGAACTGGACAGAGAGTAGAACACAGGCATTTGTGTTGTGTGTATATTTAAAAGTACTGAGCAACCATGTCTTTGTACTACTATTCATTGTTGTCTTTTATACAATATACAGCAGGATGCTGCGGTTCTGTTCCTGCTGAGGTGAAAATTACTTGTATTCTCAGCCACATTGTTTTTATGGTACCCAGCTGTGCCTTAGGCTTTTTTGGGTCCAAATAAAACAGTTTATTTAGGTGTCGTGCAAAAATTATTTTTGAAAAAGTGTGCTAATTGTTGGTGTCAGTAATGTTGAGAAAAGCACGATGGTCAAATAGTTTGGGAAAGATTAAAACTATAACACAGAATGTGATGTTTTATACAAAAACAATGCGATAACTTACCTTGTTAATGGATTTCCACTGAAGTCTGCCACTTGAAGAGCTTTGCAGTATGAAATACTCTCTGGAATTTCCATAATATCTGGATAAGAGACAAGACATAAATTATGACACCCATTCTTGGATCTGGATCTGCTGTAAAATGTGTTCGTCTTACATCAGAAATTCCCAAAATGAGTTTTCAGGGTTTTTTCACACAGAAAGCAAATGCAAAATAAAGTGGGGTTTTTTTTGTTTTGTTTTTTTTAAATAAAGTGGCAGTAATGTTAGTCCCTCACCACTGTCAGAATTACATTCCCAAAATAAGAATTTAACAGACAGTGTTGAAAATTAGTACATACTTCACACAAACAAGCCCTGTGTCTTGTGTTCTTTTAACCTATTTACCATCTTTAATTTGGTTTCACACTTAAGTCCCAACTCTCAACAGCATGATCTGTAGCAAAAGAAACTCACTAGTGTATCGAAAGGAAACTTTTGAGTCGACATCTTCAACACAAATAAAGGTGATTGGTATAAAAAGAGGTTTTACATGGTTTCATGCTCATCTTTCAAGCTGTCAAAGCTTCACTTATGTTAGGCAATTCGAACAGACTGATTTATTTGCTGAAATATAACTGCAGATACTGTCTGCTTACTCAACAGCTGCAGAAAAAATAAACCAAGATATGCAAGTACATCTTTTATAAGTGCTGCAAAACTATTTTGAAATACAACATCAGCACAGTGCATTTTGTTCTAATAACATAGATGAAAACAAATGTGATCAGCATTGAGCCGGTGCTTTGTCATCTTACCATTTCGAGAGACATCCAGTTCTACAAGTTGCATGAAGTTGGCTATTTCTGGCGGAAGTCTCTGAATCTCATTGTCACTCAGGCCAAGTTTCCTTAGTTTTATCAGCTGGAAAAATGGCTGAAAAGAGAAACAAAATATAAATCAATTACTATACACAGCAAAAAAGAGCATTGCCGACCCTCCTTTAATGGCAGTAATGCAGAAACTTAACATTGTATTATGCTTAGAGACGCACATGATGAAGTGATTAAACTATAATTAGATTTTTGTTTTTAATACGATGCAGCACACACCTTGCTAGAATGATTAGAAATAATTGCACTTCAGCTCTTCACAATTACAAGGATGTTTTCAGTTGACGTGGCCCAATAGTTACCCTAAGGTAGAAGATGGGTGAGGCCATGACGAGATTACATGTGATCATCACACAGAAAAGTACAAAAATGAACATGGATACTGTTCCCGCCTCACCAGGAGAGACAAAACTAACAGGAGACTGAGTAAAACATTACAAATCTGTTAGTACACAGAGGTCTCAGCAGCAAAATAAGCACAAACAATAATGGGAATAACTGTGAGGTTAATATTTTGCGTTAGATTGTTTACTTCTAGGTATATTTTTACTGAGGAAGTCAAAGTTTCCTGATCTAAGTATTTTAAATTTGACTATTTTATGGTTTCTTTACAACTGTATGACTGAAAATGAATATATTTGGCTTTGGTTAACCATTATTTGAAAGCCTGACACATCATATGCCCCTTTGTTATGAGACAATAGAGATATCAGTAATACATAATAGAATTCCAGAGGAAAAAAAACCTCTGCAATTACTCTTCTAAAAATGTTCACAGTTGTAACATGCAAACAACTGAATCCTAAATATGCTGCATTTTATTACTCCTCATGTACCATGAACAGATCATACATATTTTTGTTTGACTGGCGTGAAAATTACTACATTTTGCTCAACTTTTAGGTTATCCAGATAAAAGTCTTACCGGGTCATCTGAATTCAAGTATACATTGAAAAGATCTGCAGCAGCCTATTAGTACAATGTGCACAGGTTTAAAACTATGATAAGTATTACCACTCTGTGTATTTATAGACAAAATAACAATGCATTAGCATGTGTAAGCTCTCCTCCAGACCCCTGCTGATGAATCTGTGAATGCGTTTATCAGCCTTCATATAAACACTGGCTCCGGTCACAGGTAGCAACTTCAAAGCAAGAAGATTAGTCTCTGCTGGAAATTTATGAGGAGGAAAGATCCGGCTGGCAAACTTTTGCATTTAAAAAGGCACAGACAATTATCACAAGCACATACTTGATGCTTGTAACAAGAGCAGACAGGACCTTGTGTGCTCTTAATGGTAAAGAAAGCAAGGATTAAGACATAACCAGCCTCATAAAGGATCAGCTGTAGCCTTTGTATTTTACTGTTCTACAATTAAAAGGCATTGAGGCAAGTATTCAACTCCCAAAGATGTTAAAACTATACATTTTTCCACTTAGACTTTTTAAAAAAAAATGGAATTACACATTTTAAAACATGTCTCTGTGATCGATATGAACTGTATATGCTTTACTTGAGTCTGAATTCGTCATTAATTCAACTTCACAGGTCCATCTTCAACACTATTTCGAAATAATGACACTAGAAAGGTTGTTTTAAGCACTGGCCCTTTAAATACACATGAGCCACTTCAGTCCCCACCCCATCCAGATTATTGGCTGTGCTGTTCTGTCCCATTTGACCAACAAATGAACATTTTAGGTAATCGGCTCGAAGCTTGGACATATTTGCAGTATGAACTACAGCCACTGCTGACAAATAACGCTGGGAAACTCTTGTTTTTTTTATTCTAGAGTTAGGTCTTTATGCTGATTAAAATTAAAATTGTCATGCTTATTCCAAAATTACAGTCAGTTTCAAGCTTTTTCTCTACAGCTTACCCTGCAGATAAACAAAATTCCACTGATTAGCTGTAGTAAGACTGGCCAGCTGATTAAGCTTAGACTCATCTACAGCTAACGTGAGAGGTGTGTGCAGCTCCCAATAGGTCAGTACAATTATAGCACGATTATAGTAGCCATACCCTTTGTAAAAACATAATAATGTTAAATAAATATTGCAGTCGTGCCTGTTTCTTTCATATTTCACTGTGTCAATATTTGAAAATTATTATACAACAAGCACATACCTTTTAAGTACAGTATTTTTCAGATGTTTTAAGAAAACAGGAACCTATAGTTCAAACGCTTGAGGTGATAAGAGAAAAACTGAGATCAGTTTTGGATTCTACACCCAAAAATGTGTTAAAAACAGCTGTCAGAGCTAACTCAACAAAAACTGTGTAGCCCAGTGTAAATATCGCATATTCTGAGAAACTTTTGTCAAAAGTCTTGACCTTATATGTACGAATGTTGTGATGTAACGAGTTATAGATGCAACAAATTAAGGTTGTAGACATCCACTTGGTTTTACCAATATGAATATAAAGATAGGTTTGCAGCATGTGGAGCGTTCAAATTCAAACTTTATTAACATTTACGGCCCAAATACACAAATAAATACTCCAAAGCCTGATAAAAGTGTTTAGTAAAATATGATCCCTTTAATCTTCTGATTGACTTGAATTTTTCCAGCATATACTTTCAGTTCAGTGTCATGAACACATATGGGAAAATGTCCAAAAACACACCCTTGTTTTTCATACTGAATGCTTGTTGCATATGTACATTAGAAACGCCCCATTGCAACACCATGGCAATTCCAAGCACAAGTCAATTATGCGGCAAGGCTGGTTTCTGTATACTGTGTATACTATTATGTAGGTTCCTCTGTTTGTGCATCCTCAGTGCATTGTGTCAAGACAAATATGCTACCAGAGTAATTCATTGTAAACATGAACTTCCCTCACATTGCTTTACTGGCTTGGAGTTGTATACTCACATAAGCGTAAACTTTTGTTCCTGCAGACTCCAGGATTTTAAGAGGCCTCTGATGAGCTGAAAACTTTACCAGTCTAATATAATCAAAGTTTGTGTTAAAGTGTCTGGTGCACACATATACCACCCTCCATGCCCTCATTATTTCTAAATTAGCTTCACTATAACAGTACTGTAAAACCAGCCTTAGGATTCCTGGTCTGTGAAGTTGCTATTAATATTCCACTCTATAGTCTCCTTGTCTATTGATGTCCTCTTTTTTTTAATGTCCTATTTAACTGAGGTAGTGTTATTAAAAGGTGGAATCACAGGCAGGATATCTTTCAATATTAATAATGGTGAAACAACAACAGTGCATCAGATCCCTGCTAATGTCAGCCAGATGTAAAACTGCATCTGCTGAAAAATAAGACCTTGTTATCGGGCTGGTTATGATCCCTTGACCATATCCAGAGACGTCACATTTTAATAATGTGTGCATGATAAATAAGGCCCAAGAGTCCAAAAGTCAAACCCCACCCTACAACAAAATGCCCGTGCCACTCCAAAGTCTTAAGACAGTTCAAACAAGCTTAATCCGGCATCTCGCCAAGCAAATAAACCTGTCCTTAACGTCCTTAATTTCACTTTCCTGTGTTCAAAATTTGCCCTGGGTACAGTCTGCGTCTGCTAAAATCACTTTCTATATCAGAACTCAAAGTTTTGCTGGTTCATTCATGTCATGAAGGATTTCTTTGCTTGTCTGGATTTGTTCATTTTCAGAAATGCAAGCACAACTGTAATACATCAGTAAAAAAAAAAAAAAAACAGCATTAGGGATGATTTCTGTTCCTTCTTACTTGTTTTACCCCAAACCAGACACTCTTATGACACAGCAGCCACAACAGGAAGCTAACAGGTACAGCCTTGTCTACCAGAAACAACAGTAGTTTCAGTCACATGCATTCTGCAGCCTGTTATCCCATTAAGCACTTGTGATAATAGCTCAGACAATCACAGATGTAACAACAGCAAAACATAATTGATTATAATGTATTTATAGTCCCCATTTGCACCAAGCATTATGAGTCCTGCATTAGCACAGTGATAACAAACCTGTTCTTCCTGTTGGTGTCACCCGGCTCCACGCCCCAAGAATTTATCCATGAGTGACACAAAAACCAAAACAAGCCGAGTTCAGAACACATTAACTAGTTGCTTAACTTCTGAGTCAATGTTTGAATGCTCAGTTTCAGCCTTGGCGTCGTCTGCAGGGGGATGTGCATGCGGCATGGATTACTGAGCTGCAGAATGCGTCTCCAAACTGTATTCATACATTATTTAGTCTACCGAAAATATAAGTTCTTAGCAATATAGTGCAATCAAAAAGCTTTAAAAAAAAATCTCCACTACAAGGGACATGTGTTTGATAGAAAAGTCCCTAAACTGTTTTTTTTTTCCCTATGTAATGATTTTTTAAAAACCTTCTAAAAAAACGGATTAACAAAAGGTCACTGTTGAAGGATTTGCAGTCCAAACCCTTAGCTATAAAAGGAGTTAAAGTGTCAAATGCTTCCTGGGGTCTAATTCAAGCTTCACTTACTGTATGAGTAGGTTAGATGGTCATATGCACAGGCTGCGGTTAAAACTGATACCCTGACCAAAACTAAGCAGCTCAGCGTCAGCCCCACCACCTTTATGACTGCTCTTTTTTGCAATAGTTTCACCTCAGTGCATCAGGCCAACGACCAGCTTCCTGCTCAGAGACTCATAGCATCAACTTGTTACCACTTCACACAGGTTATAAAGTGTATAGCTTCCTGTCTAGGGCCGGATACTGCCTCTTGACTTCATCCTTTTCACCACCGTGTGCGAGTTATAGCAGATGCTTTAAGACCTGCTGATTAATTTATTCATTGTTTGGTCAGTAAATACAATAAAAATGCTTCCTTTGAGTCAAGTAGATGAATGGAAATGGTTGAAAAATTCATAATGTGATTCAAATGAACACTGCCTTTCTGTTTCAGTTTCAGTAGAACTGTGTACTATGATGAACTAAACACTTGCATTAGCAAACATAGATGTGACACGCACAGTTTACCAAACCACAGTTTCAATGTAGTGTCATAAGCTAACAAACGCTATTTACAACCTAGGGCTGAAATTAATATCACGATAAATCTAACTATTTTACTTTGTTCACAATAAATGTACGATAAATAAAACATGACAAACGACATACGCTCCATGTCTTTTTAAAGGAGATTGAACATAATGCACCAGCACACACAGTCAAAATAGTCAAAAAACACTTATTTAATTTTTTCGTTAAAATACCAAATTCACCAAAATGGCCAAAATCGCATCGTTTATCGTAGAAAATGTCAGTAAAATTTCCAGTTTATTGCCCAGGCCTATTACATCCCAGCCATTTAACTCGTAAAGGCCCAGTGTGACCTTTACGGCAGTCCCAAAATTATTTTTTCTCTCTATTTAACCACTGTTAACCAATTTATCAGCATTTATTATAATAACATCCTCTGTACTTTTGAGTTTCTAGAAAAAAATAAAAAATCAGGTACTTTACCATGTTTAATTTCTTGGTTATGTAGCTGTTCATAAAAGCTCCTATTAAAAGTTAACTGTCATAACATCAGAAAAATAAAATAAAATATGACTTCTTCAACAAAATGTATTATTAACTAAACATAAACCAAGTGTCTCCATGAACTGTCATTGATTCAACTCCATGGGTTTTACTGGTGGATAAATGTTGTAGAAGATGACAGTGTTTCCATGGTAACTATGGAGGCTGTGAATGTCCAAATGGGTCACATAAAATAAAATAAAAAAACAAAAACAAATGGGTCACATCTGATGACCATGAAAAAATGAGAAGCTTCATTGTGCCCCAATTATTTACATACATTGAAATGAGTAACGGAGCTGAAGTTATTAAACATTTTATATTGGGTCGATTATTTCAGTTTCTAGTGGTTGTTTGGGTCTTTATGGGTTACAGGAGTGACATTTTGCTTTTTTTAAAAATGGAGTTTTGCATTTTTATATATTTCCCTGTGAGCTATATAAACTATAAATGCTTTGCTTGGGTCTGAATTCTTCATTAATTGAACTCTACAGGTCCATCATCAACCCTATTTCTGAGTAATGACACATGAAAGGTAGTTTTGAGGGCTGGCCCTTTAAACACATATACCCCCCCCCCCCACCCCCTCCAGGTTGTTGACTGTGTTGCTTTGTCCTGTTCAGTCACTTCCGAGTTTTAACACAACCAACAACTGAACATTTTAGATATTCAGCTCAAAGTCTGGACATATTTTCAGTGTGAACTACAACTGCTGCTCTGCTGCTAACAAACAATTATGTCATACTTGGAGCAATGTCTCTTGGGAATCTTGACCTTATATGTGCAAATTTTGTGATATATTTAGCTATAGACTTCACAAATTAAGCAGGAATTAAAACAGGTTATAGAAATTCTCTCAGTTTTGAATATAAAGATAGACTTGCAGCACTTGGAGGGTTCAAATTCCAACTTTATGAACGGTTAGGGTCTGAATACACAAATAATGAAGCAAAGACTAATAAAAGTGGGCTTAGCAAAATATGACCCCTTTAAGGGAAATGAGCAGAGACATGAGTTACTGTGTAATTCAGTCCACTGCCTCAGAACAAATACAAAATAAAGGAATCAAACAGCAAAAAACAAACAGTGAGAGATAACAGGCTTAGAAACTCCACATTCTAAACGCTTCCATAACGTGGTCAGCAGACATTTCTGTGTAAAACTATTGAAACTATCTGCTCTCATTGGACTTGCCTCATCTTGTTAGTGTAAAAGCACACCTTCGCTGTTAAAATGTCTTGTGCATGTTTTTATCTGCCTGCTGGTTGAAATGATTAACCTGAAACATGGTACTCTGTTTAGGTTGCCTTACATCGTTGATGCAGTAATAACGTTAGCGGTCAGCCTCTATTCAGTTAGCCACCTCGGAGGCAAATGTGAAGAGGACACATAGAGAGCGCTGAACTGCACCGATACTAAGGGCTGATACAGTTAGATGTTTCTTGGGCTCACTCAGCAAGCATTGATGACATTAGTGACATGCCAAAGGGCACGATAAACAGTTTCTCTTGTCAGCATGCAAATAATACACCATTCTACTGGCCCGACATGCTTAGAATATCTCTGAACTGAGTGTGCAGCGCAAAACAATAGAGTACACCTGCTCTTCTATTCTTCCACGGACGGGTATTTTGTCTATACCTTGTTTGTCAGGTGTGTAACGTCCGCTGTTTGTGCTGATTTGCAGTGTTTATGGGTGTGCATTTTACAACCCAGATCAATGATTCATGATGGCTTCATTAGAAAACACTAGTTCATATAATGTCATTAGTGAGCAAAGAACAAAAGGCATAATGCTGCCTTTGTCTTCAGAATACCTGCTCCTAAATCAATATCAATTCATGAAACAGACAAAGACAGAGCTGATAAAAACAAAACAAGTTCCATGTCAAACTAATGTGGGTTCTGCTTTTTCCTTAGGTATCTCATACTGTGGAGAAATGCTCCTCATGCGCCATTAATAACTGTGTTGTCCGTCGTCATCATTATTTGATGCTCTTTTCCTTTCTCTTTCCCTGTTCCACTCACCCAAACCAGTCAAGGCAGATGGGACTCAAACCTGAAACCAGTTCTATCTCATGTGTAAAGCAGGTTTTGTCTGACCTTTCTGTATAATATTTTAAGATGTAGGTCTAGATCTTAACCTGTGAACTTTCAGATAACTGTGTTAAATATGTGAAACAGAATCGAGGCTATTTTCTTTAAGGTCTTACTGTGAAAGGTAAGAAATGGGTACAAAATAGTCCCTCGTCTCTACTTTGGTTTAATCAGCTTTCATTTGACCCAGTGTGACTCCAGTTACACGAGGACGCTAACCGTTTCTAAAGTGTTCTTAGCCTCGGTAACCTTACAAAGAACAGCTGTAAACCCAATATATTACCAAATGTACCAGTCCACCAATGAAAACTGAACATCCTACCTAATGCAGTTTAACCCTATAGCCTGTAAGTGTCTATTTCTGGTCATTTCTCAATACATTACAAGACGGCAACAGTTACAGTGAGGACAGCAAGTCAACAATCTCAGGTCAACTGTCATCTACAGGGTCTGGAAGGTCCACCTCTTCATGAATACTGAGTGTACCTTAGTGTACCTTTGTTAGTTACTATAAAGTAAAGATACTAATGTAACGAATGGTGTTCAAAGGGATAATATGGATAATGACAGGTGTTGGTATTAGCATTTATGTTGTTATAATGCTCTACAAGTAGGGGTGTAACTATACAAAAATCACAGTTCGGTACGCACCTCAGATTTGAAGTCATAGGTTGGTTCATTTTCAGTACAGTATGGAAACAAAATGCAAAACTATTTTCTTCCCCAGCACGGTATTTATTAAACCAAACAATGTCAATGTAAAAATGGAAACAGTAAATAATTCAAAGTGCTGCTTGGTACCAGTAAGTTAAAGGATAGATTCTTAAATGATTAATCAAATGTTGAAATTAAAAAGAATCAATTCCTTTTAAACAGTAAAAAAAAAAAAAAAAAAAAACATTTCCCAACATTTTAAAGGTGTCATTCATGAAAACCACTTTTACACGCTCCTTTTAGAATCTGATGGGTCACCCCGAGTTACCAACACATGCTGCCTCCACTGAAGTAGCATTAGCATTAGCATCTACAAGATAAGACAGTGCCACAGTAACTGCTGCACAAACTGGAAAGAAATGGTGGAGCAAACTGGTTTATGTGCTTATGTGAATATTAAAGAGCCATAACGGCACATACAGCGGCATACAAAAACATATACAAACTGACTGTATTCGTTCGGTATAGGGCTGTACTGAACCAAATGTCTGTTTTCAACGGTTCAATACAAATACATATACCATTATGGCCTTTTCTACAAGTGATGTTTTAATACATTCAGTAGTGAAAAGTATATTTTGAACACCCTTAAAATTTTCCAATATTATCATGAAATATTTGCAGAAAAATATCTGTTGCATTTCAAAAGATGTGGCTGCATCAGACAAACAGATGCACATATTTTTGGTTTGACTTATTGTTTATAAGAAAAAAATAACAAAACTAAATTGACCATTTCAACATGTTATGTCCTTGCTTGTTTTTTTCTGCTGAACCATGCAGTTTTGGCCTCTAGAGAACAGAGCATGTGCAGAAGGGAGCATGTGGGTATGGACAGTAGAAAAATACTTGGCAGTTTTCAGCGCCTTAGGAATGATTTTGAATACAATATATCACAAATGCATGGGATGTCCAAAAACCTTTTTCCAGCACTGTACATGTTTTTTTCCACTTACAGGTAAGTAGCCACATATGGTAACTTCATTGACCTTGATTTGCTACATAACAATAAAAACTACTGAAACCCTTCACTAAAGTAATAAAGCTATGTTATGTCCTTCAATAAATCACTAAGGTTGACAGTTTGGATTTCAGGCTATTTCTATGAGTGACCTATAAAGGGTTAACAGGCTTAAAATATACATAAATGAATAAAAAGGTCCATAGTGGAAGTGGGAATACTTATGACAGAACCGGTTTGGCTGCAAAAGTCAAAGGGAATACAGGCCTGCGATGAAACCACCATGTTTTCATTGATGCTATCAGGTCTGGGCTATTATCAGAAAAAAGTGCAAAGGTCAAGCCCTGGGGTCTTTAGTTTCAAAACGGAACATCTTGAACCATTAAGGCGTCGTGACACACAACATAAAGCCTTTAACTAGTATCCCACTTAATCTGGGGAAGTAGGGTCACCATACAGACATGTGTCCTCCCATGTCACCAGCCCACATATGGTGGCTGACAATAATAGAGTGGCAGTGATGAAGCACTTCAATCATAATATCATTCAGCGTGTGGGTGCATCAGTGAATAGCTAGTCATCGAGGTTGTGGAGGTCAGTTATGAGTGACTAGCTGGGAGGCAACATTACCGATGCACATGCTGAAAGGAGCTTATCTTTCATCACTGGTTTCTGTGCATTTGTCTGTAACATGCCACATCACTTCCTTAGTAAACCAGTCAGACTATTGGACACATCCCAACATTCTGCTTATGCCCTAAGTTCTAATTTGTAGTTTTTCCTGTTTGTGTGCATAACCTTAAAGGGATAGTTCACTATTTTTCACATGAATTTATATAGAATCGGGGTCTTTAATCTGGTGCACCCACAGTGACAGATCCATGTGAAAAATAGTGAACTATCCCTTTAAATCTACAATTACAAATGACTTTTCCTTGATTTTTATATTTCAGTTATTGTTGGCATCACTGAAAATTCAAACAGAAACTATTTCAGGAGGCTAGTGACAGACAGAAGGTTTTGATATGAATCACTTAAGTAGTGATCGACCAATATGGGGTTTTTTTGGAGGCCGATATAGTTATTTTTACATATATATATATATATATATATATATATATATATATATATATATATATATATATATATATATAGCCAATGACCATTTCAGGCTGCCGATATTTAAATTTTTTTTCTGTGTCAAATGATAACAAATGTCGTAAAATCTCGTTTTTAAAGTTAAACCTTCTCTGAACTAAAAATAATATTAAACTACTGCTATAAAAAAAAAAGCGAAAGGTAAGGGGTAGAACAGATAACATTAATATTTCACATGATAAAACTTGCATTCAGACAGAAACTAAACAAAATGTTCAGTGCACTTAATTCTTCAAGTTAGTTCTTTCTAGAATAAACATAAACATGAGGTATAACAGGAAACAGTATCTCCAAGAACATGGAGGTCCTGTGAACTTCGCCTGTCAGTAAATCATGGCAGAGGAAAAAAAAAGAACATATCGGCCAACGCAACAGGCTGATACTGATAGAAGAAAAAATGTGAATATTGTTTCAATATATCAGTCCATATATTAAGTCATGAAACTCTAAACCTACATAGCTTCTTTATGTTTGAGGTCAAAGCTGGATGTTTCCTAGATGATAGTAAAACACATCAATGGTATGACATACTGAAACTGTCCAGTAGCAATAAATAAAACAATTATTTGCAGCTTCAGCTTTATTTTTCATGACAATCTAATGAGATTAGGTAACATTTCTGAGGTGTATTTTTCTGGTACTGATCAAAGCTAAATGTTCCAGTGATTAATGTGTAATGTAATGTTAAATTGCTCCTCAGGAATGAATGAAATGTTTTTTAATTTTAATTGAATTGTATTGTATTTTTATGTTGGCAGCAGCACAGGTGTCAAACATGTAGCCCAGGGGCCAAAACAAGCCCACTAAAGGGTCCAGTCTGGCCCATGGGATGAATTTATGAATTACAAAAATTACACTGACGATAAAAACAATCAAGGAAGTTAAATTTCAATCTAAAGTAGATGGAACCAGTATATACCATCATAATATATAAATAATGAAAATCGCCCTTTTTGTGTGTGTAAAAAAAAAGTACAAAAAAAGACTAACATTTGACAAAAAAAAAATGGGAATAACCTAAAATGTATAAAACAAAGAAAAATTCCAAGGCACTCTCTTAAAAGTGACAGATAAAAAGCCTTTATTAAACTGGCTTGGTTAACAAAACCTATAAAATCATATAAAAACATATAAAAAACCCCAACGCGTTTCGGCACAAATGGCCTTCATCAGGGAGTAAGGATGTAACCTAAAATGTATGTGGAATTTTACCATTATTCTGCCTGTTACTAAATGTTGTGTGCATTTGTAGTTCCACTGTGATCTGTAAGTTGTGATGCACATATATAAATGATAAACTAAAGCATAATATTGTTAATATTGCACATATTTTTTCTGAAGAATTTACAATTTGATCATGTTTGTTTGCGTTATGTAGATGTCAACATTATGTAATTTTGCTTCTTTCCCTCAAAAACACAGAGAAAACTTTGCCATTGACATTATTTATGTTTTATCCTATTATTTATATTATTTCATTTTATAACATATTAGGCTGTATGTGGTTTCTAACCTTTTTGGCTCATAACGGGGTCTAACACTGACCACAATGAACATTTGACAGATAAACAGTAGCACAGTGCTACACTTTGTCATGTCTTTCATGTATTATCATTGTCTCTTGCAACTCTTTATTTTTATCAATTACTAGAAATTTCAGGTGGCCCCATAGTTGAAAAACTGCTGTTAACTAAATGAGTCTGATATTTGTTTGTTGTATGAATAGTTACTCCAAAAAAATGTTGGTTTGACAATAAGAACTGGTTGTTTCTTACACATTGATGATGCACTGTTGCTTGATACTCATTATATTCTTTATTTTAGGGATAATTTGAATTCATCTGTATCTGATCTTATTAATAGTTTTTCTTTTGTGTAAACATCATATTCATTGTATTAAATTAAATAATCCTAAACCCTTCTTTAGTTAGATTATAAATTACTTTAAACTGTTCTTTTCATCACTTAAAAAAAACTCTCTAAAATCAGCCAAAAAATTAAAGTACACAGTGAAATGAAGCAATATTTGCTGTTTTGAGTTTTGTTTTCATTTTCCCAGCTGTTTATTTATGTCAATATTTTATAATATAGTTGTTTTACAGCTTCTTTTTTATTTGGTAAACTATTATCATCATTTTTATTATTATTATTATTATTATTATTCATCAAGATGCTCCTTATGTTCATTGAATTTATTCCATGAATTTATTTTTGGGCATTTTTGTAATGTCCTCTTTAATAGTTTGTATATTATATTGTATGTTGTAAGTTCCAAAAATAAAAACCTGATATAGAGGGGCAAAAGTCCAGCCTAAGGTCACCTGCACAAAGGTGAGACATCAGGTAGAAGTCACACATGAAGTAGTACTTTTATAGTAGTAGTAGTAGTAGTAGTAGTGCTATTTTTTTAACTTATTAATGATTGTTTTTCTGAACTTATTTTTATGGATGTGATTTTATTGTGTGTTTTTATGAATAGGAGGAATAGACTCCTGCATAATTTCCTTTAGGATCAATAAAGTATTTATCTATCAAGTATTTATCTATATCTATGAACACATGATGTCTGATCAGAGTGGATTTGTTAACTGTTGTGTGAGGGAAGGGAATTTTCCACCTATGTAGGGTTCCTGTGTTGCTGATCTTGCGTAATGACTGTCCCCAGGTCCCACCAGACTCCCACGGGATGCCTGCTCCGTGTCAGATCCACTCCACTAACTAAACACTGGACTCATTTCATGTGACTAAAAAAAAAAAAAAAAAAAAAAAAAACCCCAAACCCCCTTAAAGCTCCATTGGTGTGAACCTGACGTTGGAAGTGTCTGCTTTTCTTCTTACCTTAGGCAAGTCTCGGAGTTGGTTGGCATCCAGTAGCAGCTCCTCCAAACTCCGTCCGTATCGGTAAATCTCATCGGGCACATAGAGCAGGGAGCAGTGGCGTTTATCGATCATCTCCACATGACGGTTGCACCGCCACAGGGGGATACAGTGAAACATCACGGGGGAGGCGACGACAAATCTCGTACTCGTGCAATAAACAAACAGCGGACAGGAGGGGGATGCAACAGATTGCTCCGGTGGGACGGTCCGGGGTTAAATACAACGTCAAACACTACTCACACACCGAAGTAAAAAAAAAAAAAACAACCGTTACCCTGCTAGCGTCTGTCAGCTCGCGACGAACATGGATTTAGTCTCCCTCGCGGTGTCACTTTGGTTAGTTTAGGCACCTGTTTTTCTTTTTTTTTTCTCCTCCACTCGGTTCCTCGCGTGGCGTCGCCCACCCTGGCTGTTAAACCCCTCTTTTTTTACCGTAAAAAACACCGGCTACATCTCATCATACAGGAGGTGTAGCATTATCCGGTTTTTTTTTCGTCTCGTTCCGGAGTTAATTTCCTCTCCCGTCCAGTTTCTGACCCGGAACATTCACTCCCTCATTCCAATCCTACGTCATCGTTCCCGGCTGCTCCTCCCTCCGGTCCCTCCCGCGGATAGTCCCGTCCCGTCCCGCACAGGGGCGCCATGACGGGGACACAGGGGCACAAGCAAGCCCCCCCCCCCCCCCGGAACCAGGGCACCACCATGATGGATGCAATTAGTACTCAGTCAGATATTAGAAATGGGAGATATAAGGGTATAAAAAGGTATCAAAAAGGATTTCGATTTTTTTATAAGTCTAGGTCTGACGAAGGGTTAGTTAAATAAATAAATTAAATAAATAAATAAATAAATACTACATATAAACATAGACAGGGTATTATTTGATGGTAGTTGTCTAGAACAAGAAAAAAGCAAAATAAATAATAATGCCTGAAGATGTTGTCTAACATCCTGTTGTCTAGTTGTCTAATAAAAGAAAATACAAAATAAACAAATGCAAGAAAAGTAAGTAATGAAGATGAAAGAAAATATTACATTAAAATGTATGTGTCTGTAGGTTACTAAATACATATAAGAATAAGAATAAATAAATAAATAATAAATACTATGTGTAAAATTAGTTATTTGATGCAGTTGTCTAATACAAGAAAATAAAAACGTTTAAAAATGCAAGAAAATAACTAATGACTAAAAACGAAAAACAAAATTAGATTAAAAAGTATATGTGCCTGTAGGAGGGTTAGTTACTAAAATAAATAAATACGATACAGGCAAGAAATCATTTTATGGCACGTTAGTACAAGAAAAAAAATGAAGAAAAATAACTAATGACTGAATATGTAACAAAATATTAAATTTTTTAAAAATTATGTGTTTGTAGGTTACTAAATAAATACTACTACTAATAATAATAATAATTATAATAATAATAATAATAATAACACTGTAGTTTTTCCATCTTATTTCTGTTTCCTGTACATGTGTGTATCTGTAAGAAAAATGTGTATAAGACAAGGATTGCGCAATATGAATGAGATTGAACTGTATGTCAAGAAATGTTAAAAAATAATATGAACCATGAGTACAGATTTTATCACTTTGTTATACAGTTAATTTCCATTTTCCAAACTAAAATTACTTTTATATCATAATAAATGTAAACATATCTTCAAGTCTCTTCACATAATAACCTTAACAAGGCAGTCAGAGACAGCAGACCTCCGCCAAGGCTTGATACGATATCATACGACGTCAAAACTTGATGTGATCGAGCCATATGTGTTGACCTGATGTCCAAAGGTGAGATGATGTGAATGAAAAAAAAGTGAGATTCTATCTTGTCTGAATCCTAAGATATTACCACTGATGTGTTTTAGCTGTTGACCTTTAGTGTGACCTTGACCTCTGACCTCCATTGCTCAAAATCTAATGGGTTCTGCCTTGAAAGTTTAATCAAAATCTGTGGCACTGATTGCATTTGCTTTTTATAGGTTTTATGATTTTGACATTTATTACCTGTGGTTACCTATCCAAGCACTTTACTCAGTTCTATAAAATACTGAGTTTGCACCAACCCATATTATGGTAAAACTTATAATAAAGTATAAATATACAATTAACATTGCGGAGAGGGAAAAGAAACAGTGATCATGTTTAGCTTTACTGTCATTGAAGGGTTAAAGAATAAATGAATGAATGTGGAAAGACTACAAATTAAAATATCAGTAATATTTTTAGGGAAATCATGTCCAAGAGTTGTTGGATCTTTAGTACAGTACACTCTCCTGATCTCAAGGTGGCGGAAATGCAAACCAATAGTTGATGGAAAATCACCAAAACACACAAAATAACAATAACTGTGACAGAAACTACATTTAAATGAGTCCTTTTTTAAGATAAGTTTGTCTTTTCATTGTTAAACATTATCTATACTGGGGAAATGGTGGTGAATCTATATGTTTAAAAAATGTGCATGAAAATAATTTTGAAACACTTAATTTAGTCTGGCACTGTAATTGAGGTAAATATTTATGGAATAATTTGATAAAAGTATCAAACTATGCTTCCCAGGAATTAAAGGTGCAGTGCAGGTCATTTTAGATAAAGTGTATTATAAATATTGGTGCATGTGCAGCATTTGCGTCAAAGTTATAATGGAGTAATATCAAGTAGTAGAAAATGCAAATGGTCTACTCATTAACATAGTCTACTAATTGCATGCAATTATTTCCATGAAATTACATCAAAATTACCATAGAATTATCACGTTATTAGCGATCTGTAATGTAATTGACCTATAAAGACCAAAACAGCCACCACTGACACGAACTATCTGTTTACTACTTGTTGATCTATTAATCTTATCAATACATGTAAAATATTGGTGTAAAATACTGTTTGTCATATTTTCATGGTCATCAGATATGACCCATTTGGACGTTCAGAGGCTCTGTAGTTACCGTGGAAACACCATCAACATTGATCGACCAGTTAAAACCCATGGAGTTGGATCAATGACAGTGGATGGAGACACTGGTTTTTACATTCCCTGAGCAACATCTTTGCTGAAAAAAATACATATTTCCTGTGTTTTGAAAGAGTGAAATGAAAATTCTGTGGCTTCATGCACAACAACATAATCTGTGAATTAAATGTAGGAAAATACACATGGTAAATATGGAGGAGAATACCATTAACAAAAGGGGTGAGAAATCAGTTAAGAAAAGTAGAAATCGAGGAAAAATTCACATAGAAGTAGCACTGGATCTTATATATTATAATTATATATTGTGTAGTATTTATCCTCCTATGACTTAAGACAGTAAAAGTTTTGGCTTTTTTATATTTTAAATAATTGCCCTGATTGGAAACATCATGATAGAGTAATATTTTCAGATTTATTTTTTTTAATTATTATTATTATTTAGTTTTTTTTTAAATGGAATTTCTTTTGCAGTGAATGTTGCATTCTTTAATGGTATTAATAGAGACAACAAGTAGCTGTGTCGCACTTAGCTTAATTTTTTTCTTTTTCTGTCTCTCTTGCTCTATCTGACACCACCTACCTTACTCGAATATCCTGTCTGACACCTGTAGCGCCCTCACATGGCTACATAAGGTCTAACAGCATTCAACCATATATATATTATGGCTGATATGATGTGCTTTTATGCGATTCTTTTATGATTTTTTGTGTGACGATTTGATTTAAATTGCAATTATTCAATATTCCTGAGTTTTCAGATTTTTTTGCTTCCCTTTTAACACCAGACCACGTGAAAAAGGTGAATGATGATGCCTACAGATCATATCAGGAGCCATATTTCCCAAAAAATGCACATCATATGTGAGTCAGTTCATATTTATTCAGCAGTAATATATTTGAACCAGATTTTGGGATGTAAACTGCTCCATTTATCTGCACACAACACACATAGGAGTCTTTAAATTAACATACTTCATAATAAAGTAAACTTTAAAGTGTACATGTCCACCTCTGCTCTTCCCTTCTGTTACAAAGCCCACACAGTTTAATTGTTGTTGATTGTTAATCTATATTTTTTCAGATATCCTGCGCTTTTGAGAGCACCAGAGATGTTACGACGGTCTTGAACGCACCATATCTGTGCATAACGCTGGTGTGTTGTTGAAGCTAATAAGATAATAAGCTAGCTGTCATCTGTGTGCCTTCCGTGAGGTGATTTCTGTATATTCCATGACGCATATTATACATCTGAGTGACTCATAGAGTCGTCTACGGTCTTTACAAGCGGTAAATCTTTTCTATGTTAAAATTAATAATTTAAATTTGGGGGAAAAAAAGATTTTTGCACAAAAAAAATGGATTTAAAAATCATAAAACAAAAATCCCAATACATATGTGAATCGATTTTTTTCTCCCACCCCTTACATCAACATAGGATAACACCACATGTCCCCTTTCTAGAGGTCAAAGGGTAGAGTACCTTTGTCTCAACAGACCATAGATGATTATTCTGCTTCTTTTGAATAAAGGTCTGTTCCTTTCCTAATCCTGAACAGATGAACATTGTTTTATTAAATTGTTCAATCTAAAGTAATGGAACCATTACAGTTTCATAAACTCTGAAGTATTATCTTACATACTAATACTACCCCATAACAGTAACATAAAACTTCCTTAAAATAACAGAACAGGCATTTCTCTTTTCACAATATTCCCTTATTTTAAGTGTCCCCACGCCCCCCACACCTGCCAGTTTATACAATGGCTCTCCCTCTCCCTGGTTCTGGGAACAGAAGTCTCTGCAGGTGAGACTTGGGGTACCACATCAGGCGGTCTGGTGTATGTAGAGCAGAGGTGTCAAACATAAGGCCCGGGGGCCAAATCCGGCCCACCAAAGGCTTCAATGCGACCCTTGGGATGAATTTGTGAAATGCAAAAGTAGACATTAAGATATTAATAATTTTAGTTCAGGTTCGACATTTAGATCAATGCGATCTGAAGTGGGTCAGAACTAGTAAAATACCATCATAATAATCTATAAATAATCACAACTCAAAATTTTTCTCTTTGTAAAAGTAAATATTTTCACATATTTACACTAAAACAAAGTAGAATTTCACAAAATATTTGAATAATCTTGAACAAATATATGAAGAGCTGTGTTTTCAATCAATGTCAGTGCAATTTTAAGAATCATCTGCCTGATTAAATGTTTAAATATTTATAGATCCACTATGATCTGTAAGTTATAATGAACATGTGGAAATGATAAACAAAAGCATAATTATTACAATTAGGATTATCCTTTCATTTGTTTCGTGTTATTCACATTGTTTGAACGATGTTTGTTAATGTAAATATTTTCTTTATTTAATTTTATTATTCAATCAAATAATTATAATACATAAATAATACATTATTTATTTATTATTACATTATTATTTCACTGGTTTGGTCTAATTTAGCTAAATGTGGCCCCTGAACTAAAATGACTTTGACTCCCCTGATGTAGAGGTATCAGATGCTGACCGTTTCATCTCACAACATCCTGAGGTTGATCCTCGAAGTGGTGTGGTGCTGGAGAACAGTTACCAATTCCTTCGCATTGATTTCCCACACCCGCTGTCCTGGTGACAAATTACTCAGCACTTGGGTACGGTGACACCTGTTGAAGTTCCCAGCATCTGCCAAGTCCTCCTTTTCCTTCCTGGAGAACTTGACTGTCAGACAGTGCAGGGTCAGGTTGAGAGAGAAGAGTTGACACTGTAGTGTGAAGACGTTCAGCCCATGTATCCACTGTGGAGAGGTGTGGCTCTATAGGAAAGTAGAGCCAGATAGGGGTTTGATGACTTGTTCAGGAGGTTTTTTCACAGTTTGAACTGCCCATTCTGCTTCACCTTTGGTATGTGGAAATCTTGGGCTGTTTGTGATGTGTCTGAACACATATATGCTGCCCAGAAAACCATTATCCATTATCTGACATCAATACTTCTGGGATTCCATGGCAGGCAAATATTGACTTTAAATGAACAATAATATCAGCAGACCTAGTGTGAGATAAATGAGCAATCTCAACATACCTGGAGAAATAATCAACTACAAGTAAGTATGTCCTTCCCAGAACAAACAAGTCTGTCCTGTTCAGAGCACTCTGATGGCATAAGAGGTTCATTGGGATTATGACACTCCTGAATGCAGGTCCTGCAAGTTGAGCACCATTTCATTTACTTACAGGCTGAGCCCTGGCCACCACACAGACTGACATGTACATGCTCTACGTCACCACAGACTCCACATCACAGCTGAGCGGAGTGTGACGTCACATACATGATGCATTGTAGTCTCTTACTAAGCCCACATAAAACCTAACGTCACGTTTGCTTCCTATCAAAAACAGGTGGTCTGCCTATGCACATTATATATTTCTTACTAACATCTATCATATGTGAATTTCAGAGCACTTGTCAAACAGAATCAGAATTCATCTTGACTCGCTCCATTCACTCCCATTCAATTTGTTTGTGAGCTAAGCACCCATAGACTGGAAGTAGGAGGACAGTCTCCCCATATATATGTATATCATCAAAGGATAACACTACAGTGAACAGTGTTTTTTTGTGTTGTTTTTAAGTAAAACTATCAATCTCCTGATATATTGCTCAGTCTCAGGAGGATATTAGAGATGTGAAAAGTCATTTAAAGTTTAATTACATCAACAAACTACCCTTTAAACCCTTTAAAGTGCAGTTTTAACAATATTATGATGTATGTACATTACAGTTTATGGATTGTAGTGGATTTGACAGCCCTGGTGTATGTACTTTGTTTTCAGTATAAACTATCAGGTGTAATTTTAACACTATTTCAATACATTGTATAGAAAAATGTGAGGTTTAAAAGGATCCTACTGTATGTCTTATAAAACAAATAGATACAACTTAAAAGAGTCCATAATATTTTTTAGTGAAATTAAATCATACAAAAATACAAATATAAATAAATTGGTGGAATTGTATATATATATATATATATATATATATATATATTACATATCACATTATAGCCATGGTCATTTGCAGCCATGCTAACTTAACTTCTATAAAGCCAGCATAACATCTGGAAATAGTAAGTAAGAAATGGAGAAAAATAATCCAAGTCAATAATGAGAAACACAGGATTTAAAGAGGAAATTATATAGCAGAAAAAAGCTTCCTCAAAAAGTGGTTAAAAAACACAAACCAGAATTACTTTACTCATCACATGACCCAAAGAAAAAGGAACCACTAACGTTACAAACAATTAACATGACAATAGGATTTAAGAGATACTACATTCTTCTGTTTCATTATATTTTTTACTTCATCAGATTCTATTTGTGCATCATTATGAGACACCAGCTCTGATCCAGCTGTCAATATATTAATGGTTTTAAAATCCACCATAATATTGTAACACAATTATCTTATATAGATGAACACATAAGATACATGTGTTCATCTATATAAGATAATTGTAAATACTAAGTATATTCAGGACTGTTGGTAAATTGACGCAGTTAAAGGCGCCACAGATGGTGCTGGTGTTCCCTATAATATCTCCACCAGTTGTTCTGAGTTATTCCAAAACAAATATAGATAAAAGGTCCTTGGGAAGTGGCACTGACACATTTAAGCACTTATCACTATTTGTCATAAACAGAATGATAAGTCTTTTTTTTTAATTAAAAGCTCCTCAAGGGCCAGTGTCCTGCATGTTTTAGAGGTTTCCCTCTTCTACATGAGATCACTGAACCCTTAACCTCCAGACAGTTCCAGTAAAAAAAAAAAAAAGAAAGAAAATAAGCAACAAAATGAACAAAAAAATGAATAAGACATAAATGGAACAAAATCAAATAAAAATATAAAATAAAAAAGTAACAAAATGAATATTTACAAAATTATAAATGAAACATTTAGGGAAAAAAACTTACTAAAAAAGAAAAGTATTGAAATTTGGTCCCAGCAGTTTTAATTTTTCTTTTTTTTTTTTTTTTTTAAATGACTTGCCTTTTGACACTTGAACACAATTCTGTAAAAACATAGCATAAAAAAATAAAAGGAAAACTGTTGATTTTTTTGGGGGGATATTTAAACTAAATCATCCATTTAGAATGCATCAGCACTGACACTTCAGAGTTAATAATCCGTTGCTCATCATCTCTGCAGTAGACTGATAATAATGTAATGGCTTCCAGGTGTGATGGAAGAGGGAAACATCTAAAACATGCAGGACAGCGGCCCCCCAGGACTGGAGTTTGACACCGCTGGGTTAGAACATGTAGCAGGTGGAACTAATATTTTAGTGTTGGAGCACCTGGGCTCATTTTATGGATGTACAATAAATAAATCTACTGTCACTAAACTAGACAGAGTGTAGGTTTGGACGATGGACAAAGATTTGACTGGAAAAGAAAAATGTGCAATGTTTCCATTTTTGTACAGTGTATTCTTTAACGTTCTGTAAACAGGTTCATTATTACAGACACTGATAATGTTCAAGTGTTCATCTTTGACAACATTTATTTGTTCTAAAAATGTGACTTTCATCATAGTTTTAAGAGAATTGCACATTTTATTTGAAAAATATTGTCCCAGGGAGCAGTGTGGTTGAGTTTATTTCTATTCATGCAAAAATATAAGTTATTTTTAATCCTTTAACCCCCGATTTGTCAGTGTTGATGTGTTCTGAATGGATGGTTTTGTTTAAATATTAAAAAAAATTCAACCATTTTCCTTCATTTTATGTATTTTTTTTAATGTTTTTTTTAAACTGAGTTTTGTTCATCAAACGGGTGTCATAAAAACTATAAATTTAGTAAAAGACAAAACTAAAACTACTGTGACCAAATTACCTACTAGTTATTCATTTATTTATCGTTTTGCTAAATTTTCCATGTTATTTTGTTAATCTATTATTTTATTCTTAATTGCGTTGCTTATTTTTCTACATTTTGTTTTTCATTTTATTTTTCTTTCATTTTCTTCCGTGTGTCTTACTATATTCGTGTTACTCATGTTTGTTTGCCATTTATTTTTGTTCATTTTATTGACAAATTTGGCAGTTTTTGTTTATTTTATTCCATTTTTATTACCTCCACCAAGGAGGCTATGGTTTTGCCAGACTTTGTCCGTCAGTTAGCAAGATAACTCAAAAACTTACAGACAAATGTTGATGAAATTTTCAGGGTAAATTGGTAATGGGGAAATGGTAAATCGACTGTACTTACTGTATATAGCATATTTTATACACCAGTTGGTGCCCTAAGTGTTTTACAATTCCTCACATCTGGAAATTCTTAGATTTTGGTGGTTATTGGGGGGGGGGGCTGCTAAAGTCTCAGGAGTTAAAGGGTTAATTTGCACAATAAATGATTCAAGGAAAAGCAAAAAGTATTGTTAGAATACTCAAGTTTCTTTCAATAGAAGTTATAACTAGAAAAGCACAGACTCCACCAAGGCAGGTCAGCCCCCACCCCCCTTTTACACTTCTGCGAGTCATGGTCTACCCAAAACCAACCAAATGAAACACACACATGCCCCCCCATCCCCCCCCCCCCTCCCACTGATCGCCACCAACATGTAATCATTGTGCAAATAGACCAAGTAGGAATTTGAGAATAGAGACCAAACCTTTGGTTTCCTCTAGAGGGAGCCACACTCCACCAATATAAATGATACCAAAAGGCTTCTGAACAAAACACCAGATCAAATGAATGTGCTTCATTCATCATCTGTTTAATTGTGATGAGTATTTTAGTTTGAGAGAAAAAAACATGAATGCTTGTATATGTGTTGGTGAATCCAGAATAAACCAATATGAACACAGGGTGACCATCATCCAAAATTTGTACAATTTTTTTTTCTTCCCCACATCCACATGTCACATATACACATCATCTGAGAACATTTATCTGCGCCCCAGCTGTTTCTTAAAGGCCTTTAAGGACTTCGCCATCATTGGAGCAACTCCTGAGTGAAAGAAGAACATTCAGATCAATAAACCAGTTTGAATGAGACATTTGAACAAGTTGCATCCATTTGCAAACTTGACTTTTACACAATAATGGAAGTAGGGGAAGACAATATATTCCAATTACACCATCGAGTTTAAAGAAAAAGAAAAAAAGTCACACATGTAATATTTCACTGCATCACTTTTGGTTCTGATTACAAGAGAGTGACACTCAATTTAACTAAGATAATAGTTCAGATCCTTCCATGGGAAAATACTTTAGAGGTTAATAATGTTTCATCTGGAACAAGTTATTTACTCCAACTGATGCCTGTAATGTTTAACAGGATTGATCAGGGTCATCAGACTTGTGAGAGAATATTTCAGGGACCATGAGAGACAATTTTCACACACAAAAAATAGCCTCCAAAAAGTCCAGAGTCTAATTTGGGATGATGAAGAGTTGATGGAACAGTCCGATTCCCCATCATCAATAATAAAAAATTAATGCAACTATGGATTGGGGAAAAAAATACAATAAACCTAATTGTGAATAATAAAGATAAGAAACATAAATAAAAATAAACAACTCCATAAGAAAAAAAAAAAAAAGTCAAAGTAAATGTCTCCTGTAATTAAAACCAAATATGGTGCAGTCAAATACTGCATGTGGGACTATTTTTTTGGAGGACGGGCAGTATACGACGCTGCCGGAAAATCAACAAAATTCCATCTACAATACTCTTTTGTATGCTCACTTGTTTTTTTCCGGGGGTCTTGTGAATTGCTGGTCCCTGGACTGGTGCTGCTGGACCTGGTGGGCTCAGCTGACATCGGCCTGGATCTACTGTCCGGAAGTTTCACACTGGAAATATATAGAAAACAACACTACACCCCTCAATTTGTTTAACTATCCACGTCATTCCAGTTAACTCTTTAATCCTATCCACTCTGAAAAAATGTTACACAAGAGATTAGGGAGAACCAACAAAGGCCCCAAAGCTTACGTCCAACTAGAGTAAAACCAGTTTACCCAGCACATTGCTCTCAATCCTGTTTTTGTAGCATTTCAGCAACTGCTAAGCATGTTCAAAAACAACAACAACAACAACAACAACAACAACACCCGTACGCAAGTCAGAAATAAATCACAAGCTGGTGAAAAATAAAGAAATAAAGAAATAAAACATTGTAAATCCATCTATATTTAGGAAGATCAAACTCACCTGCATCTGACCTGATGAGGCTGTGGAACAGCAGTGCCATGAATTTCCTGCTGAATTCGCACATCTCTTGGTGGCTTGGCAACAGTGTGAATAAATGCCATCTTCACCTGCCGACCTACAAAACAAACAAAACTCAAAAAAACTAAACTAAAATCGTACAGATCATCATAAAGGACAGATATGCATTTTTTTTTTTTTACCAGCGCAATATGACTTATTATATTAGGTTCAGTTAACTTTTTTTTTTTAATTAGGTGATTTATTATATTTATATTTGCTCATTGTATTCTCATTATTTTAGGTTACTAGTTTGCATCTTTGTTTTCATATAAATAAATTATATTTCCCTTTATTTGTGTTACTATTATTATCATTAATTGTAATAGAGGTGGACAAGCCTCATGGCTTTTTTCCAGCCTCCAGCACATTTATTATGTAAAGGTCATTTACTTTATATACACATATTTATTTAACCTTCTGTATACCGTTTATATGTACGAATAAAACAAACAATATAAATATGAAAGAATATAGTTTCCTCTTTCAGTTTAACATTATCCTTATTTATTTTGTATTTTTCTCCAATATATTTATTGGTCTTTTTGCATTACAGAATAAGTCACAGAGAGAAACACACACACTAAATGTACACACTGTCAAATTGACCAAACTTGAAATATAAAAAAATGAAATCAATTACACCAATTGAATATTAATAATAACTTAAAATATATATTTAAAAAATAAAATTTCAGATCCTATAATTTTCACGTATGGTTCCAAAAGATGAACAAACATTTATAGTTTATTTTTATGTCATGTTGAATTGAAGAATATGGTGGGCTGCATATGGACCCTGGGGAGAAGTAACTAAGTAAAAGTACTTCATTATTGTACTTAAGTAAAGTACAGATACCTAAAAAAAAAAAGTCTACTTAAGTATACATTTTTTTCTGTCAACTTCTTACTTTTAGTCCCTACATTTGTTCATAAATATCTGTACTTTATACACTTTACATTCATTCCTTGTTCAAACTAAACGGTACAAAAATAAGTCACTTCAGAGGGGAAAAAAAAAATAAAAAAATCAGTGGAGGACAATTATTATGACTTTATATTTCATATTTATTAATTTTATTTCGTGATTTTGACTATCTCAGTCATGCATTTCTTATCTTGTATTTATGACTTTTTAATCTAATAATTCCAACTTTTCATCTCACAATTCTGCTTTTTAAAAATCTGATCAATATGATGACTTAATCTCAATTGTGACATCCCCCCCCCCCTTTATTTTTCCTAAATTTCCTGTCCATGCCCACAAAACTGAGTACCATGACCTGATCAAACACATCATAACTCACTTTTAACCCTTTAACCCCTGATGCATCAGCATTGACACATTCTGAATGGATGGTTTAGTTTAAAAATTCAGCAAAAAATAAAGTGTGTTCATTTTGTTGCTTATTTTATTTTATTTATTTTTTTTACAGCGGAATCACCTCAGCCTCAGGAGTTAAAGGGTTAAGGTCTTTTTTTTTTGGATATTTTTTTTATAGTTAAATAAGTATTTCATCCACAGCAAAAATGCAGTTTTACTTTATTACAATTGAAAACTTATACTTTACTTTTTTTTTTTTACTTTTACTACAGTATAGAAGTTGTATCAGTACTTCTACAGTACTTTTACCAGAGTATTTTTTCACACCAGTAGCTGTACTTCTACTTCAGTACAGAAGGTGACCAAACACCGGACCTGGGGTGACAGAACCTTCTCCATCGCTGCTCCCACCCTCTGGAACTCCCTCCCCAAACACATCCGTGACTCTACAGACCTCCACTATTCAAATTCAATCTCAAAACTCACCTATTCAGAACTGCTTTTAATGTGTGATTAATGTGCCGTGACATGTAGTGTCCTCATGTTCTATGTTCATGTTCCTCATGTTCCTATGTGAACTACTTTTATGATTTTTTGTACCATTTACCTCCACTAAGGAGGTTATGTTTTTGTCTATGTTCAAGATAACTCGAAAACCTATAGACGGATTGTGATACAAATTTCAGGATATGTTGGAAATGTGAACAGGAAGAACTGATTTTATTTTGGGGGTGATCAGGGTGGGTGGGGGGGGTCTACCTTGTCGGAGGTCTGCGCTGTCAGAGTGCTTTTCTAGTTAAAAATGTCTGTGTACTACTTGTATGATTTTTTTTACTAATGTAAAGCGTCTTGTGTGCCCAGAAAAGCACTATACAAATAAAATATATTATTATTATTGTTATTATTATTACTACTTTGTCCACCGCTTGTCCCGAGCCACATGTTTGAGGGCCTTCCCTGATTAAATGAGTACTAGTTGGGTTTGTAGTGCACACCTTTAGGTCTCATCGACTGCGCTGAGACGATGCTTTTGGTCAGTTGTTGGAGTTTTCTTTCTCTCTCCTCAGACAGTCTGATGTACATCTCCTTCCATGATTCATACTCCTGAAGTCTGGAGTCCTTAAAGTCTCTCTGACAGTGTTTTCCCCATAAGTGGTCGGTCACACCAACATAGATCTGGAGGAGAATAAACAGAAGCACAGAACTGATAATAAAAATTAACAGATACTCTGTCACAAATGGCTGGATCCAGACTGTTTGGATGGTGCCTTAATATTGTACCATTGCCTCTGTCTATCATCACTGTGGAGTTAAAGTGAAGCCGTGACTCAACTGTGGACTTTCAGCCTTAATTCAAGAGGTTTAACAGCATATTAGCCATTTAGGAATTACAATACAGCTGCACAGTATATTGTTTGAACATCGACATCGCAATGTACATGTGTGCAACAGTCACATGGCAGGTCCTGTAATGTAGGACACAAATGAGCTCAACATTTTCTCATGTAATTTCAATAGTAGCCGACACACGCTGAGCACATCACAATCATTCTGAACCAGTTTGGACTGAGTCACTGGTAACAAGACTGGAAAAATAAGCAAACAAGAGAAAAATCACCCAAAACCAAAGCTCTGTGCCAGAAATAAAAGCAACAATAGTTATGTGGAATTATTTTATTTATTTTTATTTATCTATTTTAATCAAATGTTTTATTAGTTGTATTTATTTATTTATATTTCATTTGTATTTATTTTTTTTTTTAATTATATTTTCATTATTTATTTTTTGTAATTATTTCAGCTACAAGAAGGATGATACTGAAACGTACGTTCGGTGTTACAGGATCTTTTGGGGAAGGGTACCATCTGGGATCCTTCCGTGAAAGATCCCTTTTCAAAGGAGGGGCCTTCTCTAAAATCCTTGCATGTGATTAGATGAAAATTCTGTCCGTCATCTAGACTGATGCGCTGCTTCAGGCACTTGCGTTGAAGTCAAACAGCTTAATCTGTGAAAGTAATTTGCATCAAGTATATACACATCAACAGAAGGGTTTAAAATGACCATTTATACGTGATGTTTATTTACAACCTCGTCTACTATGACGCCCACCAAGTTCTTCCAGTAAACGTCGTAGGAAATCATTGTTCATTTATCCTTCAGCCATAACTCAGGGCTAAGGAACACTAGCTATGGATGTGGTTGTCATTTTCTTCCTCCCAGTTCCATTACCGTCAGCCCTAGTTTACCAGCCAACCAACCAACACATTCGGGGGGGGGGGGGTAACCACAGTAACCACCAAAGTTCTATCTCCCTCCTTTGCCCATCATTCCTGTTGAGCGTATGAAGACTATCATGTTTCGTTGTGTAAATCTGATGGCTAAAAACTGCGAAGCCCGGTCTGGAAGTAGCATTAGCAACTGGTGCTGCAATAACTACAGGGGCGTCACGGCAACACAATGCATTTTCTGTTTAGTAAGACAAAATATTCCTAAAAAAAAACAACAGCTACATAAGTGTTTACTGAAAAACCAAACCCCAAAGTATTAACCATGAAAGTACATTTATTATGCTAAGAAGGTAAACATGCCCGATGTAAACTCATAGCATTAGCCGCTATGCTACTACTGCATTCACCACATATTTTTGGCCAATTTACCACTGATTATTAAGCTCCATCTCCCTACTTTGCCCATCATTCCTCTCTCTATTACCCTGGCCCCTCTCTCCACTGTGGTTCATAATTATAGGGCTGTAGTCCATCGTAAATATCTGCTCTTGTCTCCTCCGTGTTGTCAGGATACACCATAGTTAGCTTGATCTTGCAGGACCCCCTCTTGCTACGTTACTTCCAGCCACTCTCAGTTTTTGGACAGGGACGCCGTTTCTTCACATTTTTGGTTAAAAAAGTGTTTATTGCGATGTTGAATTGCAGTTTATTTATCGACATCCTGATATTTTATCATTTATACACATGGATTCATGGTAGTGCCTACCCTGCATGTTACCCTTTAATTTATAGTTGTTATGCTGTGCAGAGGAAGAAATTGCCTCATTGACTTGCATTGAAACCACATTTTTAGTATAAAAATATATTTATGCAATGAAATTCAGTGTTACTATTTGGCATATCCAAGACCAATCACCCTCACTGTTCATTATATATATATATAAAAAACTAAACATTAACATGTATTAAAACTAGCATTTAAAGAGTTAACATTCTGAAAATGATTCAACTTGTACTTTTGAGCAGAGCTGAAGTGGTTTGAAAGATTAAAGCAGAAAAAAATTGAAGACGTATTAATGTACAATGACTTTTTGTGCATGTACATTTTTGTCTGTACGGCCCTTCCCTTCCCTCCCCTCAGGATAGCTCAGTACATTCTCTTCACCGTCAGTTCAAGTCAGCACTTCCAACACTGTCAAGTCCAATTAGTTTGAAGATGAAGCTGACAGAAGAATGCATCAAACTTATTTTGTTGTGAAGAATTCCGTTTCGTGTTACTATTTGCACAATAACACATTCTTTCCTTTCACATTTGGTTAAAGACAACACCTCTGAAGTCCCAGAGGCACTGCAGCAGATGTCATATGTGCAGGAATTTGGAAGAAGATCCACATCTGTCTGAACTTGGCTGAAGGCCACATACTGTACCTTTTTTTTTCTTTTTTTTTTGCTGTTGCTAATGCGTATGTTCTTACAGACATATTCACTAGTTTCTCTATTTACAAAACTATCTACCGTCACTTTCCTCCTTTCTAGTAGCTTCATTAATCTCACCCCCACACCCCACCCACCCACACACACACACGAGTGGAATCACCTGTAACAGACCTCAACTCATTCATCCCCATTTTAACAGTCAGTACAATCAATTACAGCTGCACAATATATTGTTTAAGCATTGGCATCAACATATATGTGTGCGCAGTAGTCACATGGCAGGTCCTGTAATGTAGGAGATGAATGAGCTCAACATTAATTAACTAATCTTAATAGAAGCTGACACACACCGAGCATATCACAATCATTCTGAACCAGTTTGGAGTGAGTCACAGCTAACAAGACTGAAAAATGTGCAATGAACAAGAGAAAAATCATCTAAAACCAACAAGAGAAAATCATCTAAAACCAACAAGAGAAAATCATCTAAAACCAAGGCTCAGGGCCAGAAAGAAAACCAACATCAGTTATGTGGAATTTATTCATTTTATTATTTTTATGTATTTATTTATTTTAATGTATTTATTTATTTTTATATATTTATTCATTTTATTTAATCATTTCGGCTACAAGAAGGATGACACTGAAACGTATCTCTGAGTCGACCACTAATCTCTTTGACCATTTGCGTCGGCACCACACAGCTGTTATATACTGCGAGTATTTTTTCATATCATAATATATATCGCAGGGTTAAAAAATAATAAAAAAAAAATAAAAATCACAACATCAGCTTTTTCTAATTTCTTGCAGCTCTATACAATCAATAGTACATGAGCACTGGAGTTGCTTTTAGCCATTTATGTCTTAATACACATTAATAAGTGTAAATATGACCTTTCTGCATTGGTATGTCATAAGTGTATTATCTGTTTCTATGTCTTTCTTTATGGCCTTGTTTCGCATCTACCTTTCATGCTGCCTCATGGTGAAGTTATTGTAAATAAAAACTGCCTCTCAGTACCTGCTTAAAATAATAAAATGACAACAAACATGCTCAACTGTAGCTTCCATCCTTGGTCTGTTAATGTAAAAACTGTACTTTTCAGAACCTTCCGTTTCTCCTCTGTATCCTAGTGGCACAGAAAAAAAAGATCCACGCACAAACTGGTTTTTACTAGCAATGAGTTGATGAGTGTCAGTCAGATTTTTTTTTATTTTGTGGTTGTTTGTTGCAGTGTAGCTGCTATACGGCATTTTATTTATTCATTCATATGCGGGGTTACAAAATTATCAAGTTCAGGTGTATAAGCTCTGTAAAGTTCACATCTAAAATGTGCAGTTTCTTTTGTTGTGTTGTATTGTTTTGTGTATTTTATGTTAAAATAATTGAAAAACGTAACAAATATAATAAAAAAATGCACTCCAGCCTTTATGTACAAGTAACAAATGGATTTATGCCATTTCTTTTATCTTTTACTGTGCACTCCCCCCCCCCCATCCTATGGACCTAATTTCTGGGTCCTTAATAAAGCTTGAATGAAAACAGAATAATGCTAATTGTACTGACCAGTTCTGTGACTTGTTTGAACGAGTCATAGTAGAACACTCTTTGACTTGCACAAGGGGATTATAAAGAAAACTTTACAAAATGGCATGTTCAACCATTAACCCTTAAGCCTAAAATACTCCACCTGGAATGTGTTTCTTATTTGGACTATAAAAAAAAAGGTTACAAATTATGCTGGGTGAGTGCTTTCATCTGTTTCTCCAGAGCACGTAGGAGTTTCAAAATCTAGCAATCATTTACAATTTACTGCATGCAATAATACTGCTTCTCCTGGTTCTAGTACACACACACATGAATGAAATTACCATAATAACCCAATAAAGCTTAAATATAAACCCTAACATCTCATGATTCATGAACCATTGGAATTTTCCGAATTGCGTCAAAAGTCAAAATGTTGTAAAAACTAAAAAATGCACAGTCACAGGGTTTGATGACGACGCATCAAGTTTTAAATAGTGCTGAAAACAGAGGACACTTTTAAATCTGACTAATCACAGGGTTCCGATGGATTCATTTTGCTTAATCACAATTAAATACTACTCCAAATCTAATCCAATTTAAAAACTTAATTCTGAATTTTATTTTTCATGAACATACAGACTCAATGAGGAAGGGAATATATATGCACTCAATGTTTTAAGTGCTAGACTCACTGACTTAACATACACTTTGCACAATGTAGCATATGAAGCTGAAAATTGTAAGCATTTAAAAGGTTAAAAAACCCAGTACTGCAGAGTGTGTATAATACTTTGTTGGTCAACTTTTTTGTTTTGTGTTTTTTTTTTACTCAAATATCGTGGTGTTTAGCATCTTCCATCCTTCCTTCTGTACATGTGTGTTGGTATAACACTAGCTACCTGGGAAAACTGCCTGAAATGCATCAACAGAGACGTTCAGAGTTGTTCTGTGTTGCAGATGGTTTAATGACATTACATGTTTTTAATCAGATTAATCATGATGATGATGGATTAATCCCCGTTATCTTTAACAGACCTAGTTTTAAAACCATCCCAGTGTTAAATAACTGCAATAATTAGTATCCATTCATCTACTGGGTTTTAAAGTCATTTAAGCCACTAGGTGCATTTTCTTTTATATCAGTATTTATTTAATGTTTTTAATCACATTGACTGTGCGTTGATATTTAATTTCTGCAGTGCATCTATGATGTTTTGTGTGAAATGACAATGAGTTAACCATCCATCGATGCATCTTCAAGTTGAACTGAAAGCTTCCCTTATGTTGTAGCTACAGACGTACATGTGTCCTTGCATATAAAGCCGCTAAGTATGATCTGATCATGAATCCCAGGTGTGAAAAGAAGTACTTTTGACGACTACATGTGAACGTTTTCTTACTGGGTTGCATTCTTCAATGTGTACCAGCTGCTCCGGCGTACACCGCTCCAACACCGGTTCCAGGATTTCAAATGGGACTCCACCCGTTTCGTGAAGCACTGAGAAGAAATCCCTGCACCTAAATATGAATCCAATACACAGAACCTTACAAACATCAGCGTTTACTCACAGTTTAGGTTGTTCTGGAGTGTGCGAATACATTGCTGGTAAAGACTCATCATGGTTGGGAGGAAGACGGTCTTGGCGCCAGAATAGACTTGCATCTTCCTGTTAAGTCGTTGACCGGTGAAGATTGCCGATTCCTCAAAATCCTCACAAAAATCTGGTTCCTTCTCAACTTCGAAAGCAAAAAAAAAGTCTTATTTATAATGGTCGAAGAAATGTCAAATAGCCATATTTGCTGTAAATACAATACCTTTCCTTTCAAAGTACTCAACACTGGGTGGGCTTTCACTTTCAGGCAGGTTCAACAGGTCCTTTACAGACTCCTTAAACCTCTTAAATGTGAGGGACAACATTAATCCACGGTACATTTTTTGGTCTTCACCATTAACTAAACTTGTGAGCAGTATTGCTTTATACCTTTTTTGGAGAGATAATATTTATAGACATGATCGGTGATTTGACAGCTTTCTCTTCTGGATCTTTTGCCGGTTCCTCTCTCACCACATTCTTGACTATTCTGAGGCGTTTCTTCGTTCCAGGTCGTTCCTTCCTCTTCGATGAGTTCAGGTCATAGCTCAAGTAAGATTCAAACGACATGGTCTGTTCGTCTGGGTCACTGTTTGACTCCCTGTCCTTTTGCTTGATTTTCACTTCTTTATTTTTGGTAGATGAATTTCCAGTGTTTTCCATCTCTTTGAATTTGATTCCTACATCTTTCCCTGCATCCGATTTCTTCCTTTTTCTGTTTTGAGCGTGTGATATTCCCGAAGATCTGCCATCTTTAACGTTGTCTGATATTTTTGAGGATTTGTCACTGGATTTTTTGGAAGATTTCAATTTCTTATCAGACTCTTTCACGGGGCTAAAGTTCCCATGATCAGAAAAGCGTTTCAGTTTTTCCATGGTGTCCGGCTTAGATTTCGGAAATATCTTCTCTGACTTTTTGCTTCCGATCACATCATCGTCGTCATATTCTTCCTTTTTTTGACGACGGTCACTTTTCTTCTTCTTCAAATGATCCCTTTTTTCGTCATGGGTTTTATTCATTTTGTTTAATAAGTCATTTTCCCAGATTTGTTGGTTTTCTTTCTGTTTTTTATCCTGTTGGCCGTTTCCACAAACGTTATTGACTGAATCTTTTTTTCTTTTCTGCCTTTTCATGGGCAACTCATCTGAACTATCCTGACTCTCATCATGTAAGCAGTCATTTATATCATCTACTGCCAAAGTATTTTTACTTGGAGAGTTCTGATAGATGAGTGTGTTTTTAAAAGACATTTCATCCATTTCATCCCCATCTTCTGTGTGGCTGTGTAAATGGAAACAAAAACATTTCTGTTATACAGTGAAGTAGAAATGTAAATAACACAAATCTTTAAATTACTATACCTTGTGGATTCTTTAGGGACCAGTTTTTTCCAACCTCTTACTAGTGACTTGGCTAATTCTCCAACTAGTTCATGTCTGCGCCAGGAGTTGACAGCTTTGCCAATCCCTGTCTCCTAGATTATATTTTTAAAAAAACAACAACATACATTCACATTTATCTTCAAATTTCTTAAACACACATTTATTGACACAAATGAAACTTTTGTTAGAAACTTACAGCAAGAACTTCCAATGTGATATCCAGATTTTTGAGTTTCTGCAAGATTTTTAGAACCTGTAAAGAAGGAAACAAAGACCAAACAATCAATCCTCATAATTTCCAGTGATTTAGTACGTGTTAAACTGCCATTTAAATGTGAATAGGTTTTTGATTAAATGGCTTATTAACCCATAAATAGCCAAACAGCCACAGATGAACCAAAACCATGTACTAATCTAAAATGTTTAATAACTTCTAAACAACTAATCCAGCCAATAGATGTAAATAATTTGTGTAAAATGCAGTTTATCATCATATATGACCCACTTGGATGTTCAGAGGCTTCACAGTAAACATGGAAACACCATCATGATCTCCAATGTCACCAGTCACCAGTAAAACCCATGGATTGGACCAATGATAGCAAATGAACACAGTTTAGATTCAGTTGCTTGTACATTTTACTAAAAAAAAATAAAAAAAAGTCACATTTTCTTTACTTTTCTAGTAACTTGACTTTAATCTTAACTTTTTTTTTTCACATCCACATGATCACCAAGTTAAATACGGGAAAACATCTGACATTCACTGAAAAAACACCAAATACAGAGGATAAATTGTGAGAAATCTTGCATAGAGGAAAAATTTATTGAGGAACTGACGCAAAAGTAGCACTGGATTTTTCTAGGTTTAAGACAAAAAAAATTCCAAGAAAGTGAAGTAAATTTGACACTCCAAATATGGCAGTCCTATTTAAATCACCACAGTTGCTGATTGTGCATTTAGAGCAGCAGCTATGTATGGGAACCTCACACACCCACTGCTGCTCATTTTACTGCGAACTATAAATGGAGAATGCTACCACTGGCTTCAAACAGCATTATCTATAACATCAAATGTGTATGTAATTCAGTATTTAACTCCTGTAGTAAAGCTGCTTGGACTTAACCCACTTTGGATTTACTCCTACAATCAAAAATCATGAAGCTTGTGGATATTCCCAGCCTTCAGTGTTGATGGACAGCAACCATAAGTTGAACAGCTGGAGTAGTTTCCAATTTTAGCTGCAAATCACCTCCTATTTCTACAGCCTGGCTGTCACTATAAAAGTGTTCAAGGTGGTGTGAGGCAGCAACGCACATGTCATTGACTGAAAGGGCTCTTTATCTGCAACACGAGTAAAAAGGAAAAGACAACTTTGATCCACAATTGCGCACAGATCAGCTCAAATATATCTGATTTTTGTATGGACTTTGCACCTTAACGCACATTGTTCTACACACCAGACGCTTATTTTAAGAGGTGGAAGCTGATAAATCTGACTTTATCCCATTGATGATTGTGAAAATTAAATGATTTTTGCTGAAAAATGCCAGATTACGTCATAACAAATACAAATGCGCGTGCTCTAAACGCAGCTGCGCTCTGTTTATTGCAGGGCTATTCATATTTTTTTTTTAAAAACACACACAAAAAAACCCCAAAACTGTACCGTAGCAGATTCGTCTGTGCTTGAGAGCTGAAGTTTGAACCTTAAGACTTTTTTACCAACATCAGAGCTGCAGGCCATCACGGTGATTCACGTGGAAACTGTGTACGCACAGCCGGCACGCGCGTCCTCTGATGACACTATTATAATGGGCGGAACCAATGACAATGAATGAGGCTGTGTGAGTAAATAATGAGGAATCATCTGAATACTGCAGAGCTGACATGACTAAAGGAAAAACACAACTACTGACTGCTGTAAATGAGGAATTAAACAGTCAATGATAAGCACACTGTAAAAACAAATCTATAGAATTTACTCCATAAAAGTCAGGTAACAATTTGCACTCATTATGGTTGAGTAGATTTTAACCCATATTTTGAGTAAAATGACACTAATTTTAACAGCTATAACACACTTAAAGAAATGAGGTCAAACATACCTAACAAATCCCATCAGATTACACAACTAATTAAATGTAAACATGAGTAATATTAACTCTAATTTATTAACAGGAGTATGTTCATCTATTTAATTTAGGGTTGGATGTATCACTCTCAATGTTGATCATACCAAAATGAGTATTAGTATCAGATCTAGACTACTCTTAAGAAATGTGTGAAGACTGAGATCTGATTATGTCAGTATTGTATTTAAATTTTCACACAACTACAGAGTGTTATGAAATAAAAGAGCAACTTAGCTCACGGTGAATGACAAGAAGAATGTAAAAAAATAAATACAATTTAAAAAGGGTAAAACACACCATAAATGTGCTATACAGAACACAGTAAAACACATCAAAACTGTCCCAATGCATGCTTTAAAATTTCCACAGCTGCTCCTCCAACATTTCACAATATTATGGAATAGATTTTATTACATTATTTTACGTAACAATCATTAGTGTTTACAAATAGGTAGACTTCAACCAGTTATAATAGATTTCACTGGTAACTATTACTGTTGATTAAAATGTAATTGATTACATAGTTTGTATTTACCAACCCACTTCCATGGAGGCCCTGAGCAAGATGATTTTTTGGGAGGGCCCTAGTTTGTCAAATGATGATGAAGACATTCCTTCATCCTTTAGATCAGGGGTCACATGGTGTTATACTGTTCTTATTATATTTATTGTATATACCTTTTATTATTTAAAATTTGCCTTTTTTATATATTTTATATAGGCTGTTCCAGGACCAGGGGAAACCAATTTTGTTTCATCTCATGTTTAATATGTGCTGGAATGGCAATAAAAAATTCCTTGAATCCTTGAATCAAACATGTGGCCCAAATGCAGCCCGCCAAAGGTTCCAATGTGGCCCCTGGGATGAATTTGCAAAGTGCAATAATTCTACAGTCAATGATGTGGAACTGATTTTACTTCAGGTTCCACATACAGATCAATATTATCTACAGTTAAAAAACATTAAAACCTACAAAAAATAAATAGATCCATATTTTCTTCTTGGTTTGATGTGAAAAACATTTTACACTATGCTGATAATGACCATTTTTTATTTTTATTTTTATCTTTGTTTTAGTTTTTAAAAATTACATGAACATATGGAAATATTTACATTTACAAAGTATAGTGTAATGTAACAATAACATGTGAAAAACCTGAACAAGTATGAACAACATGAAACATCTAAAGAAAATTCCCTACAATTTAAAAAATATTTTGCTTCTTCATGTAAAAATTATATGTCAAAGCAAAACATTGTTAAAATTGCATTTATTTTTCCTAGGAAATTTGAGTTTTTTTCAGGTTATTCCCATCTTTTTTGTTTGTATATATTTCATAATTTAATGGGGGTGTTTCGCATTAAATCAAAGACAAAAGTTTATAGTTATTATTTACCTGCTATTCTATCATTTTACTGGTCCTGGCCCACTGGAAATCAAATCATCCTGAGTGTGGCTGTTGAAAGAAAATGAGTTTGAGACCATGTAAAGCATGACCAAAACAGGCTACAAGCTAAGTTAAGTCACTCAGGCAAGTAAAACTGATGAAAAAGTGTAATACAAAGAAAACAACAATCCTCTATATATCAATAAATAGAACTGATTATGAATGTTTATTAAAAAAGGAAATTTTAAATAAGAAAATACAACAACTGCTGAGAGATGCCATTGATGCCATTACAGTGTTTGTTTTGTTTAAAGGTGTCATTCCACTGAAAACCACTTTTCCACGCTCCTTTTGGAATCTGATGGGTCACCCTGAGTTACCAACATATGCTGTGGTTGGTGTGTGGTGTGTCACCTCCACTGGCTGTATTTACCATTCATAGAAAAGAACACAAAGAAAAGAGCGACTCAGAAAAAGCCTGTCCACTACATGTCACAAGGACATTGGTGTCACCCACGTGGGGTTAAGCCCGTCCCCCAATGCACCGAATCTGAAGTAGCATTAGCATTAGCATCTCCAAGAGAAGACGGCGCCACAGTAGCTGCTGCACAAACTGGAAAAAATGACGGATCAAACTGGTTCATGTGCTCTCTGTGGAAATAAAGCCTGTTTTTTTTTCCTGTCCATTTTCAAAACAAGCAACAGCACAAAACTTAGCTGGATGCTAGAAGGTAAACACACACACAGCGAGAGGGGAGGGGAGAGTGTTCCTTCACGCATTCTGAACCAATCAGGAGACGCCTCATTACCGTGTCATGGACATGTATGAGGAAGTACCGGAAACAAAGCAATGGGATGTTTGTTTTTTTTTTAAATAGAACCAACACACAATGTATTCAGTAACAATGGAGATAACACAGTAATATTTATGAAATAACCATGGAATGATAGCTTTAACCCTTTAACCCATGATGTGTCACTGCTGACACTTTCTGAATGTTTAGTTAAAATATTCAGAAAAAGGGTGCATAAAGGGTGCATAAAGACCCAAATATCCACTCATGACCAAAAGCATCTACTGATCTAAAACTATTTCATACCTGTTGATCCACTAATTTTATCAATACATGTAAATAAATGCTGCAAAATTTAGTTTAGTTTATTATTATTTTTATGGCCATCAGATATGACACATTAGGATATTCAGAGGTTCTGTAGTTACCGTGGAAACACCATCATCTTCTACAAGAGTGTTGTATAAATCCCATGGAGTTGGTTTAATGACAGACAGTAAATGGAGACGCTTGTTTTATGTTCATTAATGATTTACAGGATGTTGTTGAAAAAGTCACCTTTTCTTCAGTTCTTCATAATAAAACAGTTCTTCATAATAAAATCTGAGGTTTTATGAAAATCTACATGATCAGAAAATTAAATCTTAAAATATACGATTTAAACTTTAAAAAAAACACAAAAAATGCTGAGAAAAATAATATGATGATAAATCAGTTAAGAATGAATAAATAGGTAAAAAATATCTATATTTGGAAACAGCTACAAGAGACCATTCAGTGTGAATAAAAGCAAACAAAAGTGCTACAGCAACAGAACATTAAAATAAAATATATTCTAAACATATTTAATCCAAAATATTAAAAGTATTTTCAGTTCTGTACAAAAATAATTACACACACACACACATTTTACCTGATTTGTCCTATCGCTTATCATATTTTTGGTGACTGTGACTCTGACATTTGACCTACATTCACCAAAACTTAATGGGATCTATTCTGAACCATCTTGTACCTTTCCTGACATTTTCATGGAAATTGGTCCAGTAGTTTTTGTGTAAAGTTTCTGACAATCAGACAGAGAAACAAAACCCCTAAAAAAAAACAAACAATAGTCTTATCTGGGGGGTAACAATTCGAAATATCTAAATGAAACATGAAAAATGAGTGGAATAAATATCATATTGCCTGAACAAAAGGGTTAAATACATATTAAGTGCAAAGGAAGGTCACATTTATTCTCTCTCTCTCTCTCTCTCTCTCTCTCTCTCTCTCTCTCTCTCTCTCTCTCTCTCTCTCTCTCTCTCTCTCTCTCTCTCTCTCTCTCTCTATATATATATATATATATATATATATATATTCTCATCTGTATCTTAAGGCAGAGAGTAAAAAATGCATGTGGTGACTGTAACTCAATTGAATCAACAAACTTATTGTTTCATACTGTATGAATAAATAATAGAAAGCATAGAGTTCATTAATCATAATAAAATAACACGACGAGGTTCCTAATCTCAATGGAATATTTCCTGGTTAAATAAAGAATAAATAATACGAGAAATAGAAATAGAATATAAAATAATATACAGTAGTCAAGCGTTAATTAGTAACACATACAATAATCTGTTTTATTTGTAATCCATCTTTATTGAAACTGTATCTATTTAACTATTATTTACACTGTTAACAGAGACCTGTGGTTCTTATTTATTATTTTTTCATTGATTTCCATGTTGTGCACTAATACTTTAACTTCTCTATTTAATAAACCACCCAAAACCTCGATGAAACGACTGATACTAATGTAAAATACAAAAACTTTCAAGTTCGACTCCAAGCCATACCGCTGAATGAAACACTTCCTTTGTTATCCCTTTGAGGACACAGACGGTGCTTGTGCCGCATGTTGACATGAAATGATTGGAGGCTATTGTGGGAGACCATATGTTGGGGGGGGTATGGCCCCTGCCCTCTACCACATGCATTGCACAATACTTGATTGGCACAGACCCCCTTAGAGGAGGAGTTAACTGCATGTCTCTTTCAGCAGGGGTGACTGTTGGTCTCTCTCTCTCTCTCTCCTTCTCCAGTAACTGGAGGCACAAGTTCCTTCTTCACCAGCCTCAACTTCATCTCTCAGGTTAGTGCAAGTGTATCCTGCGTCTGAATGTTAGTCATTACAGCAGTATATAGAGATATACCTTAGTACTTTTGATACTTCAGTGACCATTGTCATTATAAAGTGGAATTTATGTTGATGAATTTCTTCATAGTTTCCAAAAAAAGCTAATTCATTGCATAAAGCTGTTTGTCTTTTGGTAAAGTGTGTTTTGACACATGGCTGTGGTGTCAGTCAGCTTCAGAATGAGCAGATAGGTGTGCAAATGTGAACAGTGGTATTTTACTCAATGTATTCGCTTGTAAGTGTACTTATACTAAAGCTATGATAGTAGTAAATAAAGGAGATAAAAGAGGCTTTAAGTTGAATGTTAATTTAAAAAAAAAAAAAAGACAAGAGGACAGGAGGCCTGCCGCTCATGTCTCAAAGTCTATAAAAGGAACGTCATGGGTGAGCCGTCCAGAGCAGCTATTCCTGGACATACTGCTGATAAATTGTGACAGATGCAAAGAGGGGCTTGTTGACGCACACAGAAGCTCTAGCATCACCTAGTAGCGCACGTGTTTCAAAACCTGTTGGCGACTCTGAGAGTCTAAATACCAGTAAGTTGTAAAATGAGCTCATAGTCACTGCAAAATTGCTTGAAGAACAAATTGACTGTGACTTGAGACAGATTCATTAGCAGGATAGGATGACTCACAGCAGGAATACACAGCTTAAGAAAGGAATCATACTTATTTTACTATTTTAAACTGATGTTTGACTATAGGCAATATTTGTAATGATTAGGCTTGTGGTTGTAGCATCCACAGCTATATAAAAGATTATATCTGTCAGTTCTTCAGCATGATACTGTGATACTGTCTCTGCACTTGTTATAATTTAATAGTAGTTTCAGACATGGTTTGACTCACTGACGTGTCTTTGCTTTAGTGCATTAGTCTCTGTTAGAGGTAAGATCGGGCCTAAAAAATCTAGCCCAAGCCGACCCAGGGCCGCAGGTATTAAAGCCCAACCCAGCCTGAGGCCAACCAATTAACCTGATTTGCAGGCCCGAGCCCGAAGCAAACCCGAAATTTCATATTTTAGTTGTGAGGACTCGGGAGGAGGAGGGGTGATTTATAATAACAGTACCTTTCTGTATTTTCCAAATGATTTATTTAAAACAAGTACTCTTTCGTTTTAATATCCACACCTTTTTATAAACATATACTAATTTATTTTTAAAAGTCAGTGAGAGAGAAGCCCGCTCCGACCCGACCCGACCCGAACGTAATGATTGACATTTCAGGCTCGGACTCGGGCTTGGGTTTAAGATCTTACTTCTAGTCTCTGTGTGTTGTCTTATAGTTGAACTTGTTTTTAAAATCTGTTGCTTTTCTTTCAGAAAGTCTGGGCTGTGCACTGCCACAACAGCCATGGCACCAAAAAAGAACAAAGTAACCAAAAAGAATAAAGGAGACATAAATGAGATGACAATAATGGTTGAGGATAGTCCCATTAATAAGATCAATGGGCTGAACACCCTGTTAGAAGGAGGAAATGGCTTCAGCTGCATCTCAACTGAAGTTACAGATTCTGTGTATGCCCCCAACCTCCTGGAAGGATTGAGCACCATGAGGCACGAGAGCTTCCTCTGTGACCTGACAGTCGCCACCAAATCAAAGTCATTCGATGTACACAAGGTTGTCATGGCTTCCTGCAGTGAATACATTCGTAACATCTTGAAGAAAGATTCTGCACTCCAGAAGATTGACTTGACTGACCTCTCGCCTGTTGGTCTCGCCACAGCAATCACATATGCGTACTCTGGAAAGCTGACCCTGTCGCTGTACAGCATCGGCAGCACTATCGCCGCAGCTATACTGTTGCAGATCGGCACATTAGTGAAAATGTGCAGTGATTTCCTCATGCAGGAGCTCAGCGTTGAGAACTGCATGTACGTGGCCAATATCGCTGATGCCTACGATCTTAAAGAAACCAAAGAGGCGGCTCAGAAGTTCATGCGGGAGAACTTCATTGAGTTTTCTGAGATGGAGCAGTTCCTAAAGCTTACCTATGAGCAGATCAGTGACTTCCTCTCAGATGATTCCTTGCAGCTCCCCTCTGAAATCACAGCCTTCCAGATCGCCATGAAGTGGTTAGACTTTGACGAGAAGAGGTTGAAGTATGCTGCAGATCTCCTTACTCACATTCGCTTTGGCACCATCTCTGCTCAAGACCTGGTAAATCATGTTCAGAGTGTGCCTAGAATGATGCAAGACTCTGAGTGCCACCGTCTCCTTGTTGATGCCATGAATTACCATCTGCTGCCATACCAACAGAATATCCTTCAGTCACGCAGAACAAAAGTACGTGGTGGTCTGAAGGTGATACTCACGGTTGGTGGACGCCCGGCCTTGACAGAGAAATCTCTTAGCAAAGAGGTCCTGTACAGGGACGCCGACAATGTATGGAATAAGCTGACAGAAATGCCAGCTAAGAGCTTTAACCAGTGTGTGGCAGTCTTGGATGGCTTCCTGTATGTGGCAGGTGGTGAGGACCAGAATGATGCAAGAAACCAGGCTAAACACGCTGTCAGCAACTTCTGCAGGTAAGCACTTAAGATCTAAGTAAGATCTATTTGATATTTCTGTACAATTACAAATTAACTGTTAACCCCTGTTGTGTTTTGCAGGTACGATCCTCGCTTCAACAACTGGATTCACCTGAACAACATGATCCAAAGGCGCACACACTTCAGCCTCAACACCTTTAACGGTCTCTTGTTTGCTATCGGTGGAAGAAATGCCGACGGAGTTCAGGCCTCGGTGGAGTGCTACGTACCCTCCTCCAACCAGTGGCAGATGAAAGCGCCTATGGAGGTGCCCCGCTGCTGCCACGGTAGCTCCCTCATTGATGGCAAGATCCTCGTGTCTGGAGGTTACATCAATAACGCCTACTCCAGAGCAGTGTGTTCTTATGACCCATCCACTGACACCTGGCAGGATAAGAACAGCCTCAGCACACCTCGAGGCTGGCACTGCGCCGCCACTGTGGGAGACCGGGCGTACGTCATCGGTGGCAGTCAGCTAGGAGGTCGTGGGGAGAGGGTGGATGTCCTCGCCGTCGAGTCTTACAACCCTCACAGCGGTCAGTGGAGCTACTGTGCACCTCTTCACACAGGGGTGAGCACAGCAGGTATTTCCATTTTGAACAACAAGATCTATCTCCTCGGAGGATGGAACGAGGGTGAGAAGAAGTACAAGAAATGCATTCAGGTTTACAATCCTGACCTCAATGAATGGACTGAAGACGACGAATTGCCAGAAGCTACAGTGGGCATTTCATGTTGCGTTGTAAACATACCCACAAGAAAAACACGAGAGTCCAGAGCCAGTTCAGTTTCTTCTGCACCAGTCAGTATATAAAGGTTTATGATGGGATTATGATGTACTTTACTTGTTTAAATGTCTCTATCTTGTCTAAATCAGGGGTGCCCAATCCTGGTCCTTGAGAGTTACTATCCTGCATGTTTTAGATGTAACCCCTTTCCAACAAACCTGATTCAAATGATAAACCTCTCAACAAGGTCTGCAGAAGCCGGATAATGTCTGTCAGGAGTGTTGGAAGAGGTATAAATCTAAAACATGTAGGATAGTAGCTCTTGAGGACCAGGATTGGGCACCCCGAATCTAAATCATCCCAAAAGTTGCTTTTCAGCATAAAATACTGATTTTGGTTGATTACATTTAATAAACAAAAAAAACCCTCTTATTTTTCTTAAATCTTTTATATTTAAAAGAAGAATTAAGAAAGTTAAATGTGATTTTGCTGCTGCGACACCATCACCACATAGACAAAGTGGACATAGTAAGGTCTGTCACACCTATTTTATTACTTTTAGAAAGAAATTTCCCTTGGGTCCAAGCTAGTGTGTAAAATCCAAAAGCCCTTTTTCTTTTTCTGCAGCAAAAGTTCATTTGACCTTAAATAGAGGTACAAAAATGCTCATTTAAATGCTCTAACTTAACTATGTTTACCTGCTGAATCAATGACACATTACTGACTGTTCACCGCGTAATGGTTAAAGATGTAAAGGTTTATGGTAACTATAGGTGCTGTGAGTCTCAGATACTTGAACAGAATAAAGAGGCAAAAAGCTGGAGCTAGACTAAGTTTTGGCATCACCTCCCAGGAGTAGGTGCTGGTGATTCATATTTGGATCCATCACATTATGACTGCAGTCTTTCCACATGGCTGTCATGTACAGAGCAGCATACGTACATTAGTCTTTATATGTAATGTTGCGTGATTGTCAAACACTAGCAGTGAAAAGACTAAGAAGGTTCTGTTGGTAAAATGATGGAATGGTGAAGACTGAATGGTTTTAAATGTGACAATAATACACTATTTTGTAAAAAAAAAAAACTTGGAAAAATGCAACTTGGTAATTACGTTGTCAGCCTGAGCCTTTCTGGAAGTATGATTGCTCATGTCTTTTAACGTTTTGTTTGTTTTTAAATTAAAGAGATGAAGTGTCACTTTGAGCTGTCTTCATTTATTCAAAATATGCACAAATCTTAAAATGAAAAAAAAAAAGATATACACTGTATATTATGCAGATAAATGTTAGATTCTGATTACCATAACTGACAAAACGGCACAGGTTTTTAAACTCTTTTGCAGAATTGTACTGTAGGTGTGTCTTTTTCTCTTTTGGGAGATGCAGTACTGTATAAAGTCTTATGCCACCTTTAGTCTTATTGTTTTTGCATGGTTCAAATGAGCATGCGTGTTTAGTTCCCCTTCTCTTTTCTTTTGATCCAACAAGAAAATGCAGGTAATGCCCGTACAGCCTTAGACAACACACACAAAACTAAATTGGTTTTAAAGGTTAAATTATCCTGTGACAAGAAACAGCACAAACATGTGGAAGGTTAATGCAATAAGTGTCATGTTGTCTGAAAAAAAGAAGTTAAAGACATAATAAGTGCAAAGGGAGGTCACACTAAATACCACCACTTTGTTGTTTTGCTGTGTTTTTCCCTGAAACTTTTGCTTTTACTGCTGTACACACTCCTTATCCAGATTGATTTTTAACACACAGGCTCAGACATGCATAGGTGTGGGGTGGCCGTTAGAATTGTACTTAACCAAAAAAACTAATGTTGCACAGAACTACAACTACACTGAGCTACAAATTCAAAAGCATCTGAATGGTGCAAATTTCAAATGTGCTCACCGTTAATTATATTGACTTTTGAATCCAAAGGTTGGATAGATATTTTTGATTTTCAGGTGTTCATATATCATACATAACATTACATAACATAACACCTTCATTTTACACAGATCAATTCCCTAGGCAGCCAAGACACAGCACATGCAATTTCTAATTAATATGATGACTAGTTTTTGTGTAATGGATGGCCAAAAGTAGTAGTTTGTAATGGATAGAATCTCAACTTTGTCATTCTCTGTAACATACAATTAGAAATTTAAGTAAATATTTCATACTATCAATTCCTATGAAATGATTCTGAAAATGTCAGAACTCTAGCTCTTGTTGTTCAGAAGTTATGGAAACCTGAAAGTAGCAGAAAATTCCAAGTCTGTATTTTGGTCACAAAAACTCAATACCTACTTACTACAAATACCTACTTCAAATGGTCATAACTTTGGAACTATTTCGAAGTAAGCCTTGAAATTTTGGATGTTCCCATCATATATAATAGTCTATATGCATGTACACATTTATAAAAATCTCAGAGGGTCAGATGGGAATTTTCTTAAAATCTGTTTGATATGGAATGACCCTACATGTAAAGAACTAGTACAAAATGCAGTTTGTTATCTTTTCACAGTTATCAGATGTGACTCATTCGGATGTTCAGAGGCTGTGAGAATGTAAATGTTTAGAATGTGGGAACATTGTGATCTTAATGTACAACATTGATTCACAAGTAAAACCCAGGGAGTTTGACAAAATAGTACATGGAGACACTTATTTTATTGTAAAAAAAAAAAAAAAAAAAGCAGGCAGCACAGTGGTGCAGTGGTTTGCACTCGTGTCTCACAGGTTAGATTCCAACACTAGACATTTCTGTGTGGAGTTTGCATGTTCTCCATGTGGGTTCTCTCCACAAGGGTACAAATAGGATTTTTAAATTGGGGAGGACAAAGCCTTCCCATTATTTACAAGTTTTTATTCTGTTTTATTTATATTATTCTACTGGTCTGCCCCATTTTATATCATATTATAGACCAGGCATGGGCAAACTATTCCACAAAGGGCCGGTGTAGCTGCAGGTTTTTGTTCCAACCAACCAACAGTTCACAGTTTGACCAATCAACACCGTGAAAACTGAGATCAGTTGATTAATTGAGTCAAGTCTGGTGTGCTGCTGTTTGGTTGGAACAAAAACCTGCAGCCACACTGGCCCTTTGGTAATGGTTTGCCCATGCCTGTTATAGACTGAATGTGGCCCCTGAACTAAAATGAGATTGACACACTTGTTTTAGATGGATCCCTTTTCCAACACACCTGATTCAAATAATCAGCCTTTCACCAAACTCTGCAGAACCTGATAATGACCTTCAGCTGATGGAAGAAGAAAAAATCTAAAACAGGGGTGTTCAATCCTGGTCCTCGAGAGTTACTGTCCTGCATGTTTTACATCAGGCATGTCCAAACTATTCCACAAAGGGCCGGTGTAGCTGCAGGTTTTGGTTCCAACCAACCAAGAGTAAACAGTTTGACCAATCAACTCTCCAAAGACTGAGATCAGTTGATTAATGGAGTCCAGGTGTGCTGCTGCTTGGTTGGAACAAAGACCTTTGGGAATGGTTTGGACATGTCTGTTTTAGATGGATCCCTCTTTCAACACACCTGATGGTCATCATCATACTACTTGATGAGAGGTTTATCATTTGAATCAGATGTGTTGGAAGGGGGATATATCTAAAACATGCAGGATAGTAGCTCTTGAGGACCAGGGTTGAGCACTCCTGATCTAAATCATGCAGGATATTGGTCCTCCAGGACCAGGACTGGACCCCCTGCCTTGAGATAACCTTTTTCTCCTCACATGCTTTAAACCAGGGGTCTGCAATCCTGGTCCTAGAGAGCCACTATCCTGCATGTTTTAGATGTTTCCCTCTTCCAGCACACCTGACAGCCATTATCAGTCTTCTGCACAGTTTGATGATAGGCTGATCATCTGAATCAGGTGTGTTGGAAGAGGGAAACATCTAAAACATGCAGGATAGCGGCTCTCTAGGACCAGGGTTGCAGACCCCTGCTTTAAACCTTTGTCTAATTGTCATCGCCCTGAAGTGCACTGTACAGCTGTATTGAGTTAGCAAATCAGAAAATGTCATTTCTTAACCAATCAGAAAACAGAATTCGCCTTATTCACCTGGCGGCCATTTTTACGGTTACGGAAGTTAAACGACGGCGGTACACAGCTCCATACATGTCAATCATTAGCTTCAGTGAACATTTGGGTTGCCAACATGTCAGCAGTTTGGACCACCAATCTCTGTGTCATGCCGGAGTTAACGATCGATATTGTTGAAAAATGGGCGTGTAAGGACTGCAATATCCTCTGGGCTGTCTTACTGAAAGGCTACAGTAACTGGGTTAAAGTCTACATAAAATTTAAGTAGGGCCCCCACACAGCCAAAAATGGCTCTGAGTCTATGTGACAACAACTGATAGATCTTTCTGGTTGCATTCATATGTTTGTTTATTGTACACTCTGGCATGTAGGTTGTACATAGTTATGTCTGATAACATCTCCAGTGTAGGTGTTTGTCTATCATCAAATCAATGCTGTTGTATTTCTCACCACAGCTAGAGTGGTCGTTGTTGATTGAATCGTAAATGGATTTGAAAATTTGTGTATTTGTTTTTTTTTTTAACAGCTGCAAAGTAAAAGATATTTTTGTTTTACTTTTTAAAAAAATTTTTACACACTGAAGGATAGATTCTCCAGAAGTCAAAACAACAGATAGAATAATGATGTATGTCATTGTGGAGTTGAAGCCAACTCACAACAGGAAAAACTGGCTTTATACTTGTACTTCTACCATGGAGGCTCAGACAGGTTATAGTAAAGGAAAACTCATGACATTTCTGAGAAAAAGGGAGAAAATATGGATCTCTCAGTAGCCAAGACAGGCTGGACTTTTACACAGAAGACCTGTATTCTGAAAGTGACGCAGCAGAGCATATATAGTGGTGTTGTGTCTGTGGAGAAATGGGTATGCTCTCACTTTTACTTTTTTAAGTAGCCTAGAGAAACACTATTTTGGAAACAGTGACATATAAACTAATAAATCTATCAGTAGTGTAGCGGTTCCTAAAATTCCTATTTAAACTGTAAATAGGAAACAATGCAGAAATAAATGCAAGGATAAGAATTTAAAAAGCAAAAATATAAATGGGGATAAAATAAATAATGCATCTATCAAACAAATTTTTTATATTTCTTTATATTTCAAAATGACAGGGTCAGTCCTCCATAGACATCAGGGAGATGTATTCATGTTTTGTTTTGTTTTTTTAATTTAGGCCGGACAATGCACATTAATGAACTTATTACATTTCATACCCATATAGAAGTGGGCATACTCAATGCAGACTGAAAAATAAGTAAATATACTTCATATACCACCGTATACCCTGAACTAAACCACTTTATATCGTGCGATGTTTATCTTGCTCATTGGAAATGCACTGAGTATCACTGTGTTGCAGGGGCGCAGATAGGTTTGTGAAACTGGGGGGGACGAAGATGCCAGCTAACACCCCCCGGCCCCACCATTCTGATTGGGGGGGGGGGGGGGTTATTACTCCTCAATGACCAAAAATGCATTAGCTTACCTAATTGTGATGTCTGATGTTCTCAAGTGCTATTTACCACTGACATGACAGGATGATCAATTTGGGTGTGTGTGTGTGTGTGTGTGTGTGTGTGTGTGTGCTACATGACTGCTTGTGTATATTTGGACTGTCAAATTTAATTTTAATGCATTGAACAAACATATCAACAGAACCATGAAGATGTCAAACTGGGGAGGCGCCAAGATACATAGGCTGTTGTCACATTGGGTGGAGGACTCTATCTATGCTAACATTTGTGCAACGGGGAGTGACTCTGGAAAGGTTAGCAACACAGCAGGCGCACAGATAGTGGGTGTGTCAGGTGTGTCATGACACACTCAGTTTTGAATGCCCTTAGATCCATCCCACCCACTTTTATTTAAGAAAAAAACATGTTACTTCTTCTTTGTACTTTTTTTTTACTTTTACTACTTACTTCTTACTGTCTTCTTACTGAGTCAAGCATCACGAGGAAACCAAAATATGAATTAACATACATAATAACGTGACTCGGTTATTGCGCTGTGCGGGCGGCATCGTCGTTAACTTTGGTTGCCACGGTTACAAACAAATAGTCTGACAGGCATCACTTGGACAGCCGGGGTGCACGTTCAGGAGGACCCCAACACGGCATGGAATAATGAGGCGAACTAAAAAGCAGAAAACGATCATGTGGGTTTTTTTCCAAAGACCAACAGCTGTAAGTAAACTGCTACTTTACGTTATCACCAGGGCTCTAAATTAACACCCACCAACCCACCAAATGCGGGTGAAAATTCATTTTGGCGGGTAAAAAAACAACTTACTAGCCACTTTGGCTGTTGGTGAGTGCAGACCTGGTTGTAGCAATCCTCCATGGGGCACCAGAATATGACCGTCCTATTTTTTTTTTTTTCGTTTTGCTTGCTTCGGCCCAGGCAGCGCCCCTAAGGCAAAGCCAAAGTGTTCACATAGCCACGCGTTAGGGTTAGGGTTTATTATATCATGTGTTACAGAACGCGTTCTGGCAGCACACTGGCACGCGCAATGGCACGCGTACTAGCACGCGTGCCATTGCGCGCGCCAGTGTGCCTACAGCCTACTTGTGAGTTTGACAGGAATGCTAATAAGCCCAAATGAATTGATCATAACGGGCTTATATGAGCATTTGGTGCTATCTTTGGTCAGTTGGTGAGACCACAAATAGGCTAAGGAAATGAGACAGTGAGTCCATGGTTTAAGAAAGTTTATAACAACACCAACATGTAATGTGAGTGTATGTTTACAGATATTTAATGGGGACAGTGGAGATAAAAAGTAAAGAAGTTAGGAGTTAAATGTGAAAATGCAAAAAAAAAAAAAAAAATGTGATCATATGTTTGAAGAAATGATATGGGGACCAATTGAGAAAATGTAAGAGCAACAAGATGTGAGTATGTATTGTATAAATTGTAATCTAGGTGAGAACAGTAAAGAAGTGTTAACAGTGAAAGGTGAGAAAATGTAAAAGCAAGAAGTTTTAAAGGTTAAATGTGAAAATGTAAAAAAAAAAAGATCATATGTTTAAAGAAAGAAATTATTTCAAGAGGAAAAGGTTAAATAAAATAATTTAATGAAATTTGAAGGTGTATGTCTCATTTTGGTCAGGGGAAAAATGGCTAGTTGAATTTCTGATAGGCGAGTAAGTAAATCTACTAGCCACATTGGCTGGTGATGAAAAAAGTTAATCACCTTGCAATTTCTGTTCAAAGCAATGTCGCCGTGAGGGTAGGAATCGTACAAAGCTGGCCAGAGCCAAACTTTCACCTTCTTCTGCCTCCACCTGTACATGCCCCACACATATATTCAGGGCAAGGATCGGAGGAGAGAGGTTTTTGGATCCTTCACTTAATCAGTTTTGAGACCATTATTGAAAACTCTCATGGAGAGATCTTATTTACAATTTAATTTGTATATAGAGGCTGTGTCCTATTTTGTGTTTGTTGTTAGTGTGTTAGAAGTTTTAATTACATTATATGTTTTTTACACTCCTGTGAAATTTATGAAAGAATCAGTGTGCTGAAAGTCAGTGTTAAAATAAAGCAGTTTTGCAAACAGCATATGGTATGTTTAGTGAGTGATTTGAATTAGTATCAGCATTAATAAACTTCATTAAATAATAATAATTTATCTAATACTTATATAATAAATAATTTCTTCCAATGATGGGTAATTAAGTTTGACAGTCCAAATATACACAAGCAGTCATGTAGCACACACACACACACACACACACACACACACACACACACACACACACACATATTGATCATCCTGTCATGTCAGTGGTAAATAGCACTTGAGAACATCAGACATCACAATTAGGTAAGCTAATGCATTTTTGGTCATTGAGGAGTAATAACCCCCCCCCCCCCAATCAGAATGGTGGGGCCGGGGGGTGTTAGCTGGCATCTTCGTCCCCCCCCAGTTTCACAAACCTATCTGCGCCCCTGCACACACACACACACAACAACTATACACCATTGTAACAGTGGAGCAATTCTAACTTTTATTGAAAGAAACATCAATATTCTAACAACAGTTTTTGCTTTTCCTTGAATAATTTGTTGTGCAAATTAAAAATAACTTGGATCTTTGCTTGAATAATATAAATAAACTCAAACTCACACTGCTCCCCGAGACAATCATTTTTTTCAAATAAAAATAGAAAATGTGCAATTATCTTACAAACTATAATATTAATGTTACTTTTTTAGAACAAATACATTATGGCAACAAGGATGAACATTTGAACAATATCAGTTTCAGCAATGAGTCTGTTTCCACACTACAGCTCAGAACATTGAACTGTGCAAAAACAGAAACATTGCACATTTTTCTTTTCCAGTAAAATCATTGTCCATTCTCCAAACCTAAATTCTTTGTCTAGTTTAGTAACAGATCACCATGGTAACCTAAACTCTTTGTCTAGTTTAGTGTCAGATCACCATGGTAAACTAAAGTCTTTGAATAGTTTAGTGACAGATCACCATGGTAACCTGAACTTTGTCTAGTTTAGTGTCAGATCACCATGGTAACCTGAACTCTGTCTAGTTTAGTGACAGATCACCGTGGGAATAGATTTCTTTTCTGCATGTCCCTATAATGAGTCCAGGTGCTCCAACACTAAAATATTATTTCTACCTCCTACATGTTTTAACCTAAAAATAAAAACACCCAAGAGTGACGCTCGATAAACTTTCACTCACTTCCTTAGTCACCCGCCTGACAGTTTAAGAAACACTGCCATAACAGAAATTCTGTGTAAAAGGAGCTTGTGACTAAACTAACAGGTTGCGCAGGATTTTGTCTAGCACCTTAGATTATATTTGACAGTACTGTCAACATTTCACACGGTAAAGAACTTATTAACACTCACAGACCTAGAACTATGTGTGTAGAAATGTACAAATGATTAAATTCTCTGCATTTAACCTTTCCAAAATTATTTATCATCATATTGTGTGCATTTTAAAGTTTTTGGTGAATATCATATATTTTCCTAAATTTAGTTGATTATTTAGACAGATAATTTACATGTTAATAAAAGCTCAGAGTAAATTCAAAAATAATTTTAACAATACAGAAAAAAAGTGACTTTTTCAGTCAAACCGATCATTGACCAAGTGTCTCCATCCACTGTCATTTATGAAACTCCATGGGTTTTATTGTTGTTGTAGAAGATGATGGTGTTTCCACGGTAACTATGGAGCCTCTCAACATCCAAGTGGGCCATTTCTGATGACCATAAAAACATAATAAATTGTATTTTACACCAATTATTTACATATATTGATAGATTTAGTGGACTAATGGGTATTAAAAAAAAGTTATATCAGTAAATGGTTGGTTATCAGAGGCTGTTTAGGACTGTGAAGATTAATCTTGGTATTTTTTATTTATTTATTTTTTGCAAACACATTAACTTGGATTGTCTGTTTCTGTTTTTGACCAAGTAAATCAACTCCAGTCACCTCAGTATAAATGTATATTGACTTATTTGACTATGGTTAAAATGAGATACAATGTTTTAGGTTAGAATCACGCTCGTCTGTCTGTCTGTCTGTCACTCTCTCTGCAGGAATAGATAAAAGCTGTTGCACTGTTTTTCATTAAACTTGGTGGGATGCTGAGACATTGACTGCATGAAACAGGTTTTGGAAAAGATTCATGAAAAGAGCAAATGTCTGATCACCAACTGTCTTTAAGTGGCATCAATCATCACATAGTTACATTCAGTTAGTACCAAATGATAAGACAGGAAAAAATGGGTCATAAAGTGTGGTCTGTTTGTAGTTTATTACCCTGCGGCCTGAAGGGTAGAGGAGTATTGTCAGATTGTTTGTCTGTCTGTCTGTCTGTTTGTTTTTTTGTTTGTTTGTAAGCAGGTTTACACAAAAACTACTAGACCAATTTCAATGAAATTTCCAGGAAAGGTGCAAGGTCGTCCAAAATAGACCCCATTAAATGTTGGTGGATGTAGGTCAAAGGTCAAGGTCACAGTCACCAAAAATTAGTTTTCGCAATGATAAGAGATAGAGCACATCAGGTCAAATGTGTACAAGGGGGCGGAGTTTGTTAGTCTTTGTTAATCATTACTTGTTAGTCTTGGGTCAATAATGTTGAGGTCACCGACAGAGGTTTACTTATCACCCAGACTGAATTCCAAAGTCAATATAGATCGACAACCATATACAGCTCAATTTGATCTCAAGCAGCACAGACCAGTAAAATAATAGCATAACAACCTATAGGAATTTTTTTTTTTTTTTTTTTTTTAGGAAAATTTAATTGAGATTTCACATCAAAATGGTGAATACCCTAAAAAAAACATGAACAACCTGAAATTTTTTCTGCAAATAAATGCAATTTTAAATGCACTCCTCTGAGGGACCTTATCGACCCTTTAGTGGACTAGTTTTAGTCCATGGGCAATATGTTTGTGTGGGGTTCAAACTGTAAGAAAAACACACTTTCTCATGAGGAGAGTAAAAAATCAGTCACGCTGTTCACCTCTGAAATGTGTCTGCCTGCAAACCTATTTGTAAACCTATTATCCCTAATTTACATGGGTTGAGTTTAGTCCAAGTTTTCACAAAAGACAATCGACTGAATTATCTTCTATGGTCAACTTTTTGTAATGTCCATTTTCCTGCTTGTAGGGTTATCTTATTTCCTCACTTGCCTACCTGCAGCTCTGGCAGCTCCTGTTTGTGGTTAGCTGAAAATAAAGCGTTGTAGTAACACATACGTAAAAACTACACAATTTGTATTAGAATGATAACTCAATTTACATTTATTTCAACATTTTGACTCTTCTGATCTATTACTATTCTGCATACCATGGGCGTAAAATTGTGTATGGACGCTATGGACGTTGGATGTTTCTAAAATGTCCATACTAATTTTGAATGGGGAATTACACGATATTAGGGAAACACAAGCTAATTTTCCCCCCTCCTCAGTTCTGTCTGTCATTGTTGGGGACAGCTTTGCTATATTTTTTGTAGTGTTGCTTTCCTCAATGAAAATTTTAACTAAATATTGTTGTCAACAAACCTTTATCATGTGACAAAAACGAGATGAGATTAAACGTAAATGTTGGTCTTGTGAAGATAGCTATAATTAAATATATAATGCAATAAAAAAAAAGAGACGGAATGTGGCTTAAGAGATAAAAATGTCTTAGTTTTTGTTGACCAAAACAAAATGAGACGTTATTTCATCTCTTTTAGGCATGTCTATTTATTTATTTTTGCAATGTCAACATCATTATTACGCCTGCATATGATACATACATTTTTTTTAAAATGTGTGGAATTCAGTCCAAAGTTCAGTGAACGTCCAGACCTTTAACCTAGTTTAGCTCATTTAATTTTGCTGTGTCACAGTGACTTTCTGTTCCATCTGTGTGAAGTGTCACCTCAGCACTGTCACCACTGTTATTGTGCGTTTACATAACACATTGAATATTAAATGATCTTTAGATAAAACATTAAGTAAAAAAAAGTGACAACATATACTGCCTTGCCAAAAAACTGCATCACCTGTAGTTTTGATTACAGGAGACTACACTGGATCTAATTAAAATAGTTCACACCCTGCCATGGTTAAACACTAGAGGGGTTAGACAGGAATGAAGTCAAATCCAGGTCAAAGGTCAAATACAGGGAGAGTGCAAAACAGGGCAGAGACAGAAACCAAAAGCCAAGAAGCCAAATCACAGGAAAAAGGAAGTAAACAAGCCAAGAAGTAATGCTCATACTTATTACCAGGCAGGGGCTATGCTAGCATCTGACCTTTAGGGGTGCTCAGCCCCCAGTGCTGACAGTGGCACCTGTCTTTTTTATTTATTTATTTATTTATTTTAATTGACCAATAAACTATTATCTACCCATCCACAAGCACTGAAATGAAGATTTAGCTTACAAACTTACAAGTTCCATGTAGTATATCAGTATGTTAGCATGTTAGCTTGGTCAGCCTCAGGTGCCACAGCCGCCATCTTGGTACAGGGTCCCTATGTTTGTAACACCATCAGGAAAGTTATTGCCAAATGATGATCAGGCAAGAAGTGTTACCGCCATATAAAGATGGCACTGATTAAACTGAAACATTCATTCCAATAGACAGGGGTAGTCAATGAAATGTGTTCATATGTCAGTTTTAATATATGTTGTTTAGAGCGGAGTCCACTGGTGACGTTTTTTTTTAATAAGATCTAAAAAAAAAAAACCCTGCATAAATCTCCAAAGCCACGCCCCCTCTCTCCACCAATGATTCAAACCCTGTTGTCAGAAATGCACAACAGGGTTTAACATGTAAAGCAACAGAGTTCAACATCTAGTAGACAATGTGTGTGAACTATACCGATGAGCACCTGGCACATTACACAGTATTATGTCAATGCAGTTATGCCATGCTATATATCTATTTGCAAACATGCAACTTTCATTTTTGAGTAATAAAGAGGTAAGAAGATATTCAATGCGGACGGGACATGGCAAAGTTAAAATCCTACCTGCCAAAAACAACTTTTATAACCGAATACTTTGCACCCACTTCACATTTCCCACACTGAAAGAGGATGTGAATATGCATGTGCACTGCAGAAATCAGCACAGATGCATACTGCACACGTAAGATAATATGGATTTCTCAAGTATACTAGTACTGTACTTAGTCTACCCCACGTTATCCGCATGACTATCCAATGAAACAGCTAACTTTAGATCAAAAATTACCAAGCCTACATGGCGGTTGTTCACAATGCCCAGCTGTGACAAAATTAGATCAATGATGATTAAGGTTGTTTTTATATTTGTCCACAGACCAGGGAACACTACTGTTGCATTTAATTGTTCACTAATTGTCATGGCACAGGCCTACCTTCACATCTCGCTCTCACTCATCTGCAGTGCAACCACCATCAAATGTCCATTTGTGAAAACAATCAGGGAACAAAAGCGCAAACCAATCAAAAGAGGGTGTAAGGAGGAGAAGCATTTTACTGGTTTAGACAAATCACATGACAGAGTGACGGTTTTCCACTAGACCAGGTGAACTCTGAGCCTGTGAAGAATTTTCATAATGCAATTTTTTCCTTTTTTGAAGGGAGCAACCAGAGGGTGCAAAATTTTAGGGGTGCTGAAGCACCCCTAAAAATAGCCTAAACTCACACCTGTTACCAGGGCTGATAACATACTTACAAAGACCAGCCAGACACAGGAGGGTTATATAAGGCTGAACACAGGTGTGACACATTGGGATTAATGAATGGGTGGACGTACATGCCTGAAGAAAAAAAGGTAAAAGGTGTACGCAAACCCACATGTCAAAGTAAAAGCCCAGAACTCCAACAAAGACAAAAACCACAGACAAACTTACAAAAATAAGACAGAAACAAGACACTGGATACTGAACTTATGACAGGTGGTGCAGTGAAATACTGCATGTGTGACAAATTTTTTGTCTGGCAATGTATTTTATTACTTAAGTGGAACAAGCCAGTTACTTCTGCCAATAGGTTGCACAATCACAACCTACAGGGATGTTGACATTGAACGGTGGATAGAAAGGGAAATAGAAAGAAAGTTGAGGAACTAGTTTGAAACAACAGAATGGTATGTGTAATAAACGGTATGTGTAATAAACAAATGAGGGAAAATAATTTTTTTCAGAGGGGCGGTGGGTGGTGCAGTAGTTAACACTTGTGTCTCACAAACATAAGGACCCTGGTTCGATTCCCACACCAGACCTTTCTGTGTGGAGTTTGCATGTTCTCCTCGTGTCTGCATGGGTTTTCTCCAGAGTTAAGTAATCCCAGCTCCACAGCATAAAAGTCCTGCCATGTATTGGTTCTTCCTGTTCAATTCACACAGGTGATTCCACTAAATATCTACCTGGATGAGGAGTTGTGTGGTTGGAACAAATACATGGGAGGACTTTGGAGCTGGGATTATCCAACTCTGCTTTTCTCCGGGGTGCTCCGGTTTCCTCCCACCATCCAAACAAATGCACTGATAGGTTAATTGTTTAATCTAAATTGTTCAAAGGTGTGAATGTGAGAGTGATTGTTTGTCTGTATATGTTCAGCCCTGAGATGAATTGGTGACCAGTGCTGGGTAAGTCACTTTGAAAAAGTAATTAATTACAATTACTAGTTACTTGCCCAAAAAAGTAATGGTGTTACTCCACTAGCAAAGTAATTAATTACCAGGAAAAGTATTTTTGTGTTCCTTTTTTTTTTTTTGCTTAAAAATGTCAAATAAATGAAAAAACTATTAAACAGGTGCCAATTTGCCAAGCATTTATTTATTCAAAATGAACAGATTTCAACCTACACTAGATTATAAACAGGAAATACATTTTAAATACTGAAAATGTAATATTTGTTGAAAGTTACTTGAATTTGTTCAAAATGTTAATATTCTTTAACTTTGCATTTAAGTATACAGGTGAACAGGTAGTGATGAAATAATGTCTGTAAATATTTATTCTATTATAATTAGTGAAAAAGCAATACAATGATGTCTGTATAGTCTTCTTCTATTATACATTTATCTACTAAATTCTCATGAACAACAACTTATGTTACAATCCTTTGAAGTGTATACACCCTTTATATTAACTAGTGCTGGTACACCACCCCCACTTAGATAAGTATGTTGCAGTCATGCATACATTGTTATTAGAGTTATTTAGGCTGCAGTAATTGAATGTTAAGGCTACAGTGACCGTTTGTTAAAAATAGCAATTGCACTATTAATATTTGCTTTTCTCTTTGCTAATTTCTTTTCTAAGCAAGTTTATGTGCCTTTTATACACTTCAAATGATTGTAACATAAGTTGTTGTTCATGAGAATTCAGTAGATAAATGTATAATTGGAGAAGATTATACAGACAGCATTATATTGCTTTTTTCACTAATAACAATAGAATAAGAATTTATAGACATTATTATTTCATCACTACCTGTTCACCTGTATACATGCAAAGATAACGAATATTATCATTTCAAACAAATTCAAGTTGCTTTCAACAAATATTACATTTTCAGTATTTAAAATGTTTTTCCTGTTTATAATCTATTGCAGGTTGAAATCTGTTCATTTTGAATAAATAAATGTTTGGCAAGTCTGCATCACTGCTGTAGTTTGTGTAGATTTTAACTGTGTTGACATGTAACATACTAAAGCCATCACTAACCTTTAGTTCTATTATAAATGTATATGTGTCTGCACACACTGCACACTAGTCCACACAGTTTACAGCAGTGTGATAACATGCTTTGTTTCTGTTAGCTTAACTTTTACCATTGATATTAGGTCATAAAGATCTTTGATAGCGTTTTTACTGAAGCATCTTAAATCATGTCCGAAGTAACATCATAGAACAAGGATCATTACCCTGTTTAACAGTTTTTTCGTTTCTTGAACATTTTAAAGCAAAAAAACAAAAAGTAACGCAAAAGTACTTTTCCTGGTAACTAATTACTTTGCTAGTGGAGTAACAGAGTTAGCAACGCAATCTTTTTTTGGGGAAGTAACTGGCAATTGTAATTAATTACTTTTTCAAAGTAACTTTATTTATATAGCACTTTTTAGGACACTGAAATGTGCTTTACATTTATTTATTTAATTAATTAATCATATTATATATATATATATATATATATATATATATATATATATATATATATATATATATATATATATATATATATATTGCTTGCTTTGTTGCATATCTATGACATGAAAATGTTTTTATCTGTAATATTTTCAAGGATGAAGAACAGCGCAGCAGAACTACGATCAACTCCATCACTTTGACTTGTGGTAGTTTATTTTTAGAGTGTGATAACATAACAGGTCTGAAACCTACTTCAGTGCTTATCAGCACTGAAGTAGGGTTATCAGTTCACATGGACCTGCTTTTTCATTAAGAGTGCATACATTTCCACTGAATGTGAAATTCATTCTATTTTTAATCTGGCCCAACATTGGTTGGGAGAGATTATTGTAATCACTGTGTGTGTCTGTCTGGTGTGTATGTCTGTGTTCCCGCAGAAGGATATCATGCTATAACTCAATGAATACTTGAGATATCACCATGAAGTTGTATGCGCATATACATATAGCTAATGCACATCAAATGCAATGATCCATTTGAGTAAAGGTCAAAGTTCAAGGTTGCATTTAGCAGAAAGGTCAAAATCACATGATTGGCTGTAATTCAAAAACAGGTTGTCATAGAAACTTGAGATTGGCACAAAATTATGCATTCTTAGAATACCTGTTTTTCAGTAAATTTGAAGCTCTTTAGCTTCAGCTATGATAATCAGTTATGCTTTGTAGCAACTGATTTTCCTATTCTGTCTCCCAAAAACACCATTTAAGGTTGGATTATGCAAAAGCCAGGGTATTCACCAAACTGACCCTCATGAGTCCCTGACCCATGAGGGACCCATGAGGGACCCACAGGTTGTAGATCCTTTGATAGAGTTAATGTCTTTACTTTCTTAGTAAATTTCACTGGCATATTCAGTTGAATAACCTACTAGCTGGCATGTCTGTTTATACACGTGACGTTTGACACCATGGCTCTATTGTTTATCCGTTGCTAGGAAACCCACTTCAATGATGATTCTATGATAATGTGTATAGCAACACGATTGACCATTGGGAAGCCATTAATATCACCCAAAATATATGTCTATTCAACTTGCTGTTTACTTTAGTCTCTTCCTTGATTCATAACTTTGCCGAATTGGAGCAGTTTCTGAATTCTGTGTGATGCTTGACACATACACACATGCACGCACATTCATGAACGAACACACACACGCACACACACACTTGCATTTGTGACCTTGTTAATACTCCAGTAAGGGGTGGGGCTCCAACTGCTGAAGTGTCCTTGGGCAAGACAGTGAACCCTAAGTTGCTGCCAGTAGGGGCAGGTAGCACCATGTATGACAGCAGCTGTCTGCTTGTGAGTGAATGTGAGGAATTGTAAAGTGCTTTGGGCACCATGGCTGCATAAAATGCACTATATAAGCTCAGTCCATTTATCATTTCTGCAGAAGTGGGGAGTAACAAAGAGTAAGTTCTTTGTTACTGTACTTAAGGAGACGTTTATGTACTGTATTTCTTTTTGTGGCAAATGTTTACTTTTCTTCCCTACATTTTTGCAAAATATCTGCACTTTGTACTCCTTACATCCTCAGAATAGACTTGTTACTAAACAGATGTGACAGTATATAAAATAAGTTTCTTCAGAGGGAAAATTAGGGCAGAAGGCAAGGAGCACAGGGCCAGTACCAGAGTCCTGCACAGGTACTATGGAGCCTCTGAATGTCCAAACAGATCACATGTGATGAACATGAAAACATGACAAAAATGTATTTTACCTTGGAGACCTAGCCTTTCAGGTTAAATAAAGTTAAATAAATAAATAAATAAGTACACAATGGTTCCACAGGTATTAAACATTTCAGATCAGTAGATTGTTTAAGATGCCGGTGAATGTTTGGGTCTTTATGGGTTAATCAGTATCATATTGTTTTATCCATGGAAAGAGGCAGTTTTCCATTTTCTTTTTATACTTTATTACATTATAGAAGTTGGACGATTTTTTTTTTCTTTTACTTAAATAAAGGACTTGAATCAGTACTTCTGCTTTTATGAGAGTACTTTTTCCACACAAGTAGCTATACTTCTACTTAAGTCCAGTCTTTTGCCACCTCTGGTCTTATGTAGCCACTGAACTGAACTGAGTTTTCGTTGCTGATAGGAGACAATTCTTGAAAGAGCCAGAACGCATCACCGGCAAGCTTTGATAGACAGGTCAGTGGGCGGAGCGAAGTCAAGAATGCTGAGTCATTATCATGACGTTGCGCTGCTCCGCCTGATGGGGTCACGTGTACTTGAGGGCAACGTAAAATGAGGAGGGCGTACATATATGCAACGCAGCCTGACTCTCTGAAGCAGATTGGTTTAAGAAAAACCGACCTACTACCGGTTCAACCTCACTGTCATTCCATCACAGAGCGGCACGCTGACGCCTTCAGTCTATGGTCATTAACGGAGTCAAGGATAGCCGACGCTTAGTAACTCGTCTGTTTTTTTTTTCTTGAGGTATTAGCATTATCAGCTCGTGCGTTTTCTTTGCTGGGCTACCGTTAGCAAGTAATGAGCAGGGGCCTTCCTCTACTGGATGAACGGTTAAGGTTACAAGCAGTCCACGCGGTTTAACGAAAAACTCTAATCATCCCGTGGAGTCCCTGGAAGCATCTTGAAGACCCACACCGTGCCGCTAGTTTGCGCCGGGACCCTTCATGCTAGCTCCGTGGCAGTTGGACTAAGAAGCTAGCTAGCACAGACTCTACGTGCAAGTTCAGTAAAAGCAGCATCGGGGAAGTATAGCCTGTCTGTGCGATGGGTTTACTGACACAAGGGTCACCGCTCAACTGGGAAGAAACTAAGAAGTGTGCTGACCACATCAGGAAACATGGCATCATTCAGTTTCTTAACATCTACAACAAGGTGAAAGATCGTCAGAAAGATGTGCTGAAATGGGGCGATGAGGTAAGAAAGGCAGAAGCAGATTTTCACCAAAAATTGCTTGTGGAAAATATGAGTTAATCTGTTAGACATGATGGTTGTGTATGATGCAACAGCAGGGGCGATGAAATCACAGTTTCATTTGTTCAGAAAGAAAAACAGAAGTGCCTTAAACTTTGGAGGAAAAAAAGACCATAAAGAGTATGATGCTTTTAAGTTTGATAACAGGCCTACTTATAAATGACATAACTGATTATGACACTCCTATTTTCGTCAGGTTTTTGAAGATAATGGCTCAAACTAAACATGTAATTTTTTTTTTTATTCTTTCTAGTTGTCTAGAGTAGTTTGAGAGTTTATCCAACCACTCCCCGGAGAATAAACTTCAAAATAAAGCCTTCTATTGACTTTGCTGATACGCCCTTTCTACAGAATGTCACCCGAATTTTTATTTCCACTTTTTGCCCACTGGTCCACAAATGTCGGTGTGCTACAGATTGAACAAAGTGTTTTGATTTCTAACTATGTGGAATGCTGTTGTTATAGATTAATCCCTCTTTCAGACAGGGGATTACAGGGTAGCAGAGTCAAAGTCAAGGAAACATAACTGATGAATTGGAATTGATGTGATGGCGTCCCAGTCTGATCTTGAAAAAGGTGTCTTTGTGCACCAATTGAAAACCTTGTGTGGAAGTGGAAAGAGTGAAGCTCTGGGTGTTATGCAGTAGATTTGTTTTTTTTTGTGTGTAGGCTAATCACACGGTTTGCTTTGAATTATTTATTTTCAGGTGGAGTACATGTTAGTGGAGTTGGATGACAAGGATGAAAAGGTGCGACTTGTCCTGAATAGTCACGAAGTGTTGGAAACTCTCCAAGACCAGGGTGAAAAGATAAACCCCAAGTAAGTGAACTAGCCACACACGTGTCTTAACACTCAACAAAAATAAAGTATAAGACGGTTACCTGAGATTATTGTGTGTTGTATTTGTTATGTATCTCATCACTCACACCCTACAAAGGATATTTGCACTGCCTGAATTTTTATATATAGTCATAATTTTCATACTGTATATTTTTTTATATTGTACATATGATTATACTGTAATTTATTAATTGAACTGTAGCTGTACCACAATTTCGTTGTATCTACATACAATGACAAAAAATGCATTCTGTTCTGTTCTCTTGTAATTTAGCTCATAAGCACACATTGTCATTTTAGTGAGAAGTTACTGTCTGAACTTAATCATTACAGATGTTTTGTTTCATTCCGCTTTATTTTCTTAAAAAAAAAAGGCTAAAAACATGTAATTTGATCATTACCTCATATGTGACTGAGGCTGTTTTGTGTTATGAGGAAGTAGATGGACTTAAATGTGATTCACATTTATGATGATGATTTTAAGCTGCACTGTAGAGTAGTGTTGTCATGAATACCGGTATTAGTACTGGACCGCGGTACTGAGGCATTTCAAAAGGTACTATACTGCATTTGAAAAGTACCGATACTTGCAGCAGCGCAGCAAACTCAACACGTAACGTTGCAACTAGGATACAGCTGAGTGGAACACAATTCAATCCTACCCTCACTGACAAGCAAGGAGCACGAAATACCATATGGAAATATTTTGGTTTTACCATAAATGAGGAAGGAGAAATCAGAAATACAGAGGCACCACTTTGACAGCACTGTTTTAAAACATGCCTGGTGAAACACTTCCAACCTGCTAAAAACTGACAAGACAAACACCCAAACCTTCATGCTTCAGGGAACAATGGGTAGGATAACCCATTAACTCAGACTTTTTTCCTAAAATTCCAGGAAACCATTAAGTTTAACATATTTTTGGGAAGTGGACAAGTCACACCGGGCCAAAAAAACAACGAAAAAAAACGCCTTCAATAGCAGAGAATGTGATGTGTAGACTAGCCTTTTGGCTAGCCTGTAGCTCAGTACTCTAGTTATAATAGTTCATAGTTCTTCTTACAGCACACACACCTAAAAGTTTGTTTCACTTCGTAACACTCAAAGACAAACAATAGTTTTTCAAAAAACATATTTGGTGATGAATTTCCAAACGTTTGTGCACGGAGCAGCTGCTGCAGCTGTCACTATCTCTCTCTCTCTCTCTGTTGTGCGCTGCTGCATGGAGACACATAGTCTAGTCTTTTTTTTTATTTCCATACCACGTCAGTTACATAAAGTTAAACAGTTAAATAAAGCAAAACACTCAGAGTAATAACAAAAAACTACACACTATAAGGGAGACCCACAAAAAAACAAATATAAAAAGCATAATTACATCATTACAGTATATACATATATACAGGGGGAACATGTACGGGGGTATTTTATATAGCCTTATTCAAATCGTATTATACGAGTCCAAAGGCTTCACTTATGTGCAGAGGTTTGATTACCTTTTTGTTTTTAAGTCATTTTTAATGGATCGAAATAATGTCCAATTTCCATTTTAAATAATTGAATTAGTGGTGCTCTTCCAATCCATTTTGATTTATGATATTTTTCAAATAACAGATTCAATACAAGCATTTCTTTACTTTTCGATTCTTTTTCAACATAAAGCATGGTGTCTTTAATATTTAGGCACATACTGATTCTCATTTGATCTTTAACAAAAGTTTCTATGCTCTCACTGCTCTGGTTTTATTCCTTTTACTTGACTGTTTGTTACAATTACTTTATGTCAATAAGATTTTCCATTAAGTCTGTAATGACATTTAATGTGTTCTCCTTTTATTTGAAAAAGTATCGAAATACATGCTGGTACCGGTACCAAAATAGTGGTATCGTGACAACACCACTATAGAGTCAAGAAAAGATTAGAGCACATTTATCACACACAGGAAGACTTTATTATTACACACCCAACCTACGTCCACAGAAGTTTATTTGTGAGGGTGACACAGGAAGAGAAAACTTTTTTTTCATTAAACAAGAAGCGAGTTTGACATATTGCTGTTCAACAGATGCTTTGTGAACATTGCCGTCATAAAATATTCAGTTAATTTGTTGTTCTTCTTGCTACTGGTCAGATAATTTTGTTTTGTGAAGGAAGACGTTATAAAAAAAATGTGTTAAGTCAGTTTTGTACAAACCAGCAGAAGCCTCAACACCTCTATGCAAAACAAATTAAATAAATGGGTAGTTGTATATTATCTGCAACAATATGACTGAGCTACTAATATGATCATTGAATCTAGTAAAATCAGATTTACAGCATAAATTTAATTTGTAGCCGTTATGGGACTATAATCTTTTACAGCTCACCTAAAATGAAAAAGCAAGCAGGCAAAGAGAATTTAAATCTGACTATAATACATTGTCAAATGATGTTTAACACATGATATAATGTAAAAGCACGTACGTAAACACTTGATGTAAAGCAATACTGTACATGTGCAGTTTACAAATGTCTCAAAAGGCAGGTCATTAATATTTCTACTATCTTGGCCTTAGATGTTCCTGTCAGGGCTGTATCTTTGACTTCTCATCATGAACGCCATCAGCTGTTCACACGAGGATCATAGTTGACGCTGTTATATTCTGAAGTTTTCCCTCAGGCTCCACTCTGCTTCCTCATCCCAGTGTCACGTCATTAATTTGTGTTCTAACTTTACCTGTTTTTTTTTGTTTAGTTTTTGCATTTGCCAGTTTAGAAGCTGTCTGCTTATTAAAATGTTTTCCTCTGGAGTTGCTTAATTTTAGCTCATTTTAAATTAAGTGTAAACAATCTGATGTTTTTCTTGAGAAAACAGAACAGGCAAAGACCCTGGAATTTCTAAAAATACTTACAATTTGGAAATATTTTAACACTATGGGGGGCAGGTAGGCTAGAAATGGTACTGCAGTTTCTTCCCACCATCCAAAGATGCACTGATGGGTTAATTGGTTAATCTAAGTCACCCATAGGTGTGAATGTGAGAGTGATTGTTTGTCTATATATGTTCAGCCCTGAGATGAACTGGAGACTCATACAGGGTGTACCCCGCCTTCACCCATTGTAGCTATTAGGCCCCCAGTGACCCTAGTGAGGATAAAGTGGGTTCAGATGATGAGACAAGACTAAAAAAATATTTATGAAAGACTAAACGTGACTAAGAATGAACTAAGACTAAAATGAAAAATACTTAATTTATTACAACCATGTGTAACACAGTTTCCTAACTCTTAATTTTCTCTCTTTTCTTTTTTGCAGCTTTACACATGTTCACCTCAAATCACTTAAATAGTGGTTATGGAAGGTGAATAAAGCTGCTGACAGTAACTCATTACTGATGATAAATGTAAAGACACGGGCATTTATTCTCACACCCATTTCACTCACACATGTATTTTTACTTGAACAAATGAAACTGACTCATAGAAAAGGAACAGTGTTGACTGAGGACAAAAAGGGAGTTTATTTAAACAATCAAAAAAAAGTTGTAACATGTTGACTTTAGTACAGGTTGGAACTGCTTTATGAAGTTGCTTTCATGGTGGAATAAAGAGGTAATGGGTTTTTTTTCTACTGGTAATTTTATTCCTTGTAAGGTTTTTATACAAAATTTACTGGAACAGAGGCAGTGTCTGAATATGACTATTGATTTTTGCATCGTTTCATTCATTTATTGTTTCATATTGTATGTAGTGATTGATGTGCAAGTGCTGAAGGTTACAAAAACACCATCTAAACTTTAAGAGTTCACACACCGCTGGTTTTACATGTGAAGGTAATGTATGCGATTTTCTCGGGGGCACATTAGACAGTGAAAACAATTAGAGTTGCTCCTGGGAATGGCGTTGTACAAGCCCGAACTGTCAGAACATTTCTTTAAAAACGCAAAGAGGAACTCTCTGTGGGCATTGGAAATGTGTTTGTACAAGCTCGTGAGTGTTTTGTTTTCTATCTGCACATGACGTCGGCCTAAATCTGTGGAGCCGACTTCACCCAGGGGAAATACCAGTGGCAGTGGGAATAGTAGAGCCGATGCATTCCTCATTACTGCCCCTCTGTCGCACAAACCAAAGAGCACACTGTGAGGCACTAATACGTTGCGTTTGTTTGCTGTGCCAAGATTATGGGCGACCTGCGATAAAGGGAAAAGTAGAAGGTCAGTTTATTTAATCAGAAAGGTTACCGAGGTAGTGTTTTCCTTCTGCCTTAATGAGCCTCCAGAGCGAAATGTTTCCATAACATATTTATATTTTCACAGTCACCCCACACTTTGGAGGCCCGAGTACGGCAGCTACATGATTGAAGGGACTCCGGGGCAACCGTACGGCGGGACAATGTCCGAGTTCAACACTGTGGAGGGAAACATGGGGAAGCGACGAAGGGAGGCTTCATCTGTCCTGAACCAAAATGAAACAATTTGCACCATCACCTCATTCCCAAGGTACTGGGTTTACACTGACCCTGTTTTAATCTGCTTTCATTTATTTTAATTAGAACTAGGAGGTGAAGCCAAAAACTTGATTCTTAGTTTACTAGTTAATTTATTTACCCTAGTGTAGACACTGACGTTACCAGTTTTTTCTTTATATCAGTTTTTTTTTCTATAAGATAATCTTTTATTAATGCAAGACCAGGGAAATGTATTGCGATGACGGAAAAACACAGTTACAGCAGGAAAAGCTGCTTTATATGAAAAGTGCAAATAGAAGTAAAATAGGGGAAAAAAAGATATGAGTCATAAGTGAAAGGGTATTAAGAAGAGTGAGAGGGTCATGTCCATAGTGTCTGCTCTGTACAGGTTTGGTTTTCTTTATTTTTTGGTAGGTGCTACTGTCACAGTACTATGGTGCCAAATATACCATGTCCATTACCACAGAGACAATCACATGACCTGAATTCTGCACGTTCAACTTTGTCGTAGTGATTGATTTTATATTCCTAAAAAAACAAGGAAAATTCTTCATGAGGCAAAACACTCACCACATTTCCTGTTGTTTAACTGAATGCTGAAACTGAAAGTTTGACTCTGTGTTAAACCAGCCTCTGGTAACTGGTACCCAGCCTTTTCCTGTAACCAGATAAGCTCATAGCATGTGTGATGCAGCAGGGTGACAGGTTACAGGTTAACAGTCTACACATTATATAATGATGGCACTGATTGGCTCTGTGGTAATGGACAAATGAAAAGGTAGTCCCACAGTACTGTGACAATAGCCACTTCATTATTTATTTTTTAAAGCCCCACTGACTACAGAAACATATTTACAGTGAGTCCAGTTTTTTGGAGGGTTAGGTGAAGAGGAGGAGCAGTTTAGCTTCATAATGAATGACATTTTTACTCTTTTCAATTAAAGATATAAGTTGTGGATCAGTTGGATGATATTCTTACTGTATATTTGTCTACACATGATAGAAACAAAAGACAATGCCCAAAAAACTAGCTAAAGATGTGCATTTTAACAATTATTGAAAATGGTTTAAGAACCGCACTACAGCCTTAAACTTGTGGGAAAAACTAGGGCTATAGTTTAATATTTTGATTTGTTTTTGAGCAGGAAATGCATCTTAAAAAGCTTTTGTCAGTAACTGTTTTTTTTATATATATATATATATATATATAAACCAGTATGAATTGGGAAAATGTGAAAATCAGTAAAAACCTGATTAAGCAGAGCTTTTACATTGATTCATAAAACCATAGTGCCTCTTGTTGATTCTATAAGCAACAAATGTTTATCCTCCATGCATTGATATTTGACCTCAGATATTTGATATTTGTTTAGGTTAGGTTGCCCAGGTTTTACTAAACCAGAGTCCCGGCCGACATCTGTTGAGAAGGGAGTGTCAAAGTCACTGTTTTTCCCAGATGAAGCCATCAACCCTCACCCGAGATTCAGGTTGGCCTCATTACAACACAGACTGGAGTTCACTGCATTGTAAAAATGTGGCAATAAAAATAAAGCTAAAGCACTCTACACATTACACATAGTGCAACAATACAGGTTCCTTCAGTTCCTTTATTTTGGATTGTATATGGAATGTGTTCATTTTTGTGCTTAATTTACATTTGTTTATTTATTTATTATTTTTTCCCCCTTGTTTTCCTAGCACCCTCACCAGAAATGTACGTCACAGAAGAGGAGAGAAAGTTGTGATTAATGTGCCAAGTAAGGAATAAACAGCATTGTAATTCATGTTAACAGGGCTATATGTAGTATAGTATTTTTTTTATTGCCATTAGGATATTTAGAAGAGCTGTGAAGTTTTGCCAAAGATGCCAATGTATCGGATTGTGCAGATATAAACTGAATATATTTACACCCAGGACTTCATGCATTTACATGATCACTAGAGGGTGTAGTGAGTCAGTCTGCTGGTCTCTCATGCTCCAGTAGTCATAGAAAGTGACACTGGTAAAAGCTAGAAGCACTGCTCTTGTTTTCATCACTGGATGCAGCTCTAAATGGAAAAAAACAGAGTTTGATACTGACACCAAAGCATTTCTTTTACACAGAGTTTCATTATGTTGTTTATGAAGGTATAAAGTCATTATGTGATGTTATTATTTTTAAGTTTGCCATTTGCTGATCCTTGACTCACTTAAACTGAGTTGGTTTTTACCTTGTTTGAATGATTGAAACCAGACTTAGTGCAGCTGCAAAACCAGAGCAGCTATTGTCTAAAACAAACCTATATGTAAACTATCAGCTGACAAAGCACGTGAAGACACCTATGAGTTTCTATTAGAGGAAAAAACTTGATACCATTCTATGTGTGTAAACTCTCACCTCTTTACTTTATTCAGTGAATGATAGTGTTTCTAGATACATAGCATTGATTTGTTGGTGGGATTTTGTACATGACTCAGTGATTACTGCACATAATCACAGAGAATGACTTCAATGGGAAGTATTGTAATTTTAATAAAAGTGACCTCTAAAAATTATAAATGTATACTATGTTAATTTCTTACTTGTTAAAACAAAGTAGAGTGAAATATTTTAAATGGTTCATTACTGTAAGATAAGAAAACATTTATTTTTCCCACAATGGGGAAATAGCCAGATTACAACAGCAGAGTACATGAACAGCAGTGGTGTAAAAGTTAAAAGACTCAAGAGCATTTAAGATGAATAGGAAAAAAATAATAAATATAAAAATAAATGGTATGCATCTGCCTTTCTACAACTGGGCGTAAAAATAATCCCTTATGTACAGTGAGCGATTAACAGTACATAACTGAAAGTGTATTGCACAGTCTTAATAAATATCATCATCTGAATGAATATCTCTGTTTATGTTTCAGTCTTTAAAGACAAGTGTACTCCATCTCCTTTCACGGAGGTGTTCCCTGAGGACGACGGCGAAGCAGCCAGAGCGGTTCTACCCGATCACATCTACATGGACGCCATGGGCTTCGGCATGGGCAACTGCTGCCTGCAGGTATCAATGACATGTGAAGCGTCCCTTTGTTTTCAGACGGTGAAGTAAATGAGGTGGTGCAACAACCTATACCCTCATTTGAATTTAGTAGAGCTGCAACTTCACAGTCACAATGAGTAATGTATAAATGCACTTCAGCATGGATTTTATTGTGTTTTTGAAGGTTACATTCCAAGCTTGTAGCATCGACGAGGCAAGATACCTATATGACCAACTAGCAACATTCTGCCCTATTGTGGTGAGTAGATAACAGTGTTACCCAGTGTTATGGTTATTTATCTGACCTAATTTTTTTTTTTTTTAGAAGCTGTTATGTAACTACTTATGCAGGCCTTTACTTTACATATTAAAACAGCCACTGCATGAAGAGCTTCTCACTGTTCTCCAGTGGGGAGGTTGGGTGTTCATGTATAATATTGTCACGGCTTTGTTATAAGATATGTTACTAAGTCAAGACATAAAATTGTACGGCTTTGTTTCTTTGGTATTGGTTTTTATCTGTGAAAGTGTTTGGAGCACTTCTATTATAGTCTGTGTGCTCTGTTCTGTCAGATGGCCCTGAGCGCCGCATCGCCCTTCTACAGAGGCTATGTGTCAGATATTGATTGTCGCTGGGGAGTTATTTCCGCCTCAGTGGATGACAGGACACAGGAAGAACGTGGACTGAAGGTGAGCAGATGGCCATAAAAGTCATGGTAGTAGTCCTTTATATAAACACTTAGATATAAATGACAGTGGCAAGACGACGTTAGGAAAGCAGTGCCATCTTGGGTTCACTTTATAAACTCTATTCTCGGTTAATATAGCGCTTATTAAACATTCACCAGTTTGATCTAAATTTGGATGAAATGTGCTGATAGAAACACCCAAATCAATACATTAGCTCCTTTTACGCAGCACTTATGTTATAGGAATTTTTCACCTTTATTCCAGTAAACAAAATAGTAGATCATTCAGTCTCACCTTTAAAATGTCTTTGCAATGCCTCTGGAGGTAGTAACTAATGATCGATCGATATATTGGGCAGCTTTGTGACGCAGGGACAGTTTGAGTAGAGTCATGTGATCCATGTAGCTTATAGTGACAGAGCCATGTGACGGTGCACTACCTTGCAACAAGTTGTAAATATTCGTACAACCAAGTTGCCATTCAGTTTAGTTTTTATCTGAACTTAAGTTTTATGTAAAATGTTAATGTAACTGCTTCTACCTTTCCTTTCTCCTTTTCTTTTACCAGTAGTTTAATATCGTTTCTACTTCAATGTGTCCTTAAAAAAAAATTTTTTCTGACATTTGTTATCATTTGACAGAAAAGAAAATCGGCTTACAAATGTAAACTAAATAATGGGATCACTTGGTGACCCACTCTACCAACTGAGCCACAGCGGCTGTGGCTCAGTTGGTAGCGTGGGTCACCCAATGACCGACAGGTTGGCGGTTCACGTCCTTGGTCTTACACCTGGTGTAAGGCCAAGTACTGGATGCACACCATGGTGCATCCAGAACATATGCTATACTGTGTTACATGTGTTTGGTCCCTGGATAGTGAAAGCAGCATTTACACACACAGTCCCAGACTTGGCCTTACACTACACATGGTACATCCAGTACATATGCTAAGGTCATAGTTGGTGAATGCAGTGTTTGCCCACATGCAGCTTTGGCATTACGATACAGGTATTGATGTTCTTCGCATATGTTTAGGCCCCAGTTGTTGAAGGCAAGCATTTGTGCACCCACTCCCAGCTTTGGCTTTATGACACATGTATTTAGTGCATACCTGAGTACCATCTTCTCATATTGGTATTTATTTATTTTTTGTATATGTTTAGGTCATAGTTGGTGAAGGCAAGCGTTCGTGGACCCACTCCCAGCTTTGGCCTTCAACGTACCACTATACCACTGCTGCTTCTAGCTTACAGTTTGTGCTATTATCAATGGTTCTGTTTATCACAGGAGTGATATGGACGGTTCCCACTGTTCTGTTGACTGTGGGATTTACAAACTTTCAGGTGTTACCTTCACGAGGTGAAGTTTCATGACTTTGGTTTTGGTAGTTGCAGAGCAATAGCTGTTTTACTTTGGGCGTGCATTTTAAGCTAAATTTGCCAAAAAAAAAACCCTTGGGGCTTAAGTGGTTAACTGCCATAACCTATCTGATCATTCTTATGTAGTCATGCAAATGAGCAGAAAAACAAACAAGTCAGAACACAGCCTCCAGGGCAGAAGTAGAAATAGAATGTTTAAAAAAAAAAAAACAAGAGCCAGTCTTTACTGCTCCTAGTTGTCTTAGACCCTGTCAACACAGCAAAGTTCAGCCTAGTGTATACACAGGAACAGCTTTTTTGGTGTCCCAAAATGTTCCAGAATGAAAAGATCTGGTAACGGTGTCATTAAAATGGAGTAAAATGCTCATCATCTACTTCACAACCACATGACCAGAACAAATAGCAGCTGCAGAGGCAACATTCATTCATAAACAAGACATTGGACACCAGAGGAGCCGTAGTAGCTGGTGTTATTGAAGGAAAATCTACTGATGTTAAACCAACAAGACGAGCGGAAGAGATGCCTACGCACGCCTCCTTGTTGTTTATTTCCAGGGTGCATTTCGCGCCGGTAGAAGCCGGTGTATTCGGTGGGACTGTCTTACAGCGCACCTAGAGGTGTGGCATGTGTATTGCATCATTCTCAGCATGCGTTTCATTGCCATGTTTACACGATATGTTACCGTTTCTATCCAGTACAAAACGAAACCTCGGACGGGGCCTTAAACTCCACACCTTAAATATTTATTCATTCTTTTGACTTTTGTAAAATCTATCCTCCAATGTGTTAAACAAAACTAAAAAAACATAATATATATATATATTTTTTTCTTTTGCAGCCATTGAAAAACAACAAATACAGAATCTTCAAGTCCAGATACGACTCTATCGACAGCTACCTCTCCAGCTGTGGTGAAAAATACAACGACATAAATTTGACGATAGATGAGGAGATCTACAAACAGCTTCTGGGCAGAGGTGCTTTTATTTAACCGAATAAAGACATATAGTGTGTTGGATGTTATCAGAAGTAATTAACCTGTCATGTTTATAGGAATCGACAAGCTGTTGGCTCAACACATAGCTCATCTGTTCATCAGAGATCCACTCTCTGTATTTGAGGAGAAAATGCACCTGGATGACGAGAATGAGTCTGATCACTTTGAGGTGAGCGTGCCTGTCCTGACCTGAAGGAGACATGTGACACTGGTCCTCACTTCAAGTGACGTGCGTTTATGCAATTTTTTCCTCAAACAGAACCTCCAGTCGACCAACTGGCAGACAATGAGGTTCAAACCTCCCCCTCCAAACTCTGATATTGGCTGGAGGGTTGAGTTTCGTCCCATGGAGGTAAAAACCACAATAATTGTTGTATGGTTCCAGGGTTTCCACAAGGTCTTAGTCTTAAGTCTTGAATTTACAAATCTACATTTAATACTTTAAAGTCTTTAACCTCCTAAGACCCGAACACTTGCATGGCATGCATTTTTTATTTCTCTTGATTATTTGGGGTGCTTGGGACCTGGTGAGTTTAAAAACACACACACACACACACACATATATATAAGTATTAAATTTGCTCTGGCAGGTCTTCAGTTATGTTGCCGTACATTTTTTAGGTTGTTTAAATGTGTCTGGGAAATCCCCAAACTACAAAAAAGTCATATCAGTCAACGGATGTTGTTCATGTTCCAAACTGAAAATTTATATTGAAATTAGGGACCAATTATTAACTTTACAGCTGATGTAAAATGACTCTGAATGGTGTGAATTAAAGCATTGGAGTAAATAAATACATTGTCCTGAATTCCAGGAGTCACAGATTTTGACATTATTGCTGTGAAATAGCCGTTAAATGATGTTCCAAGTAGTCTTCCAAGGTATTCAAGTGAACTTGTAGAAACCTGTTGTTTTGAGGGGGGTTTTTTTGTTTGTTTTTTTTACATAACGTTTGTTATTTTTCAGGTGCAGCTCACGGACTTTGAAAATGCTGCCTATGTGGTCTTTGTGGTGCTGCTCACCAGAGTGATCTTGTCCTACAAGTTGGACTTCTTAATTCCATTATCAAAGGTGCAAACGGCAGTTACAATTTTTTGTTGATTCACTGTCATGTGAATTGGCCTCTAACAACAGAAGCACTCCTGTTTGAACAGGTGGATGAAAACATGAAGGTCGCTCAGAAACGAAATGCTGTTCAGGAGGGAATGTTTTACTTCAGGAAGGACATCTTTAAAGGTGGGTTAAACGGCATCTGAACAAAAGCTTTTAAGTGATAGTTGTTGGGCAAAAATCCCATAATCGCCATTTTAGTTTTGCAATTCAAGTAGTCTGAGAAGAAAAGGTCGCAGAGATTCATCCCAACACAGTATGTCGCATAATGTGTGTTTGCATGAAGCCTTTTGGACAAAGTAAAAAAAAATAAAATTTATGGATATAGAAATACAACATTGCAACTCTCTCCTCTGACTTCCACCTCCTACAGTTTTAATATAATCGGAAGCTCTTATATCTTTACATTGAACCAACAGGCTGCAACCCAGGCCTCGACGGCACCACCTCTGCACAAAATGGCCTGGAGACGGACTGTGGCAATGAGGAGTACACGCTAATGAGTATCGACACAATCATCAATGGAAAAGTAAGGGTCTCCTCACACTATTATTCTTCTTAGTATTATTATTCTGCTCCCTGAAGGGGAGGTAAGATGTGTTGTTTTTGGTTTGGTTTGTTAACACTTCAGCAGCAAAGCTATTGATTGAATTGATACCAAATTAGGTTTATAGATTGCCATCCACCTAGATTAGATGTGATTACATTTTGGAAAAAGTAGATCAAAGTAAAACTTTTTGAGTTTTTTAATCTTTCCCCCATTTTCTCATAATGTGCAAAATTTCAAATCACTATAAATATGTACATTTTTTTATAGTTTTATACTCTGTTGACTTAAAACGTTGCAGAGATGTAGATTAATTTTAGACATCACTCTTCAATCTAAGTGATGTTTGTTAAATTTTTTTTTTAATCTTTTCCTTTTCCCATTTATTTACAATGCCGAAATTTCTATAAAAAAAGCCAATTGTTACCAACTTGCTTAAAACATGCATATGTCATTTTTATATTTCTCACATACTGAATAAGGATGAAAGAATTGATTGATGCCACAAAAAACTGCAATATGTGCAAGAGGCGGGGCTTGTTGTACCATTTGTTATGATTAGCCTAATTTTGTCGTTAATATAGCTTGTATGATTTTGTTTTAATAATAGGAGGGAGTTTTCCAAGGCCTCATCCCAATCCTTAATTGCTACCTGGAAAACATGGAGGTGGACGTGGACACCAGATGCACCATTTTAAACTACCTGAAGCTCATCAAGAAACGCGCCTCAGGTAAAGAAACACTAACAGAGTGATGACACCAATGCTCCATGTACACTGCAGGGAAAAGTAGTAGTCTGACTTTTGTTTGGAAGTTTGTTTGGTTTGGAGACAAAGCAAACAAAATATATCCATAGACAATGCGAAACTGTAATAGCACTCGGAGAGCGCAGACTCCGCCAAGACAGACGTACCCCCCGAAAGACATGCGTGTGTGTGTTCCCCTTCCACTGATCACCACCACCAACCTTTTATCATTTATTCCTTGTGCCAGTATCAGCATTTCCTGAAAATTTCAGCCAAATCCATGCTTAACTTTGAGTAATATTGCTAAGTATTAAACATTAGCAAAAACAGAACTGCCTATTCCTTGGTGGAGTAATGAATGTAAATCAAGTGCAAAACTACATATTCAGGAACCTTTTTTTTCCTTCTCATCACCAAATACATAGTATGAAGCACAAACTTTGTCATAACAGGAAAAAAATAACATTAATTGGAGAAGCGGTAAAACTTTTCAAAATTGCACCGGAGTTATTGAGTTTATTCTGGCACCAGAAGTAGCACAGGTCATCCAGAAACCAAAGGGTTGGCAGTTCAAATCCTGCTGTGTGGACAAGCAACAAAGTGGTAGCCACACTTCCAACAGCCTCCCCCAGGGCAGCTGTAGCTATAGATGTAGTTTACCACCACCAGAGTGAGAATGTGAGAGCGAATGAATAATGGACCAGTAATGTGAAGCGCTTTGGGTGCCTTCAAAACCTATCCAAGTTTAATCCATTATTCTTAAATTCAACAACTAGTATATTCAAATCAAGCATGGAATTCATCTCCCACACAACCATACAGCACAAACGTTCTTTCCAAACCCTTCTGCTGTCGGGTAACTTCAGGGATCCTTTGATCCGTGCCGCTTTGACTCAACCTCGTCTCTGACTTTCAACAGGTGAAGTGATGACCATGGCCAAGTGGATGAGGGAGTTTGTGGCAAAGCACCCGCAGTACAAGCAGGACAGCGTCATAACCGACAAGATCAACTACGACCTGTTCCGAAAGTGCGACCGGATCGCAAGGGGCGAAGAGCAGTGCCCCGAGCTCTTAGGAAACCCTCTGAACAGGGTCAAATGAGGGGAAGGCAGCAGAAACGCATCATCAGCATGTGAAGAAAGACCAAAATGTGAGGCTCAGAATGAAAGCGTTCCAATCTGAAGAGAACGCAAAACAGCATGTGTGCGTCATGACGAACACACCGGCATAAAATGTATGTAAATATATATACTGTATCAGATTTTTATGATTACACAATTCTTTTAATAGTGTCAAGACATACAGAAGGTTGTGTAATAGAAATCAGATGTGTATTTATTTTTCTCTGGAAATTAAGCCTGTGTGTGAGAATGTAAATGTAGAAAAGAGGTGTATAGTAGTCTGCTTTTAATCCTGTGTTCTGTATATACTGTACTTCTGCTCTTGAAAATATTAACACTGAGTATGTTAACTGTTTTTATTTCTGGATATCAGCTTTCTTTGCCTTTGGTAGCTTCTTATGTTTATGTATGTTTTGGGGGGGTTTTTTCCCCCACTTTTAAGACAAATGTTTGCTTTGCTTACATCATAGTTGGACCTTTTTAATAGTGTTACATTCGAGTGGGGATGATGAACCATTGTGTGCAATGTGATGCAGCTTCAAATAAATCTGTACAACTGGAAGGCAGTCCTGTGCTTGACGTTTCACATGTTGAATTGATTTAATTGTTTAGCTTGAGCCACATGGATCCTCGTGGTCAACCACTCACATGAACATATCCTGAATTCTTAAGTTTCGACCTCAAAGCACTAGTTTAGTATTTTACTATAGTCACCGGTTACATGAAACGCTGACGCCCAGAGGGGAGATCCACCATCTTTCAACAGATGAGTAACAGAAGCGCGTCTGTTTCTTCATCACAGCTCACCCTCAGGTGTTCCTGAGCAGTGGGAAAGAAGTTTCTAGAAGTAGCTATTTTGCAGTCAGAGTTCAGGACGTTCATGATCTGCACTGATTCTCTTAAGACTTAACTCCAACACGGGGATGTTATGATACAAACATTTCAGTTGGTGATTAATGATGATGATGTATCACTTAAAATATTTATCTTGTTCATTTTATGCAACCAATAAAGGAAATGTGTAAAGTTAACACATATGTACATTTATTAACTTTTATTTGATTTTTAAAAATTATTTTACATGTTGCACTGGACAGATTTGATATGTCAAGCCTATTTTTGAAATGTAAAGACATACTCACAGCTGTGCAGAGATGGTTATCAGCAACTATGCAAAGTTTTGGTGAGCCCAAATAACTGGAATATGATATAATGTCATTGTGAGCTGTATTGAAATGACCTGAGAGTACACTATGAAACTAGAAAAGCACTCAGAGCGCAAACCTCCACTGAATGAAGAGAGGAGGAGGGTATGTTTTTGCCACAGTTTATCTGTTTATTATTTAGCAAGATAACTTAAAAAGTTATGGACAGATCTTGATGAAAATTTCAGGACATGTTGAGGTGTCACAAGGAACAAATTATTAAATTTTGGTGATGATCCTGGATTCTGGATCACTTTGAAATTTATTCTCCATGTAAAATTCCAAAGTGATCCAGAATCCAGGATCTCTTTTCACCAAAATCTAATCATTTGTTCTTTGTGACACCCCCCAACATGTCATGAACTTTTCATCAAGATGCATCCATAACTTTCTCAGTTACCTTGCTAACAGACAGACAGACAGACAAACTGACAAAAACATAACCTCCTTGGTGAAGGTAATAATTACACCTACATGTCGACATACTTCCTCAAAGTCACATGTCCAGTGCCTAATATTGAGTTGATTTTCACCACATGATGGCGTACTTTTAACACTGATCTGCAGTGACAGGAGTAAATCTGTGCTTTTCCTCCTGGACCAGAGTTAATGGATATGGACAAAACAAACATCTTCTGTTAAACAGTCATTTCACATCACAAATGAGATTTAATTAAATATAGAGATCTGGGAAAGGATTACCTTAAGGCGTTGGGTTTTCACATCCTGCAATGACACATTCATAAGACTGGGACAAATGCCATAAATAAATTAGAAATAAGTGGTGCCTGGCACAACAAACCTCACACCCCTTGGACACATTTTACCTGCTTCACCAGATCTCTTATCATTGTGAAAACACATTTTTGGTGACTGTGACCTTTGACCTACATTCCCCAAAATTTAACAGGATCTATTCTGGACAATCTTGCACCTTTCCTGAAAGGTTAATGGAAATTGTTACTGTAAAGTTGCTGACAAAAAAACAAGTGTCGCCTGGCTCAACAACCCCCCCCCCCTTCCTACACATTTGACCTGATTTGCCCTATCATTGCAAAAGCACATGTTTACATGTTTGGTGACTGTGACCTTGACCTTTGACCTACATTGACCAAAACTTAATAAGATCCATTCTGGACCACCTCGCACCTTTCCTGAAAATTTCATAGAAATTGTTCCAGTAGTTTTTGTCTAAAGCTGCTAACAAACAAACAAACAAACAAACTCAAAAACAATACCCCCCTCCCCTCTGTGTGGTGGGGTAACTAGAACAGACATAATGGAAACTAAGCTTTAAGGGATGTCCAGAGTTCATGTGATTTTCTAACAGACTATTATTAGATAATTTGTTAATATAATGTAGAATAAAATAGTTCAACTAGAATAGAGTTATTAAGACTGTGTTTATGTTTATAAGAAAGTTATTCTATGTTTTTCTAACATAATCAGTGTAAAGCACAGTTTGACTTTCTTACTTTAGATTATTTTAGTGCAGACTATTTGTCTTGATAATGTTGCCAAAACATTGAACAGTCACTTTTCCTGCAGACTAGATAACACTGAACCCCAGATCTAACTTACTTAACCCTTTAATGACTACCATTGTAACAGACCACCTAGAATTCTTTATGTTTGTCCAATAACAGTATCAGAAAATGTCTTCGTTTCTAATTCTTTTAAACCTTTTTCCAGGAAGAATCTAACTTTTCATATACATTTAATTCTCATGATTATGTGTCATAAATGTTTTAAACAGAACTGAATGTTAATGACATTTTCTGTTCAGATAAAACTTCAGTAAAACACAGATAAAATCCTGATTAAAACACAAATAAAACTTCAGTAAAACAAATAAAACCTCAGTAAAACGCAGATAAAACTTCAGTAAAACGCAGTAAAATCCTGATTAAAACACAAATAAAACTTCAGTAAAACGCAGATAAAACTTCAGTAAAAACGCAGATAAAACTTCAGTAAAACGCAGATAAAACTTCAGTAAAACGCAGATAAAACTTCAGTAAAACGCAGATAAAACTTCAGTAAAACGCAGATAAAACTTCAGTAAAACGCAGATAAAACTTCAGTAAAACACAAAGATAATCAAGATGCAATAGCAGTTGATATTCCCAGTGATGATAATAAAATAAATTGAATATGAACTGCTCAAAAAGGAGTGAGAAGAAGAAAACAGAAAATGGTCTGTGGTCTAATGTTGTCTATGGTCTAGTCTGGTCTAGATTTGCTTCAGTCATTAAATGTGCTAAATCCTACATACATTAATAAGACCAAAGTGCTGCTTAGCTCATGTTTTTATTCCACATACATGCTGGTTCATGTACATGTATAAATATTCCACTAGAAACAACCTGTAAAGTGAATGGATCATAATGTACAGACAGTGTTTTAAAGTAGATCTGAGACCAATATTCATTTGGACTAAAACATATTCTCTTGTTCATTCTAATAATTTCACATTTTGACCCCAGACTTATTTTGGAAACTTGATCCAACCAGTATTTAATACTTGAGTTTTCTTTATCACAAACACACATGTGGGAACATTTCATTAGTTTTATTCCAGAAGTATTTTACTTGTAGACCAGTGTTATTAAATCCCACCTCATTCTCACATTATACAACATAAGACATAACTTTTGCGTCCTTAAATAACAGATAGTGAACAGATTTTAAAAAAACTCTTATTGTTTCTGCATGGTGTTTTAATGCCCTATAATAAGACCACACCATTGAACCATACAAAGGTACTAATTCCTCTAAATGTCTCGCTGTTGTGTTGCTCATTTTCCTTTCATTCCTTTCCTTAAGAAACTTTTATTTGAGGGGGGCAGGGTGTTTGCTCTAAGGGTGGGAATACTGAGCACACGTTCACCCGCCCACACAATTTCAGTTCAGCTTGAGTGTGTTTTCTTACATTTCAGTTTTTACTCATTAACAGGAGGTTTTCCAGTGTAGTGAAATAAAATACTTGGGTCAAAATGTACCAAGGTAAAATTACCTATTTAAAAAAAATTTTTTAAAATTGACAAATTATTGTAAAAATCTACTCAATTACAATAAAATGTAATTCATTACTTTCTACTTCAGATTACCAGTCTATCCTATACAACAAAAACTTGACATCACTCCATCTTATGTTAATGTACATTTTACTGAAAACATGTGTGTATTTTTCTACACATAATATTTTAATTTTAGGATGTCTAAGTGGAAATACATTAAAAATCTAATTCTAGAAGAAGATGTGTTTCTGATCTGCTCATCTTAAATGCTTTACTACTAGCCTAAATGGTTTGATGAAGTAATAGTCAGTATTATAAATCTAAAGTTTTGACAGTTTTAATCCATGTAATTATCCTAATAGTCATAGAACTCAGAGCCTCAGGGTTTGTTTTTTGTCATCATTATTATTATCCACTGTAAAATATTTAAGAAGCACTGAAGTAAAATAAGGACAAACTACCTTTATTTTTCAAAATACCAGTGAATAAATACAATTGTGCACATTTATTTAACAAATGACAGTATCTGAACTGACCTCTATCTGCTTCATGAACCTGTGACTTTCATATCATCACTGAAGCACAGGTTGGGAAAAAAAAAAAAAAAAAAAAAAAAAAATGCAGTGTAATCACTACTCGACAGAATCCAACAGATTAAATGTCTATACTCTGTTTGTATTAGGATGTGGAAAATGTAGAGCCTGAATTTTTGTCTAGGGATAATAAAATGAGTTAACCTTTTAACCTTTATGTCGTACTGCACCTTTTCACAGCAGATATTTCAGATAAAACTTAACCTAGTTTTAGTTTTTGTCAGAGTTTTTAATGTAGAGAAAAACATTTAGAACACAATATTAATTCTAGGTCATTAAGTGTTCATTTAAACAAATTTTTTTATTAACCTGCCCCCCCCCTCCCAAAAAAAAGAGGAGAAGGGGTATTGTTTTTGAGTCTGTCTTTCTGTCAGTTTATAAGCAGGTTTATGCAACTAGAGCGACTAGAATTACATGATCGACTTTCATGACATTTTCAGAAACGGTGCAAGGTGGTCCAGAATACATCCCATTCAATTGTGGCAAATGTAGGTCAAAGGTCAAGGTCACAGTCACTAAACATGTATTTTTACAATGATAAGACATAGGGAAAATCAGGTGTGTGTGTGTGTGTGTGTGTGTGTGTGTGTGGGGGGGGGTGATCCAGAATAGATTCAATTAAATGTAACTGTGTTTCTGTGCTGAATTCTTGTAAAATGTACATAATATCAATAGTACAGTTTTAATGTGTATTAATAATGTGTTTTTGTCATTGCAGTTTTTGTGATTGCAATTTTTTTTGGTGTGATAGATATTGTTGGTTATTTGGAGTACTCTACTATATCAGTCAATGTTATTATTTTTTTTCCAATCATCCTTGTTTAAAACAATAGAAATAACAGTACAATATCATTCTCAGCATTTAATAACTCAATTCCACTAAGTTATACCTCATCTATGTTTTGAACTTATGTTCATTTATATCCACAATAGTTCCCTTGAATATACTTAAAAAGAAGAACATGTTACAGCAACTGAATACATTTCTGAAACTTTGACAACTTCCAGATGTTTTCACAGTGGGTTCAGGTCTGCAGACTGATCAGCCCATGACAGGGTCTTCATCTGGTGGTCTGTCATCCTCACCTGGATTGATCTAACTGAGGCCAGGAGCATTGTACTGATAGAAAAACCAGTCGTCAGAGTTTGAGAAGATGATCAAAGCAGAAGTCCAGTAGTTTTCAATAGTTATGTTTGGATGCCAATTAGTTTTACGTGACCGTTTTTTACCTATTGTAAAAGACAGTGATGGTCACAGTAATGGTGTTTATACTTATTCTTTAATAAAACATGGATTAGGTGTTTATTCAGTTGCTTGATACAGGGATGGAATGTTTGTCATACATACAGATATGATGATTTCAGAGGAAATTGCAGTGGGTCTCTTAATCCATAAAGACCCAAACATTCACCATTGACCAAAAGTATCTACTGATCTAAACTGTTGATCCATTAATCCTATCAGTCTGTGTAAAATACAGTTTGTCATAATTTTCATGGTCATCAGATATGACCCATTTGGACGTTCAGAGGCTCCATAGTTACCGTAAAAACACAGTCATCTTCAACAACATTGATTCACCAGTAAAACACATGGAGTTAGATCAATGACAGTGGATGGACACACTTATTATTGATATATTTTACTGAAAAAAACTACCCTTTTCTTCAGTTTTTGATAAAATAGTCTTCAACATTAATGGAAGATTTTATAAACATCTATATTATCAGTCAATTAAATACAGACAAATACTGTATTTATACAAACAAAATGCTAAATAAAGTGGATCATATTATACTCACTTAAGGAATATTTGATACAGTGAAAATGTAATCTAGGAAGTGTAGCACTGGGTCTTCATGGGTTCATTCATTTATTAGAAACAGGGACATTTGTAAATGTAAGAAATTATATGATTTATATGTTTTTAAAAAAATGCTAAATACAGAAATACAATATTAAATTTTTTTTAAAAAATTAAATTATTTTTTATTTGCATTTTTTTTTCTCTCTTTGTAACACTTTGAGATTCCGCTGAATGAAAATAGCTTAATAAATGCACTCACACATACACACAAACACAGCAGTGAGCCGTTTCTGAGCATTGGGAGGGGGGGGGGGTTCTTTTTTATTCCTACCTTTGAGCTCAAATTTGACCCCTGAACATGCATGAAAACGCAACAAATTTTGCGCACACTTTAGAAGTGTGAAAAATGTCGTCTACAGTGCCCCCTTGAAAAGTCAAAATACATTGGTCCAATAGAAAGGACATCCAAGTGAAGTTTGTCCTAGAGCTTTGAAAATCAGTACACATTCATCATGAGGAGACGAACAAAAAAATATTATTATAGCCACGCCCATAAACCAACAGGAAGTCCACCATCTTGGATTGAAACTTTAAAGATGCTGAGTCATGGCTTTCGCTGTCTTCAGTTGTTTTGTTTGTTTGTTTTTTTGCCTCTGACAATGTCTCACTATCAAAGACTGTGTTGCATTTTTATCATTGAGTCAAACTCCTCCATGGCCTTTGGAAAAGTTGCATCATTTTTGTGCAACGATGTTGCAAATTTTGCCAAGTTTTTTGGGGAAAAATGACTAAAACAAAAATTGCTTCAGATTGAACATATGAAAACTGATTTAACTGAAATTTCACTCAGACGTTTGTCTCTTAGGTCTATATCGATTTAGCTAAAGACACTGTGATTTTGTGCTAGAAATGTACTTTTATTTAAATGGCTTTAGTTCAAACATACTGACACCAATTTGCCTGAAATTTGACTCACATATCTTTATTCCAGTCCTACACCTGTTTATCAATACAAATTGCAATTTTGCTCTATAGCACCCCATACAAATTCACATGACCATTGTTTTTGATGACTATTGTTTGGCTAATAACTTTTTTCCCCACAAACTATGAAAGTGGCCTGGGTCCGATATTAAACAATGAGATTCATGCTGTTCAAACATTTTTCTACCATGGAAAAACAGCTTGAAACAAAGCAATCCGGATGTTTTTTCAAATAGAACCAACACACAATGTATTCAATAACAACGGAGAACACATTAATATTAATGAAATAAGCATGAAATGACACCTTTAAGCTCCCCATGAGGTAATTTATAATAAGGAACTTCTGCAGTTTTTTTTATTATTGTTGTTGTTATTCTTAAGACAATATTATAACAATAAATGGTGATAAATCACTAAAGAAAGGTTCAACTGAGATAAATTAACTTATGAACTGACTGAAAAGTACTGGATCTTTATGTACGTTATGATTTAAATGCAAAATTACCAGTGAGACTAATTTATTTTATTTTCTGCTCATTTGTTTTTCCTCCCACTTCTGTCTGTGTGAAATGTAATTACTGTACTTTACTGCAGGTTTCTTTGCAGGGTTACACTTTGTTAGTATTTCCACTAGCGCTGCAAAATACACACACAGGTTTGCACGAATAATGCATATGGAGTTTCACTGTAGTTTTGCGCTGATTTATTTAATTTTTTTAATGTTTCATATATGAGAGAGAGAGAGAGAGACAGAGGCAGAGAGAGAGAGAGAGACAGAGGCAGAGAGAGAGAGAGAGAGAGAGAGAGAGAGAGAGAGAGAGACACAGAGAGAGACAGAGAGAGAGAGAGAGAGAGAGAGAGAGAGAGAGAGAGACACAGAGAGAGACAGAGAGAGAGAGAGAGAGAGAGAGAGAGACACAGAGAGAGACAGAGAGAGAGACAGAGAGAGAGAGAGAGAGAGAGAGACACAGAGAGAGACAGAGAGAGAGACAGAGAGAGAGACAGACAGAGAGAGAGAGAGGAGAGAGAGAGACAGAGAGAGAGACAGAGAGAGAGAGAGAGAGAGAGAGAGAGAGAGAGACAGAGAGAGAGACAGAGAGAGACAGAGAGAGAGACAGAGAGAGAGACACAGAGAGAGACAGAGAGAGAGACAGAGAGAGAGACAGAGAGAGACAGAGAGAGAGAGAGAGAGAGAGAGAGAGAGAGAGAGAGAGAGAGAGAGAGAGAGACAGAGAGAGAGAGACAGAGAGAGAGACAGAGAGAGAGACAGAGAGAGAGAGAGAGAGAGAGACGGTGTGACCTCAGGCTGCTTCACGCGCACACGCTCCACTCGTGCCTCATGGTTAATGAATTACACCAAATGGTTTGTATAAGTGTAAGAACAGAAGGGCACAGATACAGCCCTAATATCATGTGTGTGTGTGTGTGTGTGTGTGAGGGTGTTGTGTGGTTGCTACACACCGGGTCACCTCCCGGTTCTAACCCTCCTGCAGGGCACTGGGCCAGTAGTCTGCGTGGTCCTCCCACTATTTTCCACTGAGCGACAAGGCTGCACATTGTGCTCAGACCGAGCGGCCACAGCCAAGGTTACACAGCCGCTTTTTCTCCCTCCGTCAGTAAAGGTAGGCAGCCTACAACTGCAGCTGCAAAACCCCCCTCCTCCTCCTCCTCCCGCCCCAAACCCCCCACCCCTAAAAAAAAAAGTCCGACGCATTCGACCTAGACTTTAATGGTAAGAAGCTTTTTTGTTTGTTTGTTTGTTTGTTCTGTCAAATGATGCTTTTATTCCAAATGATGCAGCGCGCGCATGGCGGTGATGCTGAAGCGGTGACCTCTACTGTTATAGCCTGGATGGGTATCAAATGGGATGCGATAAGTTTTGGGTGGGTTTTGTTTTTGTGTGTGTGTGTGTGTGTGTTATTTATTATCTTATTTTACCATCTCTGGAAGTTTCATTGGGATGATTTAAGCGGATGATGTAATAAGATCAGCGCCATCAGCTCAGTCAGTGCTCACATCTGTTTTAGTTCCACTGCTGTTTGGTGCCGTATAGTGAGTAAAAGTGCAGTTAAAATATGACCCTGATCGAAGGTACTTACTGGGATTACACCGAGGGAACATTCTCGTTCACTTACAACATATCTCTTAAACTGCGGGGCCATAATTTAAGACATTTTATACAGAAATGTCAGATTATTACAGTAAAAAAAAAAAAAAAAAAAAAGACTGTGAGTTGATATTTTAACAGCAATGACTGAGACAAACTTCTACATGATAGTTTTTACTGAACTCTTATGGACTGGATCTGAAGAATCACATACACAAACTGCAAATTTACAAACTTTTTTATTATTATTTTAACATTCTTATATATCACTGGTTAACCCCACACATGTAATAAACTGTTAATGTATATTTTAATGGCATTTTAAAAAAAATATATATATATATATATATCATTCCCTACCACAAATGTAATAGTTATTTTTGTGGGGATTTATTACATTTGTGGAATGGTAAAAAGTCTTCAGGTTTCAAAATTGTAATAACTTCCCACAAATGTAATAAATGAGGTATATTTCATCAATACATCCATGAATATTCTGTCATCTTTGTTTTTCTTTCCACCTACTCTTGTTCTTAAGACACTTGCCTTTTTAAGATGATCAAATGTTGTAGTTACTAATTCCAGATTAATAAGTGTTTAATTACAAATACAAGTGGAGGAACAAAACATATGTTCCAAAGGTTTTATTCTAAAAGCTTCAGTATGAACTGGATATTATTTATTCTCATTAACAGAGGTCTGTGTTTGAACTATAATGTCTGGAGATGATATGATGATGATGATATGATGATGATGATATGATGATGATGATGATGATGATGATGATGATGATGATGATGATGATGATGAAGAGGGTAGGAGCACACTGTATGTAAATGAGGGATTATTATGTTAAAAGATGCATTTTTTTTAAATCACATTTGTGGTGTTAAAAATGTGCACAGTCACAGAAAAAAAAAATGTCTCCACCATCCTTTGTTTTCTTCCATTTCTTGATCATTTTAATGCCTGGTACAACTAAAGGTCCATTCGTTAGGACAAATATAATGATAATAGCAAAAATAGATCATAGTACTTTACATTTAGAACTAATATCTATTCTATTTAACATGTTTTCTTGGCAAGAACTGAAATCACGTCAGCTAGGATTTGATTGCATAACCATTGTGTTTGATGACTTTTGATGGTCTAATATATTTTTTCCATAATTGTAGATACTAATGCAGGGAATATTATATAAAACTATACTTATATGTAAATCAATCATCTGTTTAAGGAATACGTTTATCCTGTCCAAATAAAGAAGCAAGAATTTAACTTCATATTGCAGTAATCAGGTTTATCAATACTTTCTCAGTCTCCTACATATGTGACTCATTGGACCAATTTTACCAAGAATCTCCAATATTATATAATATAATATTTGTGTGTAACTGCTAAAAGGATTATGATTCAACATGCTGGGACATATTATAACATAATGTACTTTTATCAATAATGTCAGAATGCAAAGAAATAGAAGCTACATAATAATAAAAAATATTATATAATGCAGTAATTACATTTCATATCCCAATAATCGAGTTTATCAATACTTCCTTACATCCCTGCATACTGTTCCTCATTATTAACACGTTTTATTTAACAGTCTTTGTCATCAACAGTATCGTTTGTGTCAAGAGCCTGACAATATTACATGTAGCTGCTATTATGACACACAGGTTATGATTCAATATTCTGAACTGTATTAGAAAATAACATACTATTAAAATGTAATGCTGTAATAATGACGTTGATACTTTATTACACCTCTGCTTGTAGTATCACAACAATTTTACCAAAAGTTAATACATAATGTTAGGAAAACTGTCATAGCTCAAAGAAACTTCATCTGCATAAAATAAAATAAAAATGCAAGAACCGCTTTATTTCAATAAAACATTATATTGTAATAATGGGGTTACTAGGTATTTTCTCATATGCATACATTGTGTGTCATTATCCCAAAATTAAAAAAAAAAAAAAATCATCCCAATTTTACCTAAAGTTAATATATACGGTAATATTAGGAAAACTATCATAGCTCAAAGAAAAAACATAATCTGTATAAAATAAGTAAGTTTATCACATCATACAAAAAAATGTATCAATCAGTTTAATTCCACAGAACTTTATGTCACAAGAATGGGCTTTGATACTGTCTTACACCCCTAATTATTATCCCTATATATATATATATATATATATATATATATATATTGTGATGTCTGAAAGAAACATCTGCCTAAAATATGTTTAAAATAAAATAAAAATACTTGAACCAGTTTAACATTATATCACAATAACCAGGTTTATTCATACTTTCTTATATGCATTAATAATATCTTATTGGCAATTAAGTAGTCTAAGAAAAAAGTAGTAGTGCAAAAAAAAAACCCAATATCGTCATTAAATCTGTATATGAACATTTGATCCCTCATTACATTATCCCTCGTGTGAACAAAAATGCAAGAATCAGTTTAATTTTAGAAAAGAGAACATCACAATACTTTTGTACACTTTCTATTACCATAATCTTACTAAAACTCTACAGAAATTCTGATATTATTGGTGCCAAAAAGAAACACATGTAGCTATCCTGAAATAAAGATGAAGATATTGCAGTGCATTTCAAGAGAATGTATTAAATAAAAGTATATATATATATATAAATAAAAGTATAATCTGTCATAAAAGTCCATTTGCTTGTACTTCACATTCGCATCCACCCGTTTGCTGTGACTCCTCCCACCATGAAACTGTGGAAGGCCTATAGGGTACTTGTTTATCGAAGCTACATACTTGTCATTCTACTCATAATCAGTATCCAGTCATGCAGTCAAACTACACTGATGCAAAAATCATATACAATCTGGACCCTGATACGTCTGAACCAACCTGACATGTGAAAGCCATAGGAGCTGCACATACTTTATAAACTCATGTCATGTTATGTATTCCATTGTCCACGCTTCTCAAAATGCAGAATTAGTTTAACCCTTTAACCACTGATGTGTCAGCGCTGACACGTTCTGAATGGATAGTTGCATTTAAATGTATTATTTTAAAGTGTTTTTACTGAGTTTTGTTCATGGAACTGATGAACATGGAGATAAACAGGTGTAAAAAAAACAAAAACAAAAAAAAAACAACTGAATTAGAAAAAGAAAAAAACTAAAACTACTGGGACCAAATTACAATACTAGTTATTTCTTTCTTTTATGTATTTTTAAGCTTAATTTTTATTTATTTGCAAATTATTTTATAAATATTCATTAGGTTGTATTAATTTTGTTGTTTATTTTGTGTTTTTTTTCTATATTTTGTTTTTCATTTTACTATTTTTTCTTCACTTATGTTCCATTTGTGTCTTACTTACCGTTCATGTTACTTATTATTTTGTTGGTTTTTATTACTCACTTTGGCTGTTTTATTATTCTTTTTTTTTTTTGCAGTTTTTTTTTTTTTTACTGTGAAACTACTGAAGTCTGAGAAGTTAAAGGATGAAATAAATCAGCCACAGTGATGAAACCATGGTGTATTTCTGGCGGTGGTGACCAGCCTCACGTCTCACTGTTGTTCAGGGACGATGCTGCTCTTGTTTTTGATAGTTAATGGCACATTTTGCATGAATTTACCCAGCATTATCCCGACACTGGCTGCTAACTTAGTGTGCTGTTGCGGCTCATCATGCTCTGATTAAGGTCCTGCAGATTATCATGTTTTGGTACAGCCTAATGCATCGCTGATAATCGGAGCGTAGAGATTATTCCACTGGGATTGATGAGAATAAGCTATATTTTCGTCCTGTAAACAACTGATCATGGGTGAAATATTAGTTTGCTCTTTATTACCTTGATTTACTGCTATAATATTTAGAGTTTATGATTTAAAAACAGGGGAAAAAAACAGCAATACATGATTGAAATAATGATAAATTATGCATTTAAACTAGGGCTGGTGAATGATTAGAATTTTTAATTAGATTAATATCAGGGTTGCTTTGGTTTCATTTTGATTAATCATGATTAAATATACATTTTGAGTTTATATTAATGGTTTTTCTCTTTGCATGAGCTTACAGACTTAGGAAAGAAGTGAATATATCTAGATTTAATATCTTTGTCACAAGCATGGTGATGTATTAGCCCTTGCATTAGCGGAATCCTCAATTAATGTATATATACTTAACATTAATGTGGTATTTTAAGTTGGAAGTGTTTCAGTGAAAAGAAAACCCCATCCAAATTTTTGTCAGCATTTTTTGTCGTGTCTTTTTTAAACTTTGTTTATTAAACCAAAAATATTTCAGATGTTTTCTCAATAATGTACTTCCCCCTGCCCAAAAATTTAAATAAATACTTTTTAAAAAATACAATCTTCCCAAACCCAAACATAAATAACAAACAAAAGCCAACACACACATCAGTTAGCAAATGATATATATATATATATATATATATATATATATATATATATATATATATATATACACACATAAGATACATCCAAATAGATACATAAACAAAACCACAAAGTAAGTTCCAATGTCCATCAGTTTATGGTTAGGGAATATTTCTTTTTACTCAAATTTCTTACAAAATACACCAAGAAACACCAAAAAAATCCAGAGAAAATGATATAAAGCATGTTAAAGTCCACTAAAAGTCACATAAAAAATAAATGAATGCAAAAAGAAGTGATTAAAAATCCCAAATATATGAATCAATCCACCAAAGAATGTGATAAAATATCTAAAACACATGGAAAAAATAAGAATATATGTGCAATTAACATGTTTATTCAACACCTTTCAACAGATTCAACAAAACAACTGTAAACAACTGTTCCCTTTAATTGCGTTAAATTATTTAATCAGATGAAAAATGATGATGGTTTTATCCGCGTTAATTTTGACAGCCCTAATTTAAACACATCAGGGGTGTCCTCAGTGCTTATATCTATATTTCACTATCATATGACTCCAAAGGCCTTCAAGAGCCACATGCAGATTGAATTGAGATGCTTTAGCTAAATTTGATAGACCTGCTCACATTTCCACTTGAGTCCAAGGTTACTCTGTTAACATGATGTAACTTTATTTTTACCTTGTGATTTTATATCTGTGCGAGTCAAACAGTTAATGAAGTGTATGCAGTCAAAATATAAGGCTATCAGATAGATTTATTATATTATCTATGTCCTAAAATGAGACATAAGCCAAGGTCTTTAGTTTCATACCATGTAGGTGTAGAGAAGCTGTCCGCTGGTGTATTTGTGCATGAGCTGACAGATGTGTGGCCTTTAAACGCATCACTGGAAATGTAGAACAAAGACGTACTCCAATTTTGGAGGAGAAAGTAGCTATTAAGAGTTATGATATGGGACAAATATACAGAGTCTCAGGCAGGTGCTGTATAATGCAAAGGCCTCCAGATCAAAGGTCAAAGGTCTTTTTTTTTTTAAGTGAGTGTAGGACATTTACTTTAGGGCTTAATATACTTAAAATCAAATGGGTTTTTTTTCATGAATTTCCTTAATAAGTCCCATGGAAGACAAAGTATAAAAGGAAAAGACAAAGCTGGACAAAAGACAAGGTATTAAAAAACTCTTCTAAACAAGACTGTGACTGGATTGGTTCTCTGTAAGACAGGATGAACTAGCAATGGACAAGGCAAAACACCTACCACACACACACAAATATATATATATATATATATATATATATATACACACATACACACACACACACATATATATATATAAGGGTGGGGAAACAAGACACAGGTGACACACATTAGGACAAGGAACAATCATGGGGAACAAGGGTAAAGGTCAGACTAGACAGGGCACAAAAGGAAATCTATCAAAATAAACAGGAAGTGACAGACAAACACAGAAACAAAACACTAAATGATATTTACAATTTCCTGGATGTGACAAAAATGACTCCAAAAAGTCCTGTTAGTCTGAGGTTATGTTCAGACTGCAGTTCTTAATGTACAATTTGGATTTCGTTTGGGTTGAAATCCCATCTCTTTATGTGCTTGTTCATATTTACATCAGATGTGACTTCTATCACATTTAAGTATGAACTGAATGTGACCCTAAAGAGGTTCTGATGTCACACATGACCACGCAGACACACAGTGTGTTTACAGAAGTATGTATGGAGTATATATGGAAGTAAAAAAAATCTAATGTTTGTGCTCCTATGTGACCTGTAACTGACCTGTTAAAGAAAGTTTGAACAGCATAAATCTGAATTTTTCATTTCCGACCCAGGCTACTTTCACATGTGGTCCTAAATCCAAAACGTATCTGATATTTTGGAATGCGATTTCAATTTGAACAGCTCGGTCATATTTATCTGACATTTACGTCATAAATATGTGACAAACATCATAATTCTGCATTCCAGGAGTGTCAGTTCCATAAACACAGTGCGTGCCTGTGTGGTCAGGTTTTACATCAGGACCTCTTTTGCACATGCGGGTCACTTCAGGGTCACATTCCGTTCATACTCAAAACTGATAAAAGTCGTACTTAATGTTTAATATAACAAGCACACACAAAAAGTAGATTTCACCCTCCCAAAATTTAAATTGTGCACAAAGACCTGCTGTCTAAATGTAGCCTTAGACTGGTGGGGGAAAAAAAATGAAAGCATGTGTAGACTAGAAAAGCCCCCCCCCCTAATCACCACCAAAATTTTAGCATTTGTTCTATATGCCAGTATTTAATCAGTTATCTTGCTGACAGACAGACAGACAGACAAACAAACCCTGATGAAACATAACCTCCTTACCAGAGATAATTCTAGAAAAGATTATTACATATGTGGAAACCTACACAGAAACAGGTAAAACGGGTCCAAAGCTTGATACACATTCCTGCAAACACTGTAAAGGGTTGCATGGTTATGCAAATATGTCTAAGATGATAAATTACACCCGCCTGAGATTTATCAGACTATCCAAAAGGAAATCAGCTGCAGGGAAGTTGTGCTCAGCTGTGAGAACATTGAATCAAATAAAACCAGATTGCTGCTTTTTCTGTTGGACACTTTTAAATGTCACTATGTGCTACTGCTTACATTTCTATGAGGAAAAAAAAAAAAGTCTCTGGATAACACCTTAGGGGCCATATACATATACACGAGGACAATTGCGGCTAAATATGACAGTATGTTTTATCAGAAGTGCCAACAACGTCAGGGTGTGAATAAGCACAAATCTGAAGACTGGGTCGATCTCCGTCTAAATGGCAAGAAATGCACATGTTCACGTTGCGGGTGTCTTTACGTCACACACTGTATGTTCACGTCGCATACAATTTCACGTTACATTCATACGCTAAGCAGGTAAAGCAACAAACATGTCGGACAACCTCGATCCCACAGCTGCACTAGCATTAGTATTAGCATTAGCATTAGCAGCTCTAGTAAATGTACAGTAAATGTACAATGTGCCTTTTCGTATAAACAAGGATTTCCTCCTGAATACGCTCGTCTAAACGCGGATGAAATACTGAAGAAGAGACGTCACTTTTGCGTGTTCTGTTTTCATCGTCTCTGTATAAATGTAGTCTCAGAATGTTATTGCATGGTATGAGGAAAAATGAGCCTGCTGCTATTATCCAGGCCTTCCCTCAGTCATGTAAACGATGTTCTGCTTCATGATGTGTCACAAGTGCAGCAAAGGAATCTATGGCTGCAGCAAAATACATGCACTGTATATGGGTAAAGCAGTGGATATGGAAGTAACCTCTGTAGAAAGACAGGACTTTATGAAGGAACTGTCACAACACAGCCTTTGTATGGGTGCATTAGAGCTTAATGTTAACAACCTGAGAGTATTACAAATCACTGTTTAATGGTTTTGTCTCAGTTATTATATGCGGTGTTGTTTTGTACATCTCTGCTCATGTAGTTTGTGTCTAATATGGTGATACTACTCATGTATTAACTTGTCTTTTTTGTATTAAAAACTACCCTGAAGAGTTTATTCTAATTTCTATAAGAGTGCTATTTAAAACTCCAAGAGCTCATATCTACAGTACGTATGACGAAAACCATGTGTAATGTAAAATGTGTTCCTCACCATCACAAAGACTGAAAAGGATTCTATGTTTACAGAGGTGGTCAAAGTACTCGCATTCTGTACTTAAGTAGAAGTACAGCGAAAAAATAACTCAACTGTTTTACTGAAGTAAAAGTAAAAAAAAAGTGCAACTTCTTAATTGTAATAAAGTAAAATTGCATTTTCTTTGCTATGGGTGACATTTAAGCAGGAAAAACATTCTTCAGAAATATCCAAAAAATACAGCCTTTAAATGTGAATTAGTGTTTAGATGATGTGTTTTATTGTGTCATGGTACTCAGTTTAATGGGTATGGACAGGACATTTAGGAAAAAGAGAAAAATCCATAACAATGAGATTTAAAAAAAAATCTAAATCATGAGATAAAAAGTCAGAATTAGGAGATAAAAAGTAAAAAATTATGAGAAAAACATAATAATTATGAGATAAGAGATGGATAATTAGGAGATAAAAAGTAAAAAATTATGAGAAAAACATAATAATTATGAGATAAGAGATGGATAATTATGAGATAAACGGTCAAAATTATGATATAGTAAGTCACAATTCCCGATTTACTGATTTGTGACTTTATTTTTTGTACTGTCACATTGTCTAGTTTGAAAAGGCAACGACTATTCTGAGAATGTAAAGAGTATACAGTACAGATATTTATACAAAAATGTAGGGGGTAAAAGTAAAAAAAATTGCCAGAAAAATAAATACCTAAAAACTGTACTTAAACTAAGTACTTCTACTTAGTTACTTCCACCTCTGGTTTTGTAGTTCACCTCATGTGCTCTCTAGTAACTGAGACACTGTTTGAAATGAGTAAATATAATCATTTATTTCACAGGAATGCATGCACCGTATTGTACAGGAAACTGAAATTAAAAGTAAACCCCATAACATCAAGTAACTTCTTTAAAATGGAAAGAAATACATAAGGAGAGACTTTTACAGTAACTGGCCAAACCATAAAGGTGGGGGTACATTTAAAAAAAAAAGACAACTACAATAGAAATAACTTAATTTATTAACAGTTTCCCAGCAACTTAACAAAGTAAAATACATAAAAATGTTAATGCATAACAAATAAAAGCTCGAAATATGTATTCTTTCAGATCTCAACAAACTGTCATAATGCCTCCCCTTTTCTTTAATAAACCACTGGTATGATCCATGGTCAGGTGAAACCATTTAACTCTCCTCCTGGATTTACTGCCCTTCCTTTGGCAGTCAACATTTGCACCAGCAGGAAACCGAAACAAACTGGAATGTTACTGACACACCTTCAAGGTAACCGTTATAAATATTCGGGATTGAAAATGAATTAAATGTGCATGTTTAGTGTTTTTGAATGTAAAGACGAACGAGACTAAATGTGAAATCACAAGTATGTTTACTTTTAGATAGTGTTGTAGCAGTTGATAAACAAAACTGAGGGTGCGGAAGAAAAGAAAAAGGGTCTGAACAAAAGTGTATGAATTTGATCATAGCAATCATGAATACAGTGTTTGATGTGTGAGTCAGCTGGTAATGTGTGCATTGGCAGGTCATGACTGTATTCTCCGTGAATTCCACCTGTATTTTAGCTGGCTTAGATCTTGCAAGAATTGAACCACAGTATTTCAACGCCACAATTCTGAGCCATGGGAGTGTATTAAATTCATATTAAATTAAATATATTTCCTGATGCTTTGCAGTATCTAGTAAACACAATCTGGGATGCACGGTAATTGTTTTTTGTAACAGCCGATACTGATAACTGACAACTTCCTGCTTCTTGTAACTGATACGATAACAAAAAACAGTAGTTCCCACACTTAAAAGTCTTTTATTATTATTTCTAGTGAATAGTTGTCATTTTTCTAATTCTTTTATTATTTCCAGTCAATAGTTGTCATTTATCTAATTCTTTTATCGTTATTTCCAGTCAGTAGTAAAGCTTCTACAAAGCTCAAGCTTTTTATACAAAGAGAAAAATTTCCCGTTTTAATTATTTATAGGTTATTATGATAGCATTTTACTGGTCTAGTCATGTTTTTGGTTGACTTGACCTACAATGATTTTAACATCCTTGACTGTTAATATCTTCAGTGGCCTGGATTGAACCCTTTGGTGGGCTGGATTTAGCCCCTGGACCACATGTTTGACACCTGTGCTTTTTATCTATACTGACATCCACACATGCTTAGACAGGACATTAGCTGAACCCATGCCAAAATAAACTACAATACATGCAAGGGGCGGGGCTTATTTGTTGTACCACACAAACTCCTTTGTGCACCCATGTTTCATTTAAGATGGTACTATACAAAGTCCTCTCACTTTCCCATTCAATATTGGTAATGGACATTTTAGAAGCATCCAAATGTTAGAATAGACACATCCATAGGCAATTTTACACCCGTGGCTCTGTCAACCCCACAACCCTCTGAAGAACTAAGTAGTTTAGTAAATGATTGAATAAATGAATAAGTGTATATGAGGTGAAGTACAGTGGTACCTCTACTTACGAAATTAATTTGTTCAAGAAGTTTTTTCGTAAATCGAGTCGCATCGAGTTGCAAGGTCTAATTAATTCCAAAGCCCCAATACTACTCCTCAAACCCTTTAAAAAAATTTTTAAATTGGCCGATTTTGTATGAAATATGTGTTAAAAGAAAATGTAGATTTAGATTTTAGCCCGTCCAAGATAACACCAGCTGTTGTAGTGTAACCGCCCCCCCCCCCTCCGGCTTTTACCTGTGAGAGCATGGCTTCTGCCAGTCCAGGCTAATGTCAGTGTTTGGGACAGAAGACTTGATCCACGAGATCCATAAGAATGCATCAGTCTGGTGTATCATGTTTGGTGTTTAAATCCAGCTTCAGTTAGTCCGGTTTGTATTCCAGTGAGCGTACGTCGGCGAGCAGGAAGTGGTGGTCGGTTAGCTCTTAGCTTAGCTTAGCTGCAAATCCACCGCGACAGCCGCACTTCTACCTCCTCCGTCGCCGGCTCGGACGTGTCCGAAGGCAGGCTGGAGCAGACCTAGGTCGTGTCCGCGCGGTCCGGTCCTCAACGGTTTTTAACTGATGATAGTCTGTCGGTCATATACACCGTTCAGCTGAACTTTTAATTCTGAAGGCGCTGGTCTAGGTGGAGACATAACTGTTAGTGTCTGTGTTACCGGGAAACACAAACGTCATAGCCAAACGGCGCCACTCCGTAATGAATGAAGGTCAAAGGGTAACGAAAAGCATCATGGGTAGTTCCCTCATAGCCAATGGGATGCTATGTACATGACGTATTTATGTAAATTACGTAGTTGGGTATAGAAATGTACTGTATTTTTGTCTGGGAGGTTTGAGCTTTCTTTCGTAAATAGAATTATCCTTCGTATTCAGAGACAAAAAAATTAAGGCAAAGGTTTTTCATAACTTGGATTTTCATTAGCAGAGGCTTTTGTATGTAGAGGTACAACTGTAGATGTCTTCTGTTTCTGCCATGTTGGACTTTGATTGGATGGCCTGACTGGTCACTTTCCTGCCTATAGTTAAAGTGTTCCACCTCACTAGACTGGAAAGTGGACTTTATTCTACAGTTCTTTATGAAGTTTTACCTCTTTACAAGGTCAGTAACGTATCACCTAACAGTAGCTCACTTCTGACCTCTCATGTTCTCGTAGTTCTGCCTATTCGGTCCATATAGGGTCACTTCTACTTCCTCAAAAACAGCATGGTGGTTCCCTGAGGACCTCCAGTGTGGCTTATGCTTGTCCCAGTGACCCATTTCCCCAAACCAATAACTGTTGGTCTTTCTGTCAAGTATTCTGATTATGGGGGCAGCCATGGCTCAGTTGGTAGATGGGGTTGTCCAATAACCAAAGGATTAGCAATTCGAATCCCGCTGTGTCCTAGTCAGTCTGTTGTGTCTTTGGGCAAAACACTTCACCCTCCTTGTCTCCACTGTCACTCACTCTGGTGTATGAATGTTCGGTGGTGGTCAGAAGTGGTTGTAGATGCAAATTGTCAGCCACGCTTCTGTCAGTCTGCCCCAGGGCAACTGTGGATACAAATGTAGTAACGTAGTTTATAACTCTAATCCATTATTATTATTCTGTGATCTAGGAAACAACAGACTTAGTAACTTGGAGTTGGAACATTCAGTTGGATTGGATCAAATATGCTTGAAAAATTAAGAAGCATAATCCTCATATAACCGCCAGATCAGTGTAGGCTTGGTGTAGCATATAGAGAACAGTATTATCCATTCCAGTGTGTTCTTTGTGTGCAGACTGCAGGGGGTCATGGGGTCTTAGGAAATGTCATACCCTGGGAACTGGTATAATGTGTGTTTTCCACAGTGCTGGGGCCCTCTCCAAAAGTCCTTTGGTAGCCTCAAACACACATTAACTGGGTCAGCTACCCTCCCAAGGCTCCGTTTCCCCAGTTTCATCCTCACTCTTGTTACTAAAAGAGTGCCGGGTCTCCAGGTGTGAGAGTGGGTGCATAAGGTTGGAGTTAGGGTTGGAGTAGCCAGCATGTTCAAACATAAATAGTTTAACCTTTTATCCTCTGACGTGTCTGTGGTGAGTGTTCTAAATTATGATTTATTTTAAATATTCATAACAATTCTACTGTTTGCTTAATAGGAAAATTGTAAAACCGTGCTGAGAGAATTAGAGCTTGTGCTTTCCATAGACATCTGAGCATGCTCGGTGCAGCCCTTTCCACCTGTGGAATGGGGGTGGGGGGGCAAAACACAAAACAGGGAATTAGGCTGAGTCAGGGATTAAAGAGTTAAACAGACACATCAGGACTGTACTGCTGCAAAAATGGAAGAAGCATATGTGGGAGGGGCTTAATTGGGTGTAGCAGTCATCAGAGCTGAACTCATTCACCCTGTCACATAGCTAAACTTTTTTTTTTTTTTTTTATCATAACCAGGGTGATCTGTTCCACATCTTTCCAATATGGTGCTGTCATCTTCCTCTCCACATTCTTGTCATAGTCATATTTTTACATGCTTTAAACTCTCTTCAAGAACTCAAACATGTAAACAAAAAATGTAATTTTAAATACACACACAATGGAGAAACACAGACTGTTTATGTTGCTGCAGTTTCATCAACCATGTAATCAAAACTAAATGACAAAACACAAAGCAACCAAGGATTTGGTCAATAGCCAAGACATCAAATCTTGAACTCAACTTTTTTATGCAGCAAAAAACAGCTTTAGTCTGACGCTAATGTTTTATCTGCATCACCAAAAGACATTCATAGCTTTACACTGAATGACTAGAACATATCACATGTCATTTTATCCATGTAGTCGACTAATGACTGCGACTTCATGTTGTTAGCATATTTATTTATAACATTAAGTCTTAAAAAGGCTCTGTTTCTTTCAGTTAAAATGATCCTTTTTATGCATTATTTTCAGGTGACAAATGGAGACATTTAATCACAAACTAAACACCTACTTAGAGTCATGGATGGGACCCAGAGGTAAGTCATTATTGTCCTTTTAGTAGCTGCTGAAATAGGTTTCTCTTATGGTGTGTGTGTGTACTTGCATTCCTAGCTTTCTGGGGACATTTATCTATTTACAGTCACACCATGGGGACTAAAATTCTGGTCCCCATGAGGATTAAATATAAATGTAAGTACCCACTAGTAAAAGATAAGTCAGTGTGAAGTATGCACATTTATTCAAATTATATTCCCTATAAACACATACACCCCCACCCCCCGGAAGTCCCCATAAAGCATGTGGTAAACTGGTACAAAACCAAACATGCATTTTTCAAAGGTTTGAAGATGTGTTAAATTTTTATTATATATATATATATATATATATATATATATATATATATATTATTATTATTATTATTTTATTTTATTTTATTTTATTTTATTTTTTTAAAGAAAATGTGTTTTCACTTACTACCCAATGGCTATTTTACCTACAAGTGATGATTACAAACATGGGCATAAAATTGTGTATGGACGCTATGGACATGTCCATATGAATATTTGGATGTTTCTATAATGTCCATATCAATTTTTGAATAGGAAATTACATAACATTTGAGAAACAAAAGGATACTGACTTTAATTTCCTCCAAAAACCACAGTGTTCCTTATATATAGATTAATTGTGCTTAGTGACTAGGAATTTTCAGTTTTTATCTGATAATTTAGACTTTTTTTGTCATAATTTTGACTTTTTATCTCATAATTTTCACTTTTTATCTCATGATTTTGACTTAAGAAATGAAAAAAAAAACATTCCTAAAATGTCTCTTAGTTTTTGTTGACAAAACAAAATGAGACGTTATTCTAATTGTTTTAGCCGTGTTTTTCATGACTATAATTTTTTTTGTTGCTGTCTCTCGCGAAGAAGTCGTCAAATTATGTCCCCACCAATGTCAACATCATGATTACTCCCATGATTACAAACTTGGTCCTCATGAGACATGGAAACGTGTGTGTGTGTGTGTGTGTGCATGTGCACGTGCACACGCATGTGTGTGTGTTGCATCACTCCACAGTGAGTTGAATAAGTCACCAGAGAATTACAATTAAATTAACACTGACGGCAGCAGTAAATCTAAACATTTCTTCAAACCTTTGACCTAAATCAGTCATTACATGCTGGATAAAATCCAGGAACATGCACAAGGTATTTGTTTTTTTTTTTGTCACCTTCTTGGCCTCCACCTTTGTCCATGTTGCGTAAACATTCTTGAGTACGCGCTGTCGCTTTTCATTTCTCAAGTTCAGCTGCAGTTGCCAGCGAGGCCAGCTTGATCTAGCCATAAAAACTGTGTTCTGTATCACCATATTATAGATCAACGGGTGCGAGGATGGCTGCTGCTGGACAACTACCCACCAACCTTTGCACTCACAGTCATGTACTTTCTGATTGTGTGGATGGGACCCAAGTACATGAAACACAGGCAGCCGTACTCCTGCAGAGGCCTCCTGGTACTCTATAACCTGGGCCTCACGCTCCTGTCTTTCTACATGTTCTATGAGGTAAAAAGTCACGCACTGCAAGACATGTTAAAGTTGGCCTAAGAAATCAATGTGACGCCTCACTTCACACCGAGGAAAATAATAGGGAGGGTTCTGAACCAGGTCTGGAAGCTCACAATGTGTTTCATTAACATAATTGTATTAGATGAAGGAGCTGACCTGAATGTAATTACATGAACAAATGCATTTTTCTTCACTCCACTTGAAAATATTCTAATCCCAGTGTTCACATGTAAACTCAGCTGATGCTTTAATTTGCAATACACTTTAAAAAAAAACAAAAAAAACAAAACATGTCCAATCTACTCTTGAAAAAGGTCTTTCCAAACAAGTTGTCACTTTGAGTCTCTCAACCATGAGGTATTTTTTAAAATCTTTAAAGTAGGTGTTTAGTTTGTGATTAAAGTACCGTCATGTTCTTGTCCGTTCTACAAAATTGTCATGTGACTTGAACAATGACCTGACTACGGCTATTTGTTTTTTTTGAGGAATGGGTTATCAAAGGTTTACACAAATGAGTCTGATCAAGTGGTGTTCAACGTGTATTATACATATTTAAGTAAGTATTTATAGGCACTTTAACATTATGTATAACAATATTTGGAGAGATACAAATCTTAGGTGGTGCAGTGGTTATTACTTTTGTCTCACAGACAGAAGGTCCCTGGTTCTATTCCCACACCAGACCTTTCAGTGTGGAGTTTGCACGTTCTCCTCGTGTCTGCGTGGGTTTTATCCAGGTACTCCGGTTTCTTCCCACCATCCAAAGACATGCACTGATAGGTTAATTGATTAATCTAAATTGTCCATTGGTGTGAATGTGAGAGTGATTGTTTGTCTACAGCAGGGGTGTCAAACATGCGGCCTGGGGGATAAAATGTAAATTCAATTTAAAGTGGATCAGACCAGTAACATATTATCATAATAACCTATAAATAATATAAAAGGCTAATTTTTCTCTTTGATTTAGTGTAAAAATAAAATAAAATTACATTTCCGAAAAAAAAAAAGTGAAAATATTTTGAGAAATGTGGAATTTTATCAATATTCTGCTTGTCATTTACTCATTTAATGTGTACACTTGCAGATCTACTGTGATCTGTAAGTTGTGTTGCACATGTATAAATGATAAAATAAGGTGTAATATTGTTAAAGTCACACTTGTTTTTCTTAAGAATGTTCAGATTGTTCATATTTATTAATTTTATGCTCGAGTACAGTTCATAAATGAAAACATTTTCATTATGGAATTTGATGTTTTTTTCCTCAAAAACAGAGAAAACTTAAGAGTTGACATAATTTATAAATTCTTATTCTATTATTTATATTATTTGACTGGTTCGGCCCAGTTTAGATCATATTGGGCTGAATGTGAGTTTGATACCCCTGGTCTACAGTATATATGTTCAGCTCTGAGATGAACTGGAGACTCATACAGGGTGTACCCCCCCTTCACCCATTGTAGCTGGGTGAAGGGGGGTCGCACTAGGGTCGCAGTGACCCCTGCGACCCTAGTGAGGATAAAGCAGGTTCAGATGAGGAGACGAGACAACACTTAGATGAAACAATGTCAAATTACTGCTCAGTAAAACCTGGACTTTAACTGGACACATTTTTAAGCTTTACACAAACATTCAAAATATACATTTCATGACAGAAACTGATATCAAGTAGGAAAAAAAAAATTCTATAACTTATGTTCAACTATGCTAAAAAAAATACATGATGGTGTAAAATTCTATTATTTTGGTGTATAATATATGTGGTAACACAAGAATGGCTCTTTACCAAGGTATGCATAACCCAAAATTTTGTCACCAATTTTTCATCAAAGCTGTTAAAGGAGTATACTTTGAAATTATTCACCATAACGGAAGATATTCAGGTATGTAACTATGGATATGTGATACTGACTTGAGTTTTGATGAAAGATTTGAGATTTGATGAAAAACTGGTGACCATAGTCATACACAGCTTTAGAACAAATCAGATATAATGCAGATGTTTTATTTAATTTATTTAATATTAACACAGTGTGGTGGTCCACACTGATATAGGTAAATTACAAATAATGAATAATTTCTTAGCTATAGTTCATAGATAGTATTTTATTTAAATGTGACAGATTGAATACATTTTCACATTTTTGTAGATGTAAGTTTTTGTGTCAAATTCAAGCTGTATTTGTATGTCTGAGGCAGTGCTATGGTGTAAAAAGTACAGTTGACAAAAGCAGTTGTAACTTTTTCTATAAGTAGTATTTTAAAAAGAATAATAGTTACACAGAATAGGGATCTTTGGTAAAAAAAGAAAAAAAAAAAGAAAGTAAATAAAAAAATTTAAATTCGCTCACTTTAAATGTGAAAATGTACTTTTTCATGTTGATATTCACTTTGGCTTAATTGGGTTCAAATGCCTATTGGTGCCAGTGTAAACACAGTCTCTGAAAGTTACCATGACAGTGTTCTTGGGGTGTGACAGGGACACAGCTGGAATCTGACAGACTCATTGTTTTAGTCATCAAATGCCTCATATGCCCTCACAGACATCAGCACAGCCACCTATTGTTTGCTGGAAAATGTCATTTTTTTTTAATACCCAGTTGAGTAAATAAATGAAAATGAGCTATGTAATGATGTAAGCATTTAGAAAACTGTCAGCTGAATATGATTTATGAGTTATTTAGTTATTTGTACTAATAACTAAATAACTCAGAATTATGAGATAAAACGTCAAAATTATGAGGAAAAAAGTACAAATTATTACATTAAAAAGTAAAAGTTATGAGGGAAAAAAAATCATAATTAATCAAAAACGAGATAAGAAATTGATAATTATGAGATAAAGAGTCAAATTTATGATATAGTCAGTCACAATTTCCGATTTACTGATTTATTTTTCATACTGTCACATTTGTCTATTTTAATTAGTCTATTCTGAGAATGTAAAGAGTATAAGTACAGATATTTATACAAAAATGTAGGGTGTAAAAGTAAAAAGTTGCCAGAAAAATAAATACTCAAGTAAAGTACAGATACCTAAAAAGTACAATAAATGAAGTACTTCTGCTTAGTTACTTCCACCTCTAGTGAAACCTCAAATGAGTCCAGTTGTGTATTTTATCCATCAGATCAGAATAGGGATGGAAAAATTCTGACCTAAAAAATTACAAGTACGACTTCAAACTTTACAGCTAGCTTTTCTTTGGTATGAATACGAGTCACACAAGTGACTCAACTATGGGAGTAATCATGATGTTGACATCGGTGGGGACATAATTTGACGACTTCCTTGTGAGAGACAGCGACAATAAATAAATAAATGAATAAGAACACGGCTAAAAGAATTAAAACAACATATCTTTTTTTTGTCAACAAAAACTAAGAAACATTTTAGGAATGTTTTTTATTTCTTAAACCACATTTTGTCTGGTTTTTATTGATCATCTACAACTGCATTATATATTTAATTATAATTATAGTCACAAGACCGACATTTACGTCTAGTTACGTCTCATTTTTGTCACATGATAAAGGTTTGTTGGTGACAATATTTAGTCACTATAAGGCGCACTGTCAATGAATGATTTATCTTTTAGCTTCTTTATATATAAGGGGCAATGGATTATTAAGTGCATTAAGTGAAGTCAAAATTATAAGATTAAAAAGTCAAAATCATTCAATAAGGAGTCAAAATAATTCGATAAAAATCAAAATTTTGAGATAAAAAGTCAAAATTATCAAATAAAATGTCAAAATAATTTGATAAAAAGTCAAAATTTTGAGATAAAAAGTCAAAATTATCAGATAAAACGTCAAAATAATTTGATAAAAAGTAAAAATTATGAGACAAAAAGTAAAAATTATGAGATAAAAAAAACTTAAATTATTAGATAAAAAGTCAAAATACCTAGTCACTAAGCACAACCAGAATTAATCCATATATAAGGCATACTGTGGCTTTTGGAGGAAATTAAAGTCTTTTAAGTACACCATAATCGTCCGGGAAACCACCACCTTTAGCTTCCCAAATGTTATGTAATTTCCTATTCAAAAATTGGTATGGACATTTTAGATGATTTCTGATGAATAAAATACACACATGACACACGACTGGACTCATTTGAGAATTCCCAAATATTTATTTTATGCACAACTGCAGACAAATACGAACTCTGTCCAATCTGTGAACATGAATACATTGACAGTTATCTTACTCCATAACTTTCCATCCTCCTCACTGGCAGAAGCAGCTTTCTTGTCTTTTTCTCTGCATTGCATAAGGTCCCAGAGGACTATTGGCTGTGATTCATTAAAGGTTGCAGCCTCTACCCATAATGCCCCAGCAGTGGATGAACTTTTGGCAGTCCAAAATCAATTCCACCTGATATGAATCAAAGAACGCATGGCACTTTTGTCAACTTTCCAGGCTACAGCACTTAATCTCATAATGATTGGGACTAAAAGTGATTGTGATGAATTGTGCTTATAATAGGGTGTCAGACTAGATTCGCAGAATTGAGTCAACACTCATTTATTGAGGTTAGACTGTTCTGTTACTGTTTACATGATGAAAAAAAATGTGGCTTTATTTAAAGCTGATGCCAACGCTTAACTAATGACAGCTTCTTGGCTCTTTAGTAAGTTGATAAATCCTTTCACAGAAGCGTACAAAGACAGTGGATCTATATTGATTTGGTGACTCAGCACTGACCTACACCATCTTGTACATTTGAATATTCTTTAAAGGGGCATGCCACTGTTCTATACTGTGTATTTTTGTGGGTTATAAGTTCCATAAAAATGTGCCTCCACCATTCAGTAATCAAAAATAACTACGACAACTAAAGCTCCAAACACTTTCTGACCCCTCTGATGTTTTAGTTTTAAAGAAATTAATTAATAAGTCACGTGAAAATGTATGGAGTACTACAATTAGACTTAGACAGACGGATGCAAACCAACTACCTCAAACTAAACAGTGAAGAATCTGACCTCTTAATCATTGGCCCCCGATCACTCACCCAATCCATCCCTCCCATATGTGTCTCCTTTGACAACACTTCCCAAACTCCCTCTCTCCACACTCGCAACCTTGGCATCATATTCGACACCACCCTCAGCTTCACTCATCACATCAAACAGGTCATCAAAACATCCTTTCTTCACCTCAAAAACATAGCCCTCTCCACCGCAGAATCACTTATTCACGCTTTCAACAAATACAAACAGGCACTGTATATACAAGATAGAGCAAATATGCATATAAAAAACTGAGTATATTTGGAAAAAATGAATAATAATAAATAAATCTATCATATATTTAATCCTCTGATTAAAAAAAAAATCCGCACTGAGTATTACATCATTATATTGCATTTTCTATTGATATATTTTAATTTATACATTTTGCATTTATATCTATTACTACCAGATGACCTGAAACTGTGAGTTTCTAGGATTTTGAGTTTAAATGAGGTCACTTATCAGTTATCACAAGCCAACGAATTGTCAGATGTCTGACTTGTTATCTACGGGTACAGATAAGATTTAATGATCCTCAGAAAGATATTTAACATCCATCAGCAGAACCAAAGAAAAGGGAAGCAAAACAAAATGAACAGAAGTAATTAATGAATACAGAATGTATCAGTAACTTAGTTTATTCTTCCTTTAACTATAAGGTGTTCTCCAGTCATACAGTGGGAATAAAGGGTGTGGTAAACATTTATCTTTACGTCCTAATTATTAAGGTGAGTCATTCACTGCAGCTCCTTCTGTGTTTATTCAGAATGTGGTGTCGAGAATGATCCGAGTGTTTGAGGTGAAGGGTCACCAACCCTGGTCCTCGATAGCTATTATCCTTCATGTTTTTGATATATTCTTCTCCAACATGCCTGAGTCAAATGATCAGCCTCTCACGCAGCTCTGCAGAAGCTTGATTATGACCATGGGGTGTGATGGAAGAGGAAAACGACTAAAACATGTAGAGTAGTGATAGGATATGTTCTAACGTACTATATAGACACTACCACAGCCCGTAGTGAGTCAAGCTTTTCTCAAAAACTGAGCCAGTTTTTGTGGCCGGTTTGACAAAGAACTTAAATCTCTTTAGATATAATGGATTCTTCATTAAGTGCTTTGCTCAAGGACACATCAGCCAACAACTTCTTGCCAATACAGAGAATCAAATCATAAACAGTTTAGTAAAGATGACTAACTTTGTCCTTTTTTTTTTATCCTTTTGCATCCGCGTTCCAAGACGAGTCCATCCTGTTGAGATGTTATGTCAGTCTCACATCAGTGTTGACACCATGAACCGTGACTGGTGGAAGAGGGGGTCTAGACTTTCACAAACATCATTGTTTCTTTGGTTTTGGTTCAGAAATGGGCAGAAGGCTTTAGTCAGGTCTTTTTATTTACATTCCTGCTTGTTCCGAGTATTTTTGGGCATAACAGCAGTCAGCGTTACACTTTCATCATCTGAACCCACTTCATCCTCACTAGGGTCACGGGGGCCTAATCCAACTACAATGTGTGAAGGCGGGGTACACCCTGTATGAGTCTCCAGTTCATCTCAGGGCTGAACATATATAGACAAACAATCACTCTCACATTCACACCTATGGGCAATTTAGATTAACCAGTTAACCTATCAATGCATGTGTTTGGATGGTGGGAGGAAACCAGAGAACCCGGGGAAAACTCATGCAGACACAGGTAGAACATGCAAACTCCACACAGAAAGGTCTGGTGAGGGAATGGAACCAGGGTCCTTCTGTCTGTGAAGCATGAGTGCTAACCACTGCACCACTGTGCCACTTATATTTAAGTCTACTGTACAATATGAAGGGAGCCAAAACAGGCCCCTGTGGAGCTCCAGTGCAGCTCATTACTGTCCTGGGCCACAGTTCCCCAGCCTGATAAATTGTGGTCTTGTTGTTACATAGTTTGTGATCTTATGATGGATCATTTGGAGCTTGTCTCTGAGCATGGAGGTTTGGATTATGTTGATTATAGTCAAAAAGAATTTAAATATATAACGATAACGTCCAGATGAAAATATGTTAATTTGAGCTGCAAGAGAAATGGTTAAAAAAAATTTATTTGTTGTTTCATTTTGTGAAATGTTTATTTGGCCTTTTTTGATTCCTTTATTTTCAGCTTGTTACTGCAGTGTTTTATGGTGGATACAATTTCTACTGCCAGGACACTCGCAGTTCACAGGAAGCGGATAATAAGGTTAGTCAGAATTATGGTTTACCTTCTATTGTGGATATAATTATGAGAAGTATTAGCTGAGGATTATTTTTGCTATTTAACAGTACGATATCCCAGTGTTGTGTTGCAGACAGTACATTGTGTCTGTGTACAAAGGCAAATAAGCAAATGGTGTGTGCAACCCCCCCACCCCCCACCCCCCACCTCCACCTAAATCTGCTGCTCTGATTTCTACTGGCCAGTACCTGTAAATCCCCACAGATAAGCTGCAGAGTCAATTTAATCCGACTCATGTCATCATTACTCTTCAGAGCATTGCAGCAGAGGTGAAAACCAGGCTTACAGTGAAATGTGCAAAGCTCTGCAGTTCTGTGGTGATTAAAAATGTTATCAATGTCTCACTGCTGTAGATAACTACATTGTTTTACAGTCCATCCTGAACTTTCAAAGGCATGTGGGTAAATATCTGCTTATCATTTGGCATCTAATAAAGTATGTTTTAGAGTTGTGGGAGACCTTTTAGAATGGTCCTACTTGCACTCTATGGTAACACTTTATAATACCTACACACAATTCACTATGTATTAACCATTTATTACCTATTTGTTCAGGTTTGTTCATTATGTATTAACCATTTGTTACCTATTTGTTAATGGTTTATTCATACATAATTTATCATAAACGAAGCGTTTGTGCTTCTTCTCTGTGAACAAACCATTTGTAGCCGTGCGAACAAATGTTTTATGATTAATTGTGTATAAGCGATACATTAATAAACATTAACAAATAGGTAACAAACGGTTAATACACTATGAACAAACCATTTACACATTGGTAACAAATGGTTAATACATAGTGTAGGTATTATTATCCACTCCTTAATGTTACCTTCAGGTAGATACAGCGGTTGTTTTAGAAGCATTTTGTTTCTTTCCTTAACTCTATTTACTTGGTTCTATCTCCTCAGATCATAAATGTGCTGTGGTGGTACTACTTCTCCAAGCTCATTGAGTTCATGGATACCTTTTTCTTTATTCTACGAAAGAATAATCACCAGATTACTGTTCTTCACATCTACCACCATGCCAGCATGCTGAATATCTGGTGGTTTGTCATGAACTGGGTACCCTGCGGCCATTGTGAGTGCTTAAAAAACCAACTTCTCGCTCCAGTGACTTAAATTATTCCAGTAACTACATTTACTGTTTGGCCTCATGACAAGTTAAATTATTCAGGTCCTGTAATGTTAAACCCATTACCCTCGATAAAGGCCTGTTTTGCCCACAAAACCTTAAAAGTGACACACAAAGTGACACTTATTGACCTGAACGCTGCTGTCTGTGCTGTGTCCTTCAAAGGTTGTTTGTTGTTGTTCTTTCTACTAAAGTTGTACAAAACAGCCAAAACTATTACTAAAGTTACTTCCAAATTATTTTTTTTATTTAAATTTCATCATTCTTTAGTAATTTATCAGCATGTATTATATTAGAGTATGTATTTTTCACTCAAAATCAGGTATTTTCCAAGATTTCTTCTCATTTTCTTGTATATGTTTATAAAAGATCAGAGTAAATGCAAAAGGGAAACAAATTGGAGGAAGTAACTTTTTCATTTTTCAAACTAAGTGACTTTTATTGGTGAATCAATGTTGCAGAAAATGATGTTGACCCTTTGAACATCCAAATCAGTCAATCTGATACCACTGAAAAACTCTCATTTACCTGAATTATTAGATATATTAATTGGATTATTAGTTCAAAAGTCATTAATGATTTTACATTTGTAGATGGTTTTGTTTGCTGCCACCTGTCTAGGTATTTTAAGGTTAATTTTGCTACATGTTTAGTCACTTCAGAATAATTTCATTCACACTGAAATAAAAACATTTTACTTATCAAAATAGCATGTGTTCAAAAGACTGATTTATTTGCATCACAAAACCAATATCCACAAAAAAAAGTCACACCTGATCATCACTTGGCCCTACTTTCTGTCATTTCGTATCAGTTTTTGACTAGTGCGCAGCAGTCAGCAGCATGACAGTGCGCACTGATACTATAATGACAGAAAGTAGGGCCAGGGGATTACGAGGTGTGACTTTTTCATGGATATTGGTTTTGTGATGCAAATAAATCACTCTTTTAAACACATGTTGTTTTGAGAAGAAATACGTTTATAGTGTCCCAGCAAACTTGCCAGAATACTTTCCTTTTGACCAAAACCGGTGTAAAGAGTTCAAACGACTCTCCATTACCCTCCACAAGTTACCCGCTGGGGGTAGCCTGAGCCAGATTCCATCCTACCCCCTCACTATTCACATAACCCCTCCTCATTAGTACCTATGTATTATCCATATTATACATAGTGCATCTGTCAAACATCTTACCCTCAAAAGTAGATCAGTAAGTTAATGGCAAAGGTCATATTGTTACAACTCCTTATCAGTTGTGTTTTAATACAGTTTTTATTATGTGAATATGCAATAAATATCAGAGTGACTAATTCACATGAATTGATACACGGTGGGACATGATAAAGAGATTGGTATTTGCTAACGTTGTACAACAAAATATATGAGTATGTTGGTGAATGCATTATTATATTATTCCTATAATAATGCTGGGGAAGCTTGTGTCTTCTATGCAATTATTTCTATTATGTAATAACAAAATAATATTTTTGTGACTCATTTGTAAATTTATTTCCAAAAAAACGCATCAGAAGTAATTCTTGATGAAGAAACAGTAAAACCTATTAATAGTTTTGTTTTGTTTTTTTGACTAAGTAATTTGAGGGGGTAACCTGAAATCAACAGGGGTATTTTGAAATCACTCCCAGGTTACCACTGGGGGTAAAGTAAGATTAATTTCAAATTACTTTCCGGTAATCTGAAGGGAAATTCAAATTACCGGGGGGTAGAAGATGGGTAAACTGAAATTGTTACAGCGGACCAGATCAGCTCACAGAACACTGTCGGGGGGTAAATCAGTGTAGATATACGACACTGCTGATGGAAATGCCATAAAGATTAATGTTCAAAAATCCCAAACTATCCCTTTAAGGTATTAATAGTGAAGGTTATTATTTGTTTTCATCTGAATAACAGTCGTTCAGCTGATCACTGACTAACTTTCTATGTCTTTTCTGTGTCTGGTCAGCGTACTTCGGCGCCTCTCTCAACAGCTTCGTCCATGTCGTGATGTATTCCTACTACTGCCTGTCAGCCATCCCCAGCATGAGGCCGTACCTCTGGTGGAAGAAGTACATCACACAGTTTCAGCTGGTGAGTCCATCCTGAAGCGTCATCTATCATTATCCTCCTGTACAGAGGGAAGGAGGGGGGGGGGGGGTGATGACACAGCCTTCAGTCTATGGGAGGATTTTTAGTACAGATGGAGCTGTTGTTTAACCCTTTTAAGATGATTGTGTAGCCAGTGAGGAATTTTTACATCCAGTGGTTGCACAATTTAAAAAATCCTAACTTCAACTTTTAAAGGTAGGGTCAGAGATCTTGGAAAACTGTTCCTGTAAGCTGTATTTTGAAAGTATACACACCCATGCCTCTTCGTCAGCCCACGCCTCGAAACCACGCCTTCAAAAATACATCAACGCTCATGCTGTCTGGAGCGATCACAGGGATTCATGAGCATTCATGAGAACTCAACGTCGATTATCATCCTGAATAACAAAACAATAAGCAACATTTATCAGTTTGTGTCACATGAAGCTTAGCTAACAAAAGGTTTATAGAAGCATGAAATAAACACCGTAGGAAAACTAACAGATAAGGACAATAGTTTATGGTGTTACACCAGCAGTTTACACACAGTGTTGGTAACTTAGCAAAACCTGCTGGAACATTGTTTGGTCAATATCTGACATTTTCTCATTAACAGGGTGAATACGATACTCATAACCGATAAGTATGTCCAAATATTACATAATCATAACGGTATCATCTTACCTATGGAGTAGAAACATGTTCACCTTTTTCAGTTGACGCCAGCGCTGTAAAACCGTAGCAATGACCACCCATGTCCTGTTCTGTTCTGTTCTGTTCTCCGCTTAGCTTCCCCATGGCCCTAGCTTTTTCAAACACAGTTTTTACTTTGGTTTTGCTGCTGGTTGTTGTCTTTTCCACCATAGCTGTTTACGTGAACATGCAGAAGGGGGAGGGGGGTGGAGTGGACTGATATTTGATGGACGTATCAGCCAATCAATCATTGTACAGATGATCAGTACAATGATTGGCCGGCATTTTCCTCTAGTTCCAGCCTCTAGACTGGACTAAAACATTCAGGGTTTTTTTTTTTTTAAAACATTCTATTTCAGTGTGTGCTCATGGGATCGTGAACAGGTTTTCAAGCAATATTGTAAAAAATATTCCAAAAACAAGATGTCCCACCACACCTTTAACTATACTTTCTATTGTATAACACATTAGGGTAAAAGCCACGATTGGCTGAAGGGGAGGGGTGGCAGTGGGTGGAGCATAAAGCAGCAGAAGGCAGCCAGTGAGGGGGAGAGGGAAGATTTTTATTACTTTTGGCAGTGTTTTAGTGGAGTTTTAACTGTGTTTTAGTGGTTTCAGCTGTTTTTCTGTGTGGAATTCTTTTAAGTAATTGTACACATTAGCGATAGTTTTAATGTGTTCTGCGAGTGTTTTTGTCAGGTTTTGCTGATTTTTTTTTTCACTGCTCATCTGAATTTTTCCAGTTTATACACTTCATTGATGAAATAACTAAAAATACGAAGCTGAAACATTGACACAGAATATACAAATAAAAATATTTGAGCGCATGTAAAATAGTTGAAAGTCTATTTCTATAATATCCTAAAACGTCATTGTGAACATTTACAGTTGTCTTTCATAGTAAATCTGATATAACATTCAAGTCTGTTGCTTTATTTATTTTATTAGAAGATACTGATTTAAACATTTATTATATATAACAAGGACAATTAATTTACATATATTGAAAGTTAGGTTCTTGGTGAAAAAAATGGTTCAAAAGAATTGTCATTTTCTGATTCTGTTGTTGCACAAATGACAAAGAAATATATGCGGCTTGTTAGAATGGTAGTTATTAAAGGGTTAAAAGTAGAAATGCAGTGATTATTTCCTGCAGCACCTGGCTGTTTGCAGTTCATTTGAGCTATTGATCCATACCAAATCCATACTCACCTTCAACATCTCTTCAAGATAAAGTTTCCTCTAATCCAAACACAAGACCAAACTCTTCCACACATTTAACCAGACCAGTAAAATCACTGAAGATCTTCCACAGATATATTGAAGGAGGTTCTTTAACTACCCATTTTCTCACCTTTCGGCCCCACATGAACAAAAAATGATTGGATGATGATGTTCTCAATGATTCATGGATATATATCCTAATAAACAATACTGGATTAGGCTGTCATTAGTGTTTAATTACCACAATAACCTGAAAACACATATGGTTTACCAGGTTTGTTCATTATTTTCCCTTCTCAGAGGTAGTGAAGTCTTGTCTCTAAAATAGTCTTATATTTTAGGCAGGTTGGAGAAGCCCCTGCTGTATATTTACTGTACATACATGAGGATGTCTAGATATTTTGTAAGATATTATATTGTATTTCTTTGACTCTGTTACACACAGATATTGACTATTGTCTTGAATATTTTTGTTTGTAATATTTGTCTTTTTGTGTTTATTTAAGCTTATCAAAGAATCATTTCTGTCACCACACTTCATCTATCTATCCTCTATTTTAAGCTGCAGATCAATACCTTGGCATGCGCTCCCCCTGTCACCTTCTCATGCTGGTGTATCATGTTTCCTGCACAGGTCCAATTCTTTTTAACGATGTCCCAGACCATGTGTGCTGTCATATGGCCGTGTGGCTTTCCCATGGGATGGCTGTACTTTCAAATAAGTTACATGGTCACACTCATTATCCTGTTCTCAAACTTCTACATTCAGGTAGGTTTTTCCATTTTCAGCTTCAGTTTATGGTAAATCTGATCAACTTTTATGGGATTCAATCATATAAAGCAGTGGGGTTTTTTTTTTTAACTGTGGGGGTCATCTGGTATTCAAATGGGGTCAAGTAAAATTTCTAGTAATTGCTAAAAAAAATTTAGAGGAAAAAAATTAATAATGAAAAATATATGTTGAGTTGAGACAGACAATCACAATACATAAATGACATGACAAGTTGTGAGTCTGAAACTGAACTGTGCTACTATTTATCTGTCAAATGTTCACTGTGGTCAGTTTCAGATGCTGCAGCTCTTTCATCATTCATAGTTTGAGTTATTGTTTGTTCAGTATTAATTATCAGCCTTGTAAATAGAAGCTGGACTGACTGTACATATCCTGAACAAGGAAAATAAAATCCTCACTTTGTGCAGTAATAATCTACACCTGCCTCTGTCCATAATAATATACAATATATAGCCTAAATGTCGTCTAAAATTAACATTTATTTTCAACATAGTGTAGAAAACTATTACATGAGCAGCGTTTCCTCTAGGATTTTTTTCTGCAGCGGGGGCAGGTGCGCCGGGGAGTCGTGGGGGCATAAACAAATGACACTTCACTGCAGATTTTATTTCTAGAACGGATGGATTTATTAGATTTTTAACAACTAAATGGTATAATGAAAACAAATAAAAATACTGTAATTCAAACTAAATTTTAAGGCAGACCTCCCCCCTTCGAATTAAGAGAGGTCCACCAAGAAGATTATGTTTTTGCCATTTTCTTTGTCTGTCTGTTATTTACCAAGATAACTCAAAAACTTATGGACGGATTTTGATGGATCTGTTGGGAGTGTCACAAGAAATAAATGATTACATTTTGGTGGTGATCTGGAAGAGATTCTGGATCACTTTGAAATTTTACATTGTGGTAAATGGAGAATAAATGTCAAAGTGATCCAGAATCCAGGATTTCTTCCGGATCACCACCAAAATTTAATCATCTGTTCGTTGTGACCTTGCCACTCTGTGATCTATTTAACTTTTAAAAATTATGAGTTATCTCAAAGTCCCGGAATAAGTTTATCTTTTCTCCAACGTTATCCGTGTGAGCATCAGATCTGTCACTTCCACCTCCACCGCCCCCTAAAGACAATATGATTAAATGTACTTATTATTATTATTATTATTATTATTAGGCTACTTTAGTTCTCACATGCTCAACGCAGTAGTGTACATTAAATTTATAGAAATTTGAAGAAGCGGCAGAGGGGAATAATGGCTTTGGGACACTGCTACTAAATGAATGTAGTGGAAACACTGATGAGTAACAAAAAATAATGTATGGGGTTACAAGATATTTGCCGTATTCAAATGGGGAGGCAACAAAGCCACTGACATAGAGATAAAGTAGCAATGAATTGTTACCATCAAATGTCTGAATTTGCAATTACACTGTATTATGTATCCAGTCCTTAAACCTCTGTGAATAACACCATTTTATTATACTGTCTGTTTGTTCTTCTTCCTTCTCCAGGCTTACAATAAGAAAAACATTTCCTTAAAAGAGCACCAGAACGGCTCCTCTGTATCGACAAACGGACATGTCAATGGGACTCCATCGACAGGAAGCACCACATACAAAAAACTGAGGGTGGATTGACATTTAAGAAACATTCTCAACTCTGACTTTAGTGTATTAGCTGATGCTGCTAGAAGGTTTATGTATCTTCTTATTTAGAATAGTTAAGCATTCACTTGAGATGAAAAAAAGCCATAGCCACATACTGTATATCCTGCATTGTTTTGCACACAATGCTAATCATGGTAATAGGCCTAATCCTTTAATCATAGTTAAAGGAAAAGAATATTATTGCACACTGGTTAAAACTGCACAACAATGCTCGGACTTTCCCTCCAAAGCAAATCTTATTGCGTCAAGTCACACTTTAAAGAACTGAAGTCCAAAGATGAATGCTGCTGCTGGTGTGTGGCCAAGCGTGTCTGCACAGCCTGGAGGTCATGCTTTTGATGGACCTTAATGTGTAACTAGAGCATGTACTGTACTTCTATCTCACTCCTGTCTGTGTTGTTGCATAATGCTTAATTTTGTCCGGTGTAGATTCTTTAATAGCAGCTTTTGCATTTTGCTGCACATTTGCTTAGCAGGACCCCCAGTCTGCAATATTAAGCAATCTTACCAAAGGATAGTTTACTATATACACTCAAATTAAGAGCCAGTCTTCCTCCATAAAACAATATTTACTGCAGCTTTATTCAGTAATTGCAATTAGAAGAGTAATCAATACTTTAAAATAACAAACAAAACCCATTAGAGTGCAAAAGTGAGCTCATTGATAATGATCTAGGATTCAAATGTATCTAGTGAATATAATCTTAATTGACTGCAAATTAATTTATTACAGTATTCAAACACATATGGAGATAAACTAGAAAGGGATAATGTATTCCCCACGAGTTACTATCAGAAAAATATTTTTGGATTGTAACTCGTGGGGAATGCATTATCCTGCTTATTCTACGAGTTATTACAGCTTATTAGTGCTACTACTGTAACAGACTGGATAAAATAGCTGTTACAACGTAGTGAATATTTACTTTCAAAGTGGCCGAACTACCTGCGGAGTGATATGGTAACGTGAATCTGAAGTGACAAAACCCGTTGCCATGGGCGTTAACAGCGCAGCGGGCGGTTATCGGAAAAAAATCTGCCCGCTGAAGGCTGGGAACATCAATTAAAAGTGAACGGGAGCTGTCGCAATGTTCTAGAGGGCGGTAGAATAATATAAGTTAACGGGAAATGTTTATTCTTGACTTATGGAACAGATACCAAAACAACCTCACCATAAGGTCCATTTAGTAGCGGTTCTAAAAGTATCACATAATGGTTTTCGTGCAGGTGCTCTGAAAAAATAAACAAATGAACGAAGTTTGTGGTGAGACTGTTTTGTCAGATACCAACTAAACATACTGTCACCAGATTCACATTTCTCTCATGAACTATGTTTTCATCAGAGGTGGTCAAAGGACTTACATTCTGTACTTAAGTAGAAGTACAGCTACTTGTGTGAAAAAAATACTCTGGTAAAAGTATAAGTACTGATTTAACTCCTTTACTTAAGTAAAAGCAAAAAAAAAAAAAAAAGCAACTTTTCAATTGTAATGACATTTTTTTTGCCATGAATAATAATAAAAATGAATAAAAAATCCTTATTTAACTAGGAACAAATCAGAAAAGCTTCAAAAACATCCAAAAATAAAGTCTTTGAAATGAAGTTACTGTGTAGATGTGTTTGATTAGGTCACAGTTATTCAGTTTTGTGGATATGGGCAGGAAATTTAAGAACAATTGAAAAAAAATTAAAAAAAAGAGTCACAATTGAGATAAAAAGTCACCATGAGATTAAAAAAAAGTTATAAATATGAGTTTTTTATATAATGCATAATTTAAGAGGAATAAGTCAAAATTATGAGAAAAAATTATAAGGTAAATAGTCAAAATTGTGAAATAAAAAGATGAGATAATAGTCATAACTACAATATATAAAGTCACAGTTCCTCTCCTCCACTGATTTTCCCTCTGAAGCCACTTATTTTTTGTACTGTCACATCTGTTTGGTTTGAAAAAATAACACATTTATGCTGAGAATGTAAGGAGTATAAAGTACAGATATTTATGAATAGATGTAAAAAGTTGCCAGAAAAATAAATACTAAATATAAATACTAAAGTACAGATATCTAAACAACCTACTTAAGTACAGTAATGAAATACTTTTACTTAGTTACTTTCCACCTCTGGTTTTCATGCACATTATGTTTCAGAATCTGACAGTATTCTGAGTTTGATAGGTGTCATGTCTGTTTTGGATAATCTGAAATGGAGCGTTTGTGATGTGGGATGTGCTGGGATAAAATGTTTATAAGGATTCTTTGTGTGTGAAAATGGATTTAATTTGCATGTTTTATTGCAAATTGTAATACTGAGGTACTGTTTACAATCAGCTGGAGCAGAGGGAAAGATGGATTCAAATAGAAATGGGAGGAATTCAAAAGCGAAACATTAGGAAAGAAGGATGTAAGAAATATTGGAAAAGCTGAATTTTTCCAAAACGCTTTTGAAAGAAGCTGGCGACGAAGTTCACACAGTGGAACATCCACCAGTGAATTCTTTAACTTGTATTTGTACAGATGCATATAAAAATGATACACTTATTTTTATTGGCCAATGCAAAGAGATTAAAGTTGTTTTTTTTTTCAGAATGAGGGAAACAACTGAATATTTTGTGCATTTAAACATTCACTCCAGTCAGACTTCTTGTTAAAATTCTGTGCTTGTCTCTTATTATCTTTTTTTTTTTTTTTTTAAATCATCCCTATGTTAATTTGAACATACTTTACAGAATGGGTTAAAAAGTGATGCTTATATCTACAGATTTTGAATTAAAACAATTGAAAAGAATGCAGCAATTACCTATTTATTACCTTCACATCACTTTGTTTGTCATGCATTTTATTACATTTATATAGATGCAGAAAACAAATATCAGACCATCAAAATGAATCGGAAACCATGGTGTATGTATGATGTAACTTAAATGGACAGGAAAAAACATGGAATGCTTAAAAGCACAGTTTTTGTCAGTACAATGCCATAGATATTGATGGAAGAACTGAAGTTATTTTAGTTATTATCAAGAAAACCATGGAAAATGGATAGACATCAATTCTGAAATTAAACTACTGTGAGCTGTTTTTGTTATTTATCCCCAAAAAGTACCTTAGTTGTACTAGGCATTGAAATTAACAAAAAAAATTTAACCCTTTGTTGGTCACGCTACAAAAATCACAATAAAAATTGTTTAGCTTTTTTTTACCTCACAGAGACAATTGTCACAAAACACCTTTTTTTTTTACTGACTTAAATTTAACTAAAGTATTCAAACTCAAACATTAATCCTTCACTAATCTTACCAATATAATTTGTGACTTGGTTCAAATTAGATGTACAGTATTATTATTATTATTATTATTATTATTATTATTATTATTATTATTAACTCTTTGCGTTTGTATCATTAGCGATTAGCATGCATTAGCGATTAGCATTAGCATTTCATGACTCTTTACTATCATCTCTACCGTTTGATTGAGCATGTTTTAAAAAATATATATGCATATTACATGTATACCAAAGTATTTCTGAAACATGATGACAATTATTTATGTAAAACAGACTCCGTAAAAGTTAATAAAATGAAAAAAAAAAATAAATCAAAAGATTAGATCATAGCAGAGGTGTTGTCACATTTATGATCTTCTTCCTTGGTGTTATACTAGCATGAGCTGAATAGAAGAAGTTTGGTGTCTTAAATTTAGATTATATATCAGGGTTCAAAGTTATCTCTACCAAATGGTTCCCCTGACCAACAAAGGGTTAAAAAAAAAAAACAAGGATGGTCTTATAATTTTTTTCACATGTATATGAACTTTCAATGAAATTTCTAGCATGGCTCAGAAAATGAAAGCACAAGAACATGTTGACTATGAGCTCTAAATGTGATGGTATTGCTGCTCTTGCATACTGATTTAATTTAATATGGTACGGCCTTAACAACAGAGTGAACATTGTTGAAATATATAGATGACCTACTTATTTATATTCAACTCAACTGCACCAGAAATTCCTGATTAAAGTCTGAATAACACATTTAGGCCACATTTTCTCTGCATGATGAATCTGGTTTACAGGAATGTGCTGATATAAGATGATCCAGGATGTGTTTGACCATATGGTATGATTTCATTTGAACACAGACTCCACACAATACATGGACCTATAGACAGAGTCGAGGGAAAGATGTTGGTGCCAGGTTATAGCTATATCTGCTCAGACACAGTCATTACACCTGATATTTTTACAGATACATTATATACTTGGTAGTTTTACTTCTTCTCATAAAGTGACAGAATTAAATGTTGTTTTAGATCAATATTACATTTATGTTCATTAGTTTATTATAAAAGGGAACAGCACAACCATTTGCTGAGCTAGGAGGTATTATATGAATTTGATAAAACTTGAAATAAAATCTGTATTTTGTGGAATTGATTATGAATCTGGGTTCACGTTTTATTATATCTATTCACTAGTATGTTTTGCTTTCTTGAAAATGTATGGGAACATTTTGCTCTATGTAGAAACAAACTTAGTTGATTGATTTGTTTTGAGTTTCCTATTTCATGAGTAATGTTTGTAATGTTTATTAAACACCTTTGACAGTTTCAAGAAACAACTTTTTATCAGATTAAATTATTTCTATCAGTTTAATCATGATGATGGATTAATTTATGCTATTGCATTAATTTTCACAGACAGACAGACAGACAGACAGACAGACAGACAGACAGACAGACAGACAGACAGACAGACAGACAGACAGACAGACAGACAGACAGACAGACAGACAGACAGACAGACAGACAGACAGACAGACAGACAGACAGACAGACAGACAGACAGACAGACAGACAGACAGACAGACAGACAGACAGACAGACAGACAGACAGACAGACAGACAGACAGACAGACAGACAGACAGACAGACAGACAGACAGACAGACAGATAGATAGATAGATAGATAGATAGATAGATAGATAGATAGATAGATAGATAGATAGATAGATAGATAGATAGATAGATAGATAGATAGATAGATAGATAGATAGATATCGTCATTTCACACAAAACATCATGGATGCACTGTAGAAATGGAATATCAATGCAGTCACCATGTATAAAAACATGGTTAAAACAGATTAAATGAACAGTAAAAAACAGATGAAGACATTCATAATAACTGTTGTACATATAAATAAAAATGTCAATGCCCAGTAATTTCACCTTCCCAGATTAAAGCGCTTATTTAACGATCAGATGTCTGAATTGTTCCCCTTGATGGACCGTATGTTTGACACTCCTGAAGTGGACACAGTGAGCCTGTCCTCAGTCTGTGTCTAAATGTCCCATCAGTGTTCCACAGCAGACAGCGCTCCACATTCAGCCATTCAGACGTTTCCATTTTAAGAGTTATCACTGTGACAGTGTTGTCCTCATCAGTGTGTATGTGTGTGTGTGTGTGTGTGTGTGTGTGTGTGTGTGTGTGTGTGTGTCATGGAGCAGCACCCAGAGGACAGAGCAGCTGTTTGTGTGGATGGGTGCTGTGTCCCTGTCCAAACAAAGCCTTAGTTTGTGTCTGCTAAGAGGTTGTGGCCTGAGGGAGATGGAAAGGGATGGGGATGAGTTTTTGGTAAATACTTAAAAAAAAAAAAAAACGGCAGAGTGTTAATAAATGCGATTGTTCCTTCAATACACACATAAGTCATTCATGTTGTTAAACATAGGTCATTGTTTTTAGTTTTTGTTTTTTTTATCTTATTCAGTTGAACTTATTTCTAGAGAATTAAATGTTTTGAGTATTTTATCATTTGTATCCCCGCCCCCTTGCCCAGATTTTACCTGATTGGCTCTATCTCTTTAACTTGATTCATGTCATCTGGCTGTGTTACGCTACGCTCATACAACTGTGTACCATGAGGATCAACTTTAATTCAAAACGAAGGAGCCAATCAGTGTCACAGGGTGGGACTACCTGGCAGCGGAGTGACGGCAGTGTAGTCTTGTCAGATACACAACAATAGCAGCATACGTTAAGTAACCGAGGGTCCATATAAACTTAGTTATTTCCAGTGTTTTGTCGATTCTACCACATGTTCATTCCTTAAAATATGAACAGAGGACGGCTTTGGAAGCATTTGTTAATATAAATGATGTTTTCACTCTTCTTCCGACCGGGTTTGGCAAGAGTTTGATCTATCAGATGGTTCCACTGGTGGGTAAAGAAATAGTACCAGTGCAGAAGCCCATGGTTATTGTGGTACCCCCCTGGTTCTGTTGGTAGAGGACCAAGTCAAAAGGCTGGTAAACTAGGGCTGACAGTAATGGAACTGGGAGGAAGAAATGACAACCACATCTGCAACAGGTGTTGGCAGGTAGCGTACGTTAGTCCCGAGTCGTGGCTGAAGGATACATGGAGAACCATGCTTTCCGACGACGTTTACTCGAAGAACTTGGTGTGCGTCATAGTAGATGAGGTTCATGTCACGTATTAATGGTAAATTTAAACTATTATGTTGATGTGTATGTACTTGATGCAAACTATTTTCGCTGATTAAGTGGCTTGACTTCAACATGAATGGTTGAAACGACTTGTCAGTCAGGATGATGGACAGATTTTTCATCTAACCACATGCAAGGATTTTAGATAAGGCCCCTCCTTTGAAAACGGATTGGTTACGGAAGGGTCCCAGATGGTATTGTGAAATACCATCTGGCGACAGTCAGGTTAAAATTGCAAAAAAAAACCCTGCGACCGACATTCACCAACATTTAATGGGATCTATTATTATTATTATTATTATTATGGACCACCTTGCACCTTTCCTGAAAATCGGTCTAGTAGTTCTTGCATAAACCTGCTTACAAACAGACAGAGTCAGTTTATAAGCAGGTTTACATGAAAACTACTGGACCAGTTTCTATGAAAATTTCAGGAAAGGTACAAAGTTGTCCAGAATAGATCCCATTAAATGTTGGTGAATGTAGGTCAAAGATCACAGTCACACAAAATGTCTTTTCACAATAATAACAGATAAGCAAATCAGGACAATTGTGTGTGTGTGTGTGTGTGTGTGTGTGTGGTTTGTTATGTATGTCTTTGGTTTTATTTGTTCTTCCAGGGAATATGGGTGTTTTTTCCTCCCCATCTTCTTTTCTGTAAACTTTTTTTCAGAGACACAGAAAAATATAACTGCTATCATTTTCTTTTTAATTTAGGATAAGTAGTTTATCATAATTAATTCAAACGCTTTCTAAACAGCAGCTCTGGGAAAGTCAACAGGCCACAAATCATGTTCATTTAATCCAATGTAACTTCCACATTTATTTTTTTTTCTCTCTGCAAATCCCATTTGATCTGTTCGTGCCCAGTTCCCAGAAAATGTAATACGTGGATTATAACCCTGTGCCCTCGGCAAAACAAACGATGTAAAAGTCTGAAATTGCATCTGCGATGTCTTTGAAAGGTTGTATGAAAGACCTTTATAACTTAGTCATATTTTAGTTCAGTAGTTCATACTTTATTCAGTGTTAACTTTATTAAATCAATCTAAACAAGTGGATCCAGGCACAACAAAGCCCATCCCTCACATGTAGTGTAGTTTATTGTGGCATTGATCCAGCTTATTGCATCATGTCTGCGTGTGCAGATGTCAGCATATCATTTGCCTCTTTAAACATATGTGCCAAATTTGAAGTATAATTGAAACATAATGTTTTTCTAGACATTTGAAATTTTGTCAATTATAAGTAAAACATTTTTTTCTTTTAAATGTATCAAAAAATATTAACTTTGACCTACTTTCCCCAAAACATAACTACATCTATTCTGGATCATTGAGAATCTATAAATTCAATTCTGTATGAATTCAACCAATAATGTTGCTTCAAGAATGGGGGGGGGGGAAAGAAGGAAAAAAAAGGATTCTAAAAATTCCTAAAAAATTTCAACTTTGCCATATTGTCCCTAAAATATAATTGGATCCATTCTGGTTCACTGGCAGTTTATAAAAACAAGTTAGTATGAATTAAACCCTTAAACACTTTGCTGATAGTGTTTAAAGAAACAAATTGAACCAAAAACAGTACGCCTTGTTTCCCTTTCGGGGGATGAGGTACAAATAAAATACATTTAGGAGCCCAGTCTGTTCACCACTGTTTATTTGATGAAGAAAGTGCAACATGAACTGAAAACAGCATGAACATTCATAACTGGGAATAGGTGAGAGAGGTTGCTAATTATTTTAGCTTTCAAAGCATTTCTGAAATCAGAAAAATAAGTCATTTCTATTATGTAAACCTGAAAACTTAACATGCTTGCGTGTAGGAAACATTAGGGTTTGTTTTAAACACTGCAGCACAATTTAACCAGGCTAAAATCTGTGCCTTATTAAAGTGAAGCGACGGAAGCTGCTGCCGCCGCCGTCCTAGGTGGAACTGCGTGCAGGTCATCGAGTTGTTTACAGCGGCTGCTCGGAGAAAGCTGTGTAACTCTTCACACGTGCAAAGAAAAACGGTGAGTACATCCTGTCCAGGTCAAATGATGTGACGACTGTTTCCCCAGTAAGTCTACCAAAAAAAAAGAAAAAAAACCCACATAAATTCATAAATATGTGCATTAACGTCTCTGCAGCTATTACGATTCTCAGACATTTTCACAAACATTTCAACAAAAATGATTTAATATTACATCTCAGTAGGTGTTGTCATCGTTTTCTAGTCTATGGAGAAAAGTATTAAAACCAGTCGCAGAGGTCATGTGATTGATATGGAACCAACAGTTTTCCCTAAACTGTCATTAAGATTAAATTAAAACTCATTTGTTTCTCCAGGCATTTTAACAGCTATAGATTAAGGGTTATTTTTTTATGTCCATCATATTTTATTGTAATTTGTACCTTTTTGGGATTGTAATTTCACTATGTATTTTATTGTTTTTTTTCTGAGGCACTCTTTGACTTCTCTTGTCTGTGAAAGGTACTATATATATATATATATATATATATATATATATATATATAAATAAACTTTGCTTTGATTTATTCAAAGAATTGAGCCAATTCTATAAAACTGCAGTCAAACAGATCCAACTCTGATCTGCCTTTGCAGACTTTAGGACCATGATGCATTTTCATCTAAAGACCAGTTTATAGTGTCTTCAGTCTGAACATGACTGGTAAAAAAAATATATCATTTACAACCTTTAAGGAAGTGTAGTTTAGATAATCAAGAGAAAATGTAACAGTTTTTTCACATTCACATCAAATACACAGATTACAAAACAAACAATTGTATGAGAATTGTAATAATTACAGTGACTCTGATCAAAATTAGACATAAATGGAGTTTTTAGTAAAATAATGACAACCTCAACCCTTAAACAAGTCAATGTCTTTTTCTTGAGCCTTGACACCTGAGAGTTTGAGAGAAATTAACCCTTGAATTATTTTTATCTCTCTAAAATTAAAGTTATTTCACTGAAATACATGACTTGGAAAATAGTCTTCATGAATTTGTGCAAGAATTTGCATCATGAAACATTAAATTGTATGACTTTTTCCAAACAATTGTATTTTTTTGTGACTTTTTTTTAATGCCAGAGTACAGGACACAGCGTTGGAGAAACAGCTTTGTTCCCATTACTGAGCTCAATAAGAAATGGTGACATATCACTTTATTTATTTATCCCTATTTCTTTGCTCTATTTATTATTAGTGTTGTGACTTCTAATGTTTACATTTAGTTCTAGACCATTTTTTTTATCTTCTTGAGCTTTTTATTGTGTTTTATTCCATCTTGTTTTTATTTATTTGATCTGCTTTTAGGCTCTTTATTGCTTTAGTTATTTTATCTTTTTATTTATTCATGAAAATCCATATTGTTGAATGGTGGAAGGCTGAGCACTTTTTGTCTTGACTTCCTAACAGGTTCAATATGGGCTTTTGTTAGAATGCCAAATGTAAAAATAAACCCATGGGTATAAATAAAATAACCTTGAACTTTTTTTTCCCCAAAACAATTTGCTGAGACAGAGAAAATGCAGTGACCTTTCATGACCATGGCAGTCCTGTGGAGCCTCTTACTTGTAAGTGATGTGGCAGGAGTGGTGGATCCACCCCAGCTTACTGAAGCTCTGGCGCCCCCCAGAGGACAGATGCAGTCCAACGTGGAAGCTGTGCTCAGCCTCTGGAGCTGGATTCCGCCTGTAGAACCGATTTCTTGTGATCTCAGCCGCTCTCTGTGAATAAACATCGGTTTACCCAGAAAAATTTAACCATGAAGCACTTTTATTTTGAGTAATGTTTAAGTGAATGTTACTGTGTGTTTTCTTAATTCACTGTTTGAACAGTTTAGTCTCGTGTTATTCTATTTATTTGTATTTTCTCATGCATATTTAACCTAAAACAAAAAAAATCAATATGACAATATAGAATTGCACCATTATATTGCATCCCATTCCCTCCTCAAACTCGTATTTACCTCCTCCTTTTTCTTGCAGACGACGGCATAAACTTTGGTTTGATTGTCTGTCTCCTGTGACAGACGGAAATGCCCGAGCAGAACCGAATCTATTCTGTAAAGTGAGACAGAATTGGAAGAAGAAGAAATAGCAGCGTTGAGTAGAAGGTTTTATATAAGATGTACGGGTTGGATGGCACTTTTAGAAAGATTACACTTCATCGATCACACAATGGGGAAAGACAATGGTCGAAGCAGCAGCAGAATCAAGGGCAGGGGAAAAAATGTGCATGCATAAAGATTGTGAAAAAGACAAACAATATAAAATAATAATAAAAATAGCAACAAGGCTAGGCTCCGCCAAGGCTTGATATGGCGACATGTGACAAAATGTGACGTGATGGAGCCATAGGTTTTGACCCATCTGATGTCCGAAGGTGAGACGATGTAAATACAAAAAAACCACGAGATTAAATCTTTTCTGAATCCTGAGATATTACCACTGATGTGTTGTAGCTGTTGACCTTTAGTGTGACCTTGACCTTTGACCTTCATTGCTCAAAATCTAATGGGTTCTTCTTTGACCCATTATCTATCATTCTTGAAAGTTTACTCAAAATCTGTTCAGAACTTTTTGCATAATCCTGCTGACAGACAGACAAACAAACAGACCCGAATTTAATACCTCTTGGTGGAGGTAATAATAATAATAAAAAAAAAAACCTATTTACAACAGAGTGGAATTGTAATATGTCAAGCAGTACAGACGAGATGGGAGAGCAAGTGTAATTTCATTCTATTTGTTACAATGACAAACATATTCTATTTCTACAAGCGTGAAGGCTTTGAGGTGATGATGAAAACATACTGGAAGATGATTAGAGAAGAGACGTACCTGGAGTTGACGGTTCGCAAACGAGGAACGACAGACAATGGATCCTCGGGGGTCGTTAGCATCATGACCTGACCGTCAGGGAAGAACCGGAGGTACCTGAGATTCAAACAACCTCATTTAATATGACCTAAAGTACTTCAAACACAGGTGACAGAACAGTAGAATATCCACCTGTAGTACTCGACATGGTGCCACGCTCTGTAAAACCCATCCAGGGACTGCTCTCCTTGGCGGATGTATGATGTCTTACTGATGTAGACCCCTGGGAAAACAGAACATTTAACGAACTACATCCACTTTGAAGATTTTACACAACATGCTGTGTTTCTGGTGTCACAAATGACAAAGTTTAAAATTTTTCACTATTTCACATCACTGCTATTAGTCATAAATTTGTTTAGATATTTTGGACACATCAACGGTGCACCTTAAATTTATGAGGTTTGTTCTTTTAATATTTGTAAATGAATCAAACAAAAAACAAAGACGTACATATACGTACACATAAGTATTATTTTGGACACACTTTTTAGAGTAAAATTTAACACTATTTGTTTTGTTTTTTTTCCTCAGGACAGTTTCTATTGCAGTCAATGTAATTTTCTTAATAAATAAGTGATCAATACATCCATCCAGGCAAAAATCAGACCACAGTAAAAGTACAAAAAAAAACAACAACACACATTCCTGTTTCATCTACTGTTGTTTCTGAAATCTAACAAAACAAAAGAAAAATTAAACATTCCATACTAGAATATTTAATTCCCTGTCCACAATCATACAAATATTTTTCTAAATGAGAATTGTCTTGTTTTTTGTCTACACAACTTTAATTTTACACAAAACTGTATTTAGAATGTCAACATAAGACATTTAATGTGTTTTTCATGAAAACACTGTCACTGTGCAGAAAACAGAAAAACAAAGACAAAAGTATTTCTTTAGTAAAATACACTTATTTGTGTGGAAGGGGCGTTAGTCAGTTATTGAAGGAGCTGAAATTGACCATTAAAAGCCAACATAAGTAAGTGAATTAAATTTAGAGGTAGTCACATTGACCAAGAATTTAAGTTTCTGTTTAAATCAATTTAAAAAAAGACTTTTGTAAATCCCTCCATGATGATGATAGAGCACTATATCAAAAGGCGTTGGAGCTGCCCTGTTCATATCAGGAAGGAGACACTAAACTTAAGAACCTTAATAAATCTCAAATACTTACCATCAAAACGGACACGTGGCCTCTGCAGAAACATTTCTCTCCAGGACTTGAAGGGACCCAGTTTGGTGCAGTTCCGTCCCCACACTCTCAAACAGGCCAAACGCCAGATCTCAGGGTCCCTGGAGAGACCAGAAAACATTTAAATGAAGACTGTGACAATATAAAACCTGGCCTTTAAATACCTTCTTTATTTGCAACAACAATGGAACGCTTTTGATTTATTTTTTTTTAATTAAGGCAGATTTTGCTTCCTTTAAAAAGTGAACAGAATTTATTGTATTAGTTTTAACTCCACCATTTAATCTACTTTTTTTTAAAATCCATATGCATTATCCTTTAATGGTCTAGTTTTATTATTCTTAATTGTTATTTCATTTTCACTTCTATTAGTTCCAAATCAGGTCGTTGTGTCTTATGCATCTACTCTTTATCTTCACATCTTCATTTTCATTCACTTTAATCATCAGTTAATGGTTTCCCTTCATTGGTTACAAGTTGTCACACTGCATTTCTACCAGGAAAGACATATGCTTCATGAATAGCATTTTGCTTGCTTGCTCTTCCTGCCTTTGGTCCTCTAAACCAACCTAAAGCAAAGGTTTGGAGTCAGAAATCAAAGCAAATTGCAAAATCCAAGCTCTTTCCAAATAAGTTAGTACAGATGTGATATGTGATGACCGTCTGCTGACCTTGCACAAATATAAAACCCACGGCAAACCAATGAGAGCTGCTCTAGGGCCCTCATGTCCAGATCACTGGACACAACCCAACGAAATATGTACATCAGGATTTCCCGGGGCAAGGCTGCAATCAAATAAATAAGAAAAACAATTACAAAGAAAATGATGTCAGATTGACTTTAACTTCAAATAAATAAAACTTACCTGAAATGTGCACCAGAGTCATTTCTTGCTCAGGAGTGCAGATCTTTGGAAAAGCGTATTCCAGTGTGAGCTGCTGCTCAAAGTACGCAAGTAAATCCTCAATTTCACCATCAACGTCGCTCTCCTGTATGCTGCAACAAAAACAATCTATGTTCAGTTGAAGAAGAAGGTGATTCATCTTTTAGTTCAGTTCAATTCAATTTATTTCGAGCACACAAAATCATCAATACATCAATCAACATAGTAAAAAATATATAAAATGATGTACTCGAAAAGGAGTGGGAAGAAGTAAACTTAGAAACTCCCACCCCTCTTCCACAAACCAATACTCCCAATAGATTCTGCTTCCTACTGTCTCCCACAACACACCTCTTATCATCCATAATCATTTATCAACACATTCTCCCCTCACACAATCTGATTTACACCATCAATTCAGTTAATATCAATTCTCTTTGAATATGTATCAAACAAAACAATCCCGATCCGTCCCTAGTAATGAAATCGAGAGAAATAAATAAATGAATAAACAAATAAATAAATAAAGGACATGTACATGGAACACCCAAACAAAACATGTATACATTTGCACATCGGAAAAGGAGTGCGAAGACACAAAACTTATTTAATCCCATACCTTTCTTTACTTAACAGTCTTAAGGTTTCCCTTTACCTCTTTTGTCGTCTTTACAAACACATTAATATAATCTTATTTTATCACAATGAAAGAGGTTTTTTTTATTAATACATACAAACACATCCTTGAAGGAAACACCGAGTAAATAGAAATGAATAAACAAATAAATAAATAACCAGAGACAAAGTGACTAAATCAGACAAAAACAACAAAAAGAACAGACAAATCCACAACTATACACCAAACTAAAACAAATAAATGACAGAAATAAACTAATTATACTCAATAAATTCAGTCTAACCATCATTTTCTCACCTTTCCTAAAATGTTGCAGTTATCACCTAACTTTTATTTTTTATCATTCCCTTTTTAACAGACTTTAAACTGACGAAGTCCCAAAGGTCTTTTATCTAACTCTAAATTATATTAAACTCATTTATACTATTCTTATAGTTGATTGTTCTGTTAACCCCAGCTCACTAAAGCATCAGTTTCCTTCAAAACACACAAGCAGTCGGCCTTGTTGGAGCAAAATCATGTTTCTTTATTGATAAATCAACATAACACACAGACTGCCTGCACAACTCAGAACAGCTCCTCTTTATACTCTATCCCCTGCAACCTCCCCCTAACACCTGCATTAACAGTGATCACGAGTCTTTTGATCACTTTATCGTTTTCCATAAGAAAATATAAGCTTCATCTGGCCATCTGTGCGTGAGTTAAACTGAGGTGATCTTCGTTCAGCCTTGTTCATTTTCTCTGCTACGGGTGAAACTGACAATCCATTGACTTTTGTCATAGCTATCCAAATCTATCAAGGACTCTCCTTGACATTTATCAAAAGCCTTATATAAAGTATCATATTATCTGACACGCAGGTACCAACTCAAATCCCTTTTAGTCTGGTTTAGAAAAACAGGAGAAAAATAAAAGCATGAGAGAGGTGATAGCAGAGAGGCGGATAGAAAAGACAAATAAGAGAACAGAACGAGAAAAACAGGGTTTTTACGTTTCAGATGGCAGTGAAGTCTTTAAAGTCAGGCGTCGTCCAATTTACTACCTCCGCTAAGGAGGTTATGTTTTTGCCTGCATTTATCTGTTTGTACAACATAACTCGAAAACTTATGGATGGATTTTGATGACATGTATAGCGGTAATGGGGCATCATGTGACTGAGCTTCTTTTGAATGGTGTATTGTTTTTCTTATATTTCCATTTGTCTGCAAGCCATTAGTTTCTTCTTATTCACATATTCAAAACTAGAAAAGCACTCTGAGAGCGCAGACCTCCGCCAAGGTAGACCCCACCACCACCACCCCGATTCACCCCCAAAATGAAATCAGGTCTTCTTGTTCACATTTCCAACATATCCTGAAAATTTCATCAAAATCCGTCCATCAGTTTTCGAGTTATCTTGAACACAGACAAACAGACAAAAACATAACCTCCTTGGTGGAGGTAATAAAATGTACATTTCATCCAGCAGGTGTATTAACATCCAAATATATGGCAAAACGTTTCACAACATATTCAGGAAATTAAATACATTTCTGTGTTTACATCCACAAAGAGCTGGTCAATCGTGTTGGTTTAACACTGTCGGGTGTTTGACGTGTTCACACCTGCATTGTTTACAGAGTCAAGGAACAGGTATTTTGTCCAAAGCCTGAAGCCATTTTAGCTGTTGACCTCTGAACCAAATGTATAATCACATAGCTTTCATAGCTTTGTCTCAAACTTTTCCAGCTGCTTCTCACAGATTGTCAAAGGCTTCTTAAGCGTTACCTACTATATGGTGCCACTGTGTTTCTTTTTTTCCCACTTGTTCTGACAATTAAGTTTGTTTTATTAATTCAGTGAATGCTGCCTTTTCCTTATTGGTCCAAACACACAAAATTCACAAAATCTGTTTCCGTGGGACTTATTCAACATCAACTTTTCCTCTTACACCCCTTGTATTAGATAAATAATGACACTTACTAGTGTCCACCAACTCGCTCTCCATCGGGAGTACGGCTGTAGTTGACTTTGAACTCAATGTCAGGCACAAGTTGCATCGACATGCGATAGTATTTGATAGCTGCAAGTAAAAATGTCAAATTTTACATAAATAACACAAAATCAAACTCAAATGATTCTGCAGTGCAATTGTGGGCAAGTTAACATTAGTCCAACTTTTTCCCAAAACTTTTACTAAGTTGATAAAATAATTGAAACTGCTGCATTTGAGAAGGTGCTCAACTGATTATCAAGACTCGCTTTTTTTTTTCTCTTTTTTAACCTTTACTGCTATATTTGAATACTGGACAATGGATTTCTTTTTATTTGACTGGCATGTATTTCGTCAGTGCATTTTCCACAGACCTACCTTCATACATAGCTCCCTTTTGCTCCTCATGAACAGCTCTCAAGAACAGCTCTGTAGCCTGAAGGAAAACGGCGGAGATGACAGCACACTGAATGGAAGTGACAGCTCACTACAGGACATGTGAGACCAAACTATTTCACAAATTACCTTTTCCTCCCGAGCAACTTCTAGCGTCCTCTTCAAACCTTTGACATGTGTCAGTCGGCCCCCACTCGCTCCAGAGCTCGGTTTGAGTTCAGACATCCATCGAGCTCTGAATGCATTGAGCTCCAGCTGAAATTTGTTTAAAAATTACTCAGCATGGAAAAGATAGTTTGAGGGTAATTTCACTGCAAAATCATAACCAGGTAAAAAGACATTGATGTTATTAGCTGCATTTTGCAAAATGTCTATTTAAAGGTGGGGTGGGAGATCTTTTTTTGGAATATTTTTTATCATATTGCTTAAAAACCTCTTCATGATCCTATAGCACGTACTGAAATAGAATGTTTGCAAAAAAAAAGAAATGTTTTAGTCCAGTCTAGAGGGTGGATCTCAGGCCAATCATTGTATTGATCATCTTTACAATGATTGATTTGCTGACACGTCCATCAATTATCAGTCCACCTCACCCCCCTCCCACTTTTGCAGGTTCAGAAAAACAGCTATGGTTGGAAAAAATACCAACCGGCAGCAAAACCAAAGTAAAAACTGTGTTTGAAAAAGCTACGGTCATGAGGAAGCTGAGCGAAGAACGGAACAGGACAAGGGTGGTAAACAGTACAGGTTTCCAGCACTGGCATCAACTGAAAAAGGAAAAGGGGCTCAAAACTGATGCTAAGGTGAACATGTTTCTACTCCATAGGTAAGATGATACTGTTATGATTATGTAATATTTCGACATACTAATCAGTTATGGGTATCGTATTCACCCCGTCAGTGAGAAAATGTCAGATATTGACCAAACATAATGTTCCAGCAGGTTTTGCTAAGTTACCAACACTGTGTGTAAACTGCTGGTGTAACGCCATAAACTATTGACCTGATGTGTTAGTTTTCCTACGGTGTTTATTTCATGCTTCTAAACCTTTTATTAGCTCAGCTTCATGTGACACAAACTAATAAATGTTGATTATTGTTTTGTCATTTAGGATGATCATTGACGTTGAGTTCTCGTGAACCTCCATGATCGCTCCGGAGAGCATGAGTGTTAATGTATTTTTGAAGGCGTGGTTTTGGGGGGGTGGGCTGACGAGGAGGCATGGGTGTGTATACTTTCAAAATATAGCTGCAGGAAACATTTACCAAGATCTCCTACCCTACCCTGTGTTAAAATGAATGAGCCAATGTTTTTTCAAATGTTTTGAACATGCAAAGATTATTGAAATAAAATAAAATTTAAAGTTAAAAAAGTAAATCAGTCATGATTTTAAGTTCAATTGATGCATCTCACCTGAAGATTTGGATCATCTGAACCTTCATCTTCATCCTCTACCGTACCTTCAATATCTGCGTTTTCTTCTGCCTAAGGTACAAATTAACCACAATCAGTCCAGTGGATCTCTAACAGCAGGTAATTTGGTACAGAAAAGGGCAAACTGATGTGATCACTACAATAATTATTATTACAAGATCCATTTATACATATTTCAAAAAGCTAAAGCAGATAAAACAAATTGAAATGCTTAAAGGACACTAATAACAATAATAAAAAAATATATACATTATAAAAGACATTCATACCAGTACCCCCACACTGGTGACTGGTAATGAACTACACTATAGCTGGGGTTAGTAAGCAAGGTTATTACATTGTTCTGTGATCTGTTTAAGTGACAGATAAATTTATATTTAAGGTTATTTAGTACTGCTTTAAAGGTACTAACCCTTGCAAATTTACAAGGTAAGTTGGTAATGGGGAGATCTGGGGGGGGGGTGTCAAGACAACTCAAAAAGTTATGGACAGATTTTGAATACATTTACAGGATGTGTTAAGAGTCTCACAAGGAACACATTTTGGTGGTGATCCGGAAGAGATCCTGGATCACTTTGAAATGTATTCTACATTTACCGCAATGTAAAATTTCAAAGTGATCCAGGATCTCTTCTGGATTACCACCAAAATACCCCCCCTCTCACACACACACACACACAACTATTTCCAGACCTCCCAATTACCAACGTACCCTGAAAATGTTATCAAAATCCGCCCAGAACTTTTTGAGCTTTCTTGCTAACTAACAGACAGACAGACTCTAGCAGAAACATAACCTCCATGGTGGACCTCCCTTCATTCGAAGGGGGGGTGTCTGCCTTGGCGGAGGTTTGCGCTCTCAGGGTGCTTTTGTAGTTTATTTCTTTTTATATTCATATTTTTTCGTGGTGCAGAGTGGCCCCACTAAAGTACAATTTAATTCAAACGTGTGTGCAATGTCAATAAAGTCTATTCGATTCATTATAACCATTTCATTTAGTATTTCCTTTTTTTACTTAAATTCAGGCGTTAAGGAGTTAAGGAGGTGTGTCGCCTGTAGGATATGAAACTACATGTTTGTAGTTTCTGAAACTATGCCAGCCATGTGGACAGACAGGAATTCACAAAAATACGAGTACTATTGGTAAACAAGGCAGCAGGCACAACAAACATAAAGGTCAGAAGGATTATCGTTAGTAAAGGCATTATTTTAACTGCACCCGTTAATCAACCAAGCCAAGCCAAATTCCAGCAGTACTTTGTTATTGTTTAATCACAAATATGTTCATTATTCAACTAAAAACTAACGCTTCCATAACGTTCGCTAACGTCTTACTGCAGCCAGGTGAGGCCAAGCCAACATTACGGAAATCAACCTTTCACCATTACAGTATATCATTAATTGTAAGCACACATTTATAAATTCACACCCAGCACTGAATGATTTGAGTTTCAGATCACCCCGAAGATACATATTTATCACCACCTTAACTACAGGTGAGTAAGCGGAAGCCAGGTGACGTTAGCTAAGTTAGCTAAACAGCTAACTAGCATGCTTATGTTTGAGTAACTCCGGAAAGCACGGTAACCCACCATGACAACGTGGCCAGTAGGTCGTTTCTTCAATTCCTAACAATATCCCAACGCTTGCGTTTACAGTTCACGGTCGGAGAAACGTACAACACAACGAACATATTTACGAGCTCGCAGGAACGCAGCCATTTCGCTGAGTAGCCTGGAGCCTCAGTGACACAGGAAGTCCAAGTGGAGAGGTGTGTATTTAAAGAAGCACTAGTTACTCAACACCATCATGTATTTATAGTTGCACACTTAACGGCGATAAATACATTAATTCTAGGTTTCTTTAATGTACTTATTTTTTCTTAAAAGCCCTCAAATGTAGGATTTTTTTACATTGAAAATAAGTAAATATGCAATATCCTGTTTTAAAAGCGTATTTTTCCTTAATTATTATTATTAAATTATTAATGTACGCATGAACATGTCTTACAAACTAGCCATAAATTATTGCGCAATAAATCTAAATTGTATAATTGTATAAAAGTGAAGTTTATGCAGATAGATAGATAGATAGATAGATAGATAGATAGATAGATAGATAGATAGATAGATAGATAGATAGATAGATAGATAGATAGATAGATAGATAGATAGATAGATAGATAGATAGAAAAAGTGCAAACATTTTTTTAGAAACATCAAAGTTGCAGTACCAAATTCAATATCTAATAGACTGACTGCTGACTGAAAAAAAAACCCAGAAAGAATTGCAACAGCATACAGCATGTAAAAGACATATAATGACACCAACACATGGTGAGAAAGAATACTTTGTATTTTTAACAAAGAACAGCAAATTACTCATGAAAATCTGACAAAGAGACACAAACAAGTCCTGTTGTTTAATTTATTTGACTTGTTAGATTCTGGTAATTTATTGAGTATTGACACAATTATGGTAATTATATAATCTACCTAATCTACTCTACTTTTACATACTGTGGGAATGCATTATCAAATACCTTTATGATAAATAACTATAAGCAGTTTTAGTAAGTTTTGTAAATACTGCTGATGCATTGTTGGCGACATGACCAAAGAAACATGCGAATCAAGAGAGTAATTGCCCTCTAACGTTCGTCTATGTTTCATCTGACACTGTCTTTTATTAACTCTCTGCAGTCTAGTTTGTTTTTATTTTTTATGTTTCTTATTTATGTATTTTATAATTATAACCATACAGATATACTTTAAACAGTTCTATGTATTGTTTATGACAGTCACATAAGCGTTTCATACTTGTTTTGAAATAATTGTAACGCTACAGAACAATGCACCAAATGCGCTGTGTTCTAACAGCACCCAAATCCAAAAAAAAAGGAAAATAATTAAGCAAAAGTTTAAATAACATATAATAATATATTTGTATTTTTGTTGCAATGTGAAGGTAATGGATAAACATTTTCACGGTGCTTTTAATCTTTGTTTTCGGGGCACTGCTGTGATTTGACGCACGAGACCGCAAACTGTTGTAAAGTAACGCGAGATTACGGCGAACTCGCTGGCGAAAGGGCCTGCGTAAAATGTATTTATGTTTATGGTGGTGGGAACTGGACGCCGTAACCTGGCTGTTGCTGTTAAGGATTTGTTGAACACATATTACGGATGCTCGGCTATGAGTTCTTGTGGAGCTGACGAGACCAGGGTGAGAATTGTCTGCTGGTTCACATTTTAAGTCAGTTAAGGACGCATTCAGTCAACAGTCTGTTCCTCTGTATCATTATATTGTTTTGGCAGCTGGGCCACTATAGCACCGCTACATCCCTGTTAGCTTTAACTGTACCCCATTTATTTGGATTGTCTAAACCAAGATCCTTACAATTCGAAAAACAGTAGCAATTGTAGCATTAAACTCCATCAGCTGCGTACCAATTACAGGGTGAAATTTCCCAGAATGATGGGCGTTGTGGGGATCAAAACAAATGCTCGTTATCGCATCTATATCTGTACATTAAATTAAGCTAATCGTGAAATCTACTAGGAAATATTAAAGTTTGCTAGCATGTTGTAAACCTTCATGAGTAGTCATAATGAGAACACAGTAATAGTTCGCCACTGTGAATGATATATCAGATAAAGCAACAAATACATTTCGCCAGCTTCGTATTCTGATATGATTAAATGCGATTAAAAGAAACGTTAGAGTACGTACAGTACTACAACAAATTCGTAACATATTTCTCATCTAAAAAATATAACAGACTCCCACATTGCACACCTTAATACATCTATGAATACACAAAAATAGCACGTGATTTTAAAGGTGTTTCCGTGCATTTCTTTATTGTACGGATACATGGCATGGAATTTACAAAATGCCACTACACAAATGATCAATTACTGTTTTAAAATATAGTGTACACAGACATAGCTTAATCATTTGCCTGATTATATAAACATGGGGATACTTGTAGGTTTGGGGTTGTCAAAACAATTGTCACATGTAACACAATTGACTTAACATCAGGAGAAAGCTTCTCTGAAGATGTCATTTCCATATATTACTGAAATCCAAAAGGTAGGAAAACTGCTGTCTACTTCAAAATACAATGCTTCTTTTCCATACGTGGGTGGGGAACATCTATTTTTGTTACTGTGATTTCAGTGCATTTATCCCAAGAGGATGTAATTGTTAAGATAACATCCTGACAGACGTGCTTTTCATGTCTCTCCAGTGTAATGTGACTGTAAATGCAAGGATGGTCCCAGTAAGGGTCATAAAAAAAGTTTTCAGGTTAATCTTCATTGAGTAATATTAGCCCTATTGTTATGTTTTGTAATACGTTAATTATAATGAGATTTTATGTATTATTATCTGTATACATGATAAATGTTATCCATCTGTCTTACAGCTACCAGGAGGCAAGCCAATCACATCATGAGTCCTCCAACTCTGCCTGAGGTCTTCTGCTGTTGTCACAGGAAAATCTGGTTGCATTCAGCAGCAGGAGGCAAACACATCTCCATTCTCCACCCAATTATTATCTTCCCCCAGACAATGGTATGGAAAGACAAGCATAATGAATAGATACACAACCATCAGACAGCTTGGGGATGGCACCTACGGATCAGTCATCCTCGGCCGCAGTCTAGAATCAGGAGAACTAGTCGCCATAAAGAAGTGAGTCTGCGGAGATAGTGTGTTTGTCTTTCTCCACACCCTTTGAATTGTGTACATAGTAACTGTGTTTTATGACTGCCCTTTTTTAATATTTACCAGAACTGTGCATGGTAACTGAAAACCTAACTGGGAACTTTTATGATTTGTGATCATAACGCATGACAGCAGCTTTAAAAAAAAGAAGCACCAGGATGCATTTTGGCATCTACCAAATAAGAAATCATCTTTTTCAGGATGAAAAGGAAGTTTTACTCCTGGGAAGAATGCATGAACCTTCGTGAGGTCAAGGTGAGTTATTTAGATTGTTAAAAAGACACACAATGTTGTAGCAGAGGACAAAATGCAAATAGCAGAGAACAGTTATTGAAATTTAATGAAGTTATAATCAGTGTTGGGGAAGAACTAGTTATCTGTAAGAGTTACTAATCAAAATGTTAGTGGTTACAAAGAGAGCACATCTAAATATTTTATTTCTAAGCAATGTAGAGGCTTCAATAGCTCTGTCAAACAGAGATGAAAAAAATAATGTTTCACCTCTGAAATTAGTAAAGGGTTATCAATTTATAGTCTTGGCCATAGCTTGATGCGTCCATGATAATCTCTCATCTACCCCTGTGTGCATCCACACTGTTTGGTATAATGTTCAGTGATCAGATTTATTTTTTTAATTTGAGTACTTAGTACTTTTCAATAGAGCTTCCATTTAACAGTTATCTATTGGCCTTTAGAAAATAAGTATGGTAAACATTTGGTAACATTTTATCTAGATTAAACTTTATAAGTGATTTACCCAGCTCTGGTTATATTGACTTGATATTTATATTGTTTGTTGATCATTTTTAAATATGATGTTAATATGACTAATGTGCTGTACATTTTACTCCAGATGTCAAAAGGTATCTGTCTTTTGTTAATACACAAATTCAACATCTTATCATGCAAATTTCCTCACAGCGCAGTCACACAGCAGCTCTAAGAGTAGAAGGTGATTTTTTTGTGTGCTGTTGGTTTTTCAGCTCTGGTTTCCATCCCTGGCGTAGGTTTTCCTTTTCCTAGAGCTTGATCTTAATGCAGCAGAACATGTGTTGAAGTCAGTAGCCACATAGAGCCCTGCAAATTAGATTTTCAATACAGCATGTAAAGCTATGAAATATTAAAGTCCCATTACGGCTTCCCCTTACTAAAATGTAGCATGGGTAAACCTGTATCATCCCAGTGCATACTCCATCCTGCTTTCTACTACTCAATATTATTTCTCCTCTTTTATATCCAAAGCATAAATCCCACCTTTGCAGTGTTTATTTCCCAAACCACATTGTGTTTAAAGACAGCTGTTTTCATTTTGTAGTTGTAGGGTCTTGCTTTTGAATGTGCTGCAGTGACCTGTGTGTATTTACCAGCATGGTTAGACTCACTGCTTATTACTGCTACCATTACTGTGTTTCTCTAATACACACGTCCTTATTTAATGTCTCTTTTTGCTTTCAGTCCTTAAAGAAACTCAACCATGCAAACGTAATCAAACTTAAGGAAGTAATTCGAGAAAATGATCATTTGTACTTTGTATTTGAGTACATGAAGGAAAATCTGTATCAGCTAATGAAAGACAGGTATGTACAATTCTCATTTGTTAAATTCCACATCTGATCTATCTATAAAATTACTTAATGCCTACAGTTTCGGAAGCGCTTTTATTGTCTGTTGCAGGACTCGGCTGTTTCCTGAGTCTGCTGTAAGAAACATTATGTTTCAGATACTACAGGGCCTTGCTTTCATTCATAAACATGGTATGTGTGTTTATGAGCTGAGTTATCTGCAACACATCACAGATTGGACTGTTTTTATGTTCTTTGCAGTTCTTTAGGAGATGATGATGTGCGTATGTCTGTCAGGCTTTTTTCACAGGGATATGAAACCTGAGAACCTTCTGTGTATGGGCCCAGAGCTGGTGAAAATAGCTGACTTTGGGCTTGCCCGTGAGATCAGATCTCGACCACCATACACAGACTATGTCTCGACCAGATGGTGAGTTTCTGGTATTCTTATTAATCAAAATGTAATGGTTCAAATAGTTCTTAGAAATTAGTCCTTCATGTTTAGGTTTTTGTTTCTCCCTCAACAGGTACAGAGCACCTGAAGTGCTCCTCCGATCAACATCCTACAGTTCACCCATTGACCAGTGGGCGGTGGGCTGCATTATGGCAGAGCTGTACACCCTTCGCCCACTATTTCCTGGCTCTAGCGAAGTAGACACTATATTCAAAATTTGCCAAGTCTTGGGTACGCCAAAGAAGGTAATGTACTGAACTGATGAAAGAGTTTTTAAAAATAACAACCCACGTAGCATCAATGATGAGGACACATCTTCTGTTTGTATAAAAACCAACTTGATAATGTTAGGATTAGTATATGTTCGTATCAAGGACTTCAAGAATATGTATATTTCAATTGTACATAACTTTTGCCATTCTGCTTCTGTAATTAGTGTCATTAATTAAAAAAAAAACATTGGCTGTGATACATGATGTGTAATGCATTTTTCAACTAGTATCATGTTGTAATTTAAATACACTAAATCCTAAATATTCATGGAGTTGTACTTGACAGTGACTTTTGCTGATTTTTCTTCTTAAATGTGAATTGATGTGTAAAAGAGACGCACTCTTTCTCTAGAACGACTGGCCAGAAGGATATCTGCTGGCGAATGCAATGAACTTCCGTTGGCCGCAGTGTGTTCCAAGTAGTCTGAAGACACTCATCCCAAATGCCAGTGCAGAGGCAATTCATCTAATGACAGACCTGCTCCAGTGGGATCCCAAAAAGAGACCAGCTTCTGCTCAGGTATCATTTAGCCCACTCTGTATTTTCATGGCTCTCACAGCTGAACAAACAGATAAAATACTACATGATGTTGTTGTTATTCTGACTGCTTCTACTGCAGGCTCTCAGGTACGCTTACTTCCATGTGGGTCAGGCTTTGGGTACCCCTCAGCAGATCCTGGAGCAGGGCAGGCCTCAGCCAAACCTGGTGCCGTTGCAGGCCTCGTTACAGTCTCAGCAGACACTGCAGCAGCAGCAACCCCTGCTGCTTAAGCCTGTCCCCCCCTCCCAGCCCCCACCTCCCAACCAGCACTGCTCCCCCTCCAGGCCATTGCAGCAGATCCAGTCATCTCCCATACCAGCAGCTGCCCAGGCTGCAGTGTACCAACGGCACACAGAGCTGATCCGAGAACAGCAACCCAAGCACATTCAGAAGCCAGAGCAGACACAAGGAACAGCACAGAGCCACCTTCCTTACATCGTTGACAAGAGTCTCCAGAGCAAGGTGAGCACATGAAACCAAGGAAACTGTTTTCTTTCTACATAGTCATCCAAGTGAGTGTTATCAGACCTGAAAGTGAGTGAAAACATTAGGAATGTCCTCTATTTTGAGATGACTGGGATTCTCGAACATGAGAAAACACAGTCATTATGTCATTCACAATCGGTCTTTCACTGTCAATTGTTAAAATAGCCTAAAAACTGAATCATAATTTTGACAACTATAACAAAGAAAAGGGTCTGGTTAGAGCATTAGATAATAGAAAAGCAAATCAATAATAATAAATGCCACATTCATCTATCGACCAAAACTGAGCTGCTTGTGTTTTGCTTTAGGATTACCAACGACAAAGTGAAAAACTGAAGTATGACACAATGCCTGAAAACTATGATTGAAAATCAGTCATAATTGAAGAGGTTGTTGTGATGTTGAAATGAAATTAACCTTGTTTTCTTTCTCCTGAAAACACAATTCTTTTTGTATTTATTTTGGCTGCATGCAAATTTTTTAAATTCTGTTTTTATTTAGGAGAATTCATGTCAGTATTTTGTAGTATTAATGCTCCTTTGACTCAGATGTTTGCCCAGTAAACCCAGTGGCCTCTCTTGTTTATTTCCTGACGTACATTTACTGTAAGACACTTTCCAGTCTACAGTAGATCATGACTAACTCTTCTTACTGCAGACGAGGCAGCCGTCAGAGAATACAAACGTACTGAACTACCAGCTCAAACCTAAGGGCAACCGCCGGCGCTGGGGCCACGGCACAGGACACTTGAAAGGTGAAGACTGGGATGAATATGACGACACTGAGCCGATACCCCTCAGTATTATTGGAAAGACAAACTTCTCAGAGAAGTCCAGGCAGGCAGACGACGCACTGAGCAGGTGAAGATTGGAGAAAACATCGTTGTTATAATGACATGCAAGTAAAATGTTCAAGATGTAAATGTAATGAGCATTGATTCTTGCCTTTTAGATATGGAAACGTTTTGGATTTTAGCAGACCTAAATGCCAGGAAGATGGACCTTTGAATCTGAATAAGACTACAGGCTACCAGGAGCCATCCCGGACCGCCTCTGCGAAACAGCATTATTTAAGACAGTCGAGATATTTACCTGGTAAAATATGGCGTAATCACTTCTAACAGATACATTAATTTACGTTTAAGGAGGAAGTGTAACTTAAACAAATCTCTGTAGGACATAAAGCACTTTCATCAAACTTGTAATCTGAATACAAGACACGATGTCCACATTTCACATATTATGGGATTGATCATTTTAGTTTTAGAGTAAGAAATGTATATTTTACAAGGATTTAGGAGGATTTTATAACATAATCAGGATATAATAGCCATAATTCTGTTTTAGTAGTGAATAAGGAACTGAAAATAAGAATTTTTTCCATTACTGTAGAATGAATCTTTTATATCTGCAGACAGGGTGTGTTGATGAAAGAGTTCAGCATCCAGGGTTAAGGTCTACTATTGGCACCTGTGACTAAAATCAATATCAACTTAGCTATAAAGCCAAGAATGAACAAAATAAGTATTGAGTTTAATGAGGAATCAGGGATTTTTTTTTTATTAATATTTGAAAAATGTGAAGAATGACAGCAGAGCAGTGCAATTTATAGCTTCTCCACTAGGTGTCACTAAATATACACAGTGTGAATTCAATTCACTTTTAACCTGGAGGAAGTCAGTATTTTTTATTGTCATATTTACTTTTTTTACACCCTCCCCAATCCAGGGTTAAGGTCTATTAATGGCACATGTGATTAAAATCAATATCAACTTAGTTATAAAGCCAAACATAGACAAAATAAATATTGAGTTAAATGAGGAACCAGGGTTTTTTTTTTTTAATCAATATTTGGTAGATGTGAAGAATGACGGTAGAGCAGTGCAATTTGCAACTTCCCCACTAGATATCACATTTAGCACTCTAGCAGTAAAACTATTGGTTGAATTAATACCAAATTGGGGTTACACATTGCCAATGACCCAGAATACTCCTCATTACATTTTGAGAAAAACGGGTCAAAGTTGCCATTTTTTTAGGATTTTTTAAAAATCTGTTTTTCTACTCCCTTTTACTCATAATGGGCAACATTTCAAAACTCTATAAAGACATCAATTTTATCTCCCTTAACTTCCTACTTTGCACATATATAGAGGTAGTTGATATGATGACATGACCATATGCACAGATAACATCAACTAGATCGATGGCAAAATAAGCTACAGTGTGTGTGAGGGGTGGAGGTTGTTGTCCCTGGCATCACTTGCACATGCACATATGTTCATACATTTTTAGTGTTTTACTGAGTCATCATTGTGTATTTTGTTGCACTTGTTTTAGTCAGCTATATTAATTAGTATTTACCTTGATATATTGTAAGTCAAAATGAATGAATGATAGTGTAGTGATTGTGTATCTGATAATCTTCATGTGCATCATTCAGGAATTACTCCAAAAAAGAATGTTTCACTCAACTCAAGCAAAGACCTCACTGGTAGCCATCTTTGGGGAAACAGCACCATTCCGTTTGGAGGTACCCTACCCAGCAGAGGCGCTCATGGTAAAATCTCCACGGATATTTGACATTGCTGTTGTCTTTGTGCATAGATCCCATCTAATGGATGTGTTTTCTTTTTGACATTTTAGGTACTAATACCATCCCAGGAGGATATATGCCATCGTTTTACAAAAAAGACCTGGGCTCTGCAGGTCACAGAGGACATCAGGGTCCTTCAGTCGAATCAACAGCATCAAGTGAGGATCAGTTTGACTCACTTATTCAACTGTCTCTGTGTCTGTCTTTTCATCCTTTGTAATCCTGACATGTCCAATTCTAAGGTGTTACAATCACCACATGTGACAAAAGAACACTCTCTTTTCTCAAGTAGTAGTTCAAATTACCGATAAATAATTACACTTCTATTTCAATTAATGTAAAAGTATAGCATCAGAAAGTATAAAAGTTAAACAAAAGAATAGACCATGACTATTCTTCTCTCTGCAGTCTAGTGTCTTACATCACCTTTTAGGTCATTTTTAGTCCAGCCAAAAGGTCAGGTGGACTGTTGGTATCAGTTTCCATCCATCGTCTGTCATCTATGAACACATTTTCAAGAATCTTCTTCCTTGAAACTATCAGTCACAATTAGTTGGTATTTGTTGTGGAATATATACCAAGTTTGTTCAAAGAATTGGGAAATGTTGATTGTTTAATGAATTTTTGGCATTTTAAAAATCCCAATTTGGTTTGTAAGGGAACACAGTACAATAACCTAAACAATTAATTACTATTGGTAATAGATAGGAAGTCACTTATGTGGTTTAATTTGGTGCCATGACCTTTGGTGTCTTTAGATATGCCATTGTACGACAGGTCCCTTGGTCCTATTTTTGTATAATTTATACTTGTTACATTATTTTAGTTTTTGTTAGAATCTTTTCCGTGTTATTGTACTTTTCGATCTTAATGTTTGAAAATGTGCAATGATGCAAAATAAAATGATCAACAATTCCCCTGAGATTCATTGAAACTGAAGAGATGAGGCTGTTGTAAAATATAGGAAGGAGAAAATACAGAAAATGAAGTGCTTACCTAAAGTACAAACACAAGAAAACTATTTGCAAGTCAATTTGCCAAGTATTTTTGGTACTTTGTTATCCCTCTGACAGTCCTTATCCCTGTTTGTCTTAGATTATGCAACATGGCGGTCTGGCCGGAGTCAGATGAACAGCTCTACCAACATGCCAATGGCCAACAAAAGCACCCCAGTGCTGCCTCGCCAACCTGTACAGACCATCCACGGGCGAACAGACTGGTCTGCCAAATACGGACACCGTTAGTGGCCTCAAGGGACTCCACTCTGCACCCTGGAAGAGATATCTGCGCACCTAAAGAACTCTTTCACATCCAAAGAGTAGGCTTAGTTGTTTTATAATCTACATGTGTACATACATCTTACACAGCAATAAGTTGTGTTTCATTATATGTTGTGATGGATGTTGTGAGTTGTACAATGTAAACAGTGTATGTGTATGGAAAATATACAACCAGCCAAAACTTGAACCCTGACTTGCCCTTCAGTCTTCTTTTTTTATTTCTGTAAAATAACTATTGTCTTCATAAAGTTACATGTGAAGGCTCAGTTTTGTATTAAATATGTATAATTGAATGTTGTTCACTAAATTCTATACATAATATGCATATTATAACTCTATAAAAACTTCACTGTGACATGTTTTGATGAATTATTTTGCAGTTGTAAATTATAATTTTGTATATTCCTTGCTGTTTTTGTTGCTGGACGATGTCCTTCTGTCAATTTTTTTTAAATTTGTCCATTAAATGTTCTCAGCTAAAGGCAGTGCTTTAATTTGGGTAATCTTTATACAATACATTGTTGTAATGCTGTAGAAATCCAGTTTAATTTCAGCATTAAAATGATATGACCTTACCTCTTGGGAGTTATTTCTAGGTTGTCCGATTTCCAGTGGAATTAAAACTTTAAGTTTAAGAACATCAGTGCATCAGTGCAGGTATTGTGTAAAATCAGACTGTTCTGTGACTCTGTGGAACCAAGGAGTATTTATATTTGAAAAATATCAACTAGAAGCAAAAATTACTGATTTTTTTTTAGATAGGCTAAGTTAATTTGTAAATAAACATGACAGTATGGTGGCAAAAATAAAAAAAATAAAAAACCAAGGATTAACCATTTTACATTTACAGGAATGAACCCACACAAACCAGTATCTTCTTTTTCATTCTCACTACCCACTGAAACACAAACTGGGAGTCATGAGTAAAAGAAATTCCTACAAGGCTGAAGGGAAGAACAGCAGGTTAAGGAGGTATGTGTTACCCTAACTAGGTCTTCCTTAAAGCCATAACAACAAACCAAAAACCCACCATCAACAGAGGAAAAGCCAGAAATACAAAAAAGTATAATTTCATAGACAGTGGGCAGTACAATATCCTGGTGTATTTCAAACTCACCAACACCCTTAGACAGACCCTGGTACAGCCAAAGGACAGACTACCTAAGAAATAATAGCAAAGGAACATGGTGTATGCTGTTCACTGCACTGAAGAACTGACGGATGGAGGCACTTATACAAAAGAGAACCCAAGTACAAGAGAACCTCCACTTCAGGACCACGCTCTGCAGTCCATCTGCACTTGAAAGAAAAGGGACACTCCTTTGAGGACCACAATGCAAGAATAGTGACCAAATGGTTTGAGAGAGGAGACAAAGAAGCCAATATGGTGAAAGTGTAAAGTCCTCCCCTGAATAGAGGTGGTGGTCTAAGACATTACTTAAACCTATAACATCATTTTAAATAGCATTTTCAAACAGTCTTCCACCCCTGGTCTCATCTGAACCCTCCCCCCTCCTCTGAAGGATTTGGACAGTGACCCACCCATCTGGTCACACACACCCCACTTATGATCCGAACTGTAATTAACCGCCACACAAACCACTTCCCCTGCAGGTTTTTAAATCTAGTTTCCTCCACTTATCAGAACTAGAGAATTCTCTTCGATAAGACATGAAATATTTTCAAAAGAGCTAAACCAGTCCAGTTGAAGTGAAAACTACCCAGAAGTTCATATGGGGATGATAATGGTGAGATTTACTCACAGCTGTACAAAGGTGAGCACATATCAGATGATCTGTGAGATTAATCTGGTCAGAAAAGCAGTTTACACAAACATATTCATGTACACATATATACTACTTTGATTAAACCTGTTATTTGCAGAGGCACATGATGAAAATACTAGTATTAAAGTACTAACAGTACTGTATAACTGAATGCAGAAAAATGCATCCTTTCTGTGAAAACATACAGCACAGTAAATTAATATTTTCATGTTTTTCATACATTTATTGTATTATCTATTATAACCCCACCCCCTGAAAGGGTAGAATGGTATTGTTTTTTTTGTTTGTTTGTTTTTGTGTGTTTGTTTCTCTGTTTGCCAGAAACTACTAAACCAATTTCCATGACATTTTCAGGAAAGGTCCAAGGTGTTCCAGAATAGATGTCATTAAATGATGGTGAATGTAGGTCAAAGGTCAAGGTCACAGTCACCAAAAATGTGTTTTTGTAAAGATAAGAGATAGGGCAAATCAGGTACAACCTTAGAAAGGGGTCATGGTTTGTTGTGCCTGGGACCATTTGTTAATTATATAGGATATTGTGCCCGGTTTTATCAAAACTGGTAACTTACACCTGTAAGTCCATCCAGAGGAAGGAAAAGAGCAATTTTTCTGACAAAAAAGTCAGAATTGCTCAGAATAATGATTAAAAGTACAAAAGCACTTGGACAGTGCAGAACCCACACACGCACACACCATCATATACCTCCAGAATAAACTTTATTGCCACATATGTGTACACATACAGGAATTTGTTTACGGTTACAGTGGTGCCCCCTTAACATACTAAGACATAATGTAGATATAACATAAATAACATCCTAGAGTGCAATGTGGTTATGTGCAATGGTTGTGTCCACTGATCACCACTAAAATGTAATCATTTGTTCCTTGTGCCAACATTTTGTAATAATTTCAGACAAATCAGTCCATAAAAAAATCTTGCTTAAAAAAAGAGACAGAAATTGCACAAAGTGCAGCAAGAAATAAATAAAATAATTGCAGTTATGGAATGGCATAATATGCAAGATGTTGAGAGAGAGGATTAGGACCACGGAAAAAGTAAAGTATATCTAAAATGTATTATATAATACATTTAATACATTTTATATAACTACACTATACAACAATAACTATAACAGTTAAAAATGAAGGCAGACTGCCACGTGCAGCGCCGCATTTGGATGTGTCTGAAGCATGGAGCTTGACTTCCCTACGTTTCTCCTACAAATGGGCCTTGAGCTTGTTTGGAGGTTCTAGCAGGGGAGCGCAGCTACTGGTATACCGACGATGGTGCTCGTCCGCCGGGGGGAGCTCGTCCTCTTCCACCGAGCGCGGAGCTTCGGGAGGGACACACATGGAGCGGTGAGGGAGGAAGGGGACACCCGCCTAGCCAGCCAGATCAGCCGAATCAACCCTAGCGATCAATGGGGTGACAGATGTCGCAGCCAGATCGCCCTCACATCCAGAATAAAGGAGGAGCCTCGGTACTATTTAAGCGAGAACCACTAAAACCCTAGTTTTATCATGGTTTTAAACATATTATATCCAGCAGCTGGTTTTTAGTTTGTAATTTCAACATATTCGATGAAATGCAGCGAATGTTGAATGTTGGATGTTGGAGAAAATTACGTTTATTCGAAATTACCCATGAGCTCTAGCGGCAATATGTTAATACTGTGGCTTGCAACGTGTTGTATCTACCAATCATAACAGAGGCACTTTTTGTGATTATGCAATGTGAAAACTTACTGTGCCGTTCAGTCTGGAAAAGGATTCTATTCAGGTGAGGACGTCTTTTGTCAATTATTGTAAAGCGTCTTTGAGTACGGTAATCAAAACTGATGGATTATTATTATTATTATTTATGTAGATTCGTTCCGTCTGTTAAACGCGCTGTGTTTGCTTGTTAAATTTGCAGATTGTATTTTCACGAATAAAATACTGAAACCATGGCTGATAAAGTTGTGCTGCACTATTTTAATGGAAGAGGGAAAATGGAATCAATCCGTTGGCTTCTCGCAGTTGCAAAGGTTGAGGTAAGACTTTTTCAGTGTTTATGTGCAACAATCTTCGACTGTTCTACAAAGAAGTGGACCATTTTGTTCTAAAGTACTTCATATTTTCTCTTCATGCTGCTTAAAACAAACATAAGCAACAAATAAATAAATAAACAACTATTAAAGAAGATTGTACTAAATAGCCAACTAACTAACAAATAATCATAAATAAAAAGAGATCAAACAATAATGAAAATAGTTAACCACAAAATTGACTAATCAGCACAAAATTGGTTTTAAAAGAAAAAAATCGGTCTGTCTGTCTAATAAATTGAAATGTTTGTAGATCACACTGTTGCATATCTATTAATTTTAGTCTGAGGTAATGTGAAAATGGTTCAAAACCTACTGATTCAGACTTAAAATCAGAAAATTATTCAGAGTGATGAATGAATTGTCTGTATAGTCATAAACTACTGTGCATAATAGTTGAGCTTTGTGTCCAAAAATTGATCTATTAACCATTTTTTTGTCTCATATTCACAGTTTGAGGAGGTGTTTCTCACAACCCGAGAGCAGTATCTGAAACTCCTGAATGGTAAGTTGACAGTTAAAGGAATTTATGGTTTTTCTCCCTGTGTCTTGTATTTTAAGAGGAGCTCATTTATCGCTTAACTTTGACCCACAACTTGCATAATTTATCATGTGACCATGGCAAATGTGAAGTGAAGTTTAGCACCTTGAGGTGAAGTTAAACCTGCTGGTGTCTGATTTTATTGATTGGTGTGGGTGTGCATTTCTGAGTTTTAATGTGACTAAAACAAAAGAGATGTTCATTGATTTTAGGAAAAGCCTCCACCAATTTCTCCAACTTTTATTAATGGCCAGGCAGTAGAAAATGTACAGCAATACAAATATCTGGGTACTATTATTGATAATAAATTGTCTTTTGAGGCAAAAACCCACCAGCGTATGTATTTTTATTGGAAGTTGAGAAGTTTTAATATTGATACTTTTTTTATGAAAATGTTTTATTCTTGTTTTATTGAATGGGTTTTAGCCTTTTCATTTATTTGCTGATTCAGTCCTTCACTATAAAAGACAAGAACAGGCTAAATAGTATTGTTAAGAGGTGTGGGAAAATCGCTGGGGTCAGCCTGGGTGAGCTTTCTGTTTTGTACAAAACTAGGGCCACCAAGAAAGCAAAGCTCTCCTGGCTGACCCCAGGCACCGTCTGCATAAAGACTTCAGGCTGATCCACTCTGGTCACTGCTACGCAGCACTGACGTGCAGGACAGATAGACTATTAAACTCATTTTTTCCCACCTTGATTGGTTTCATCAATAGGTTTCACTGCTTTGATCAGTCCCCATATTATTGTGCACTTGTGTTTTGTGTTGTATTACTGTCTTCTCTGCTGGCTGTACAAATAATTGCCCCTCACAGGGGTAATAATTTCTAAACTAAAACTGAACTAAACCTTCACCTCAAGGTGCTTTTTATTTATTATAATACATAAAAGTTAATTTCACCACTGGGATTATCCATTGTTTTCTCTGCAGATGGAGATCTGATGTTTCAACAGGTTCCCATGGTGGAAATCGATGGCATGAAACTTGTTCAAACAAGGGCAATTTTGCATTACATAGCAGAAAAGTACGGCCTTCATGGACAAGACATGAAAGAGCGAGCCATGTACGGGTTAATAGGTTAATGAAACACAACTTTTGTAAGTCATGCGATATTATATATATATATTTAGTAAATGTTACTGTTTTTATACAGGATCAACCAGTACACAGAGGGGCTGATGGACCTGATGGAAATGATCTCCATGTTGCTTTTCACTCCAGACAAACAAGCAAAACTGATGAACATCGAGACTAAAGCAAAAGAGCGTTACTTGCCTGTGTTTGAAGAGGTGCTTTAATATTTGGTCTTTATTGTGTCTTAACTGTAACTGCATTATCCCAGATTAAAGATATATATGGTGAACTTCTCAGGTAGTGAAGAATCACATTTACCTGGTTGGAGGTAAAATGAGCATGGCTGATGTGCTGCTGTTAGAGTGCACCCTGATGTTGGAGGAGCTGTTCGCAGGGATCCTCGGGGATTTCCGCAATATTAAGGTACAATTTGTTTATTGTTTATTGTCTCCTCATAAAGATACCAACTTATCTTTTAAATTGCTGTGCTTTGTTCTATTGTAGTCATTTCAGGGAAGGATGACCATGGTAGAGGAAGTCAAAAAATTCTTGGGGCCAGACGGCAAGCGGAAACCACCACATGATGACAAATTTTTGAAAACGATTAAGGAAGTGTTCAACATGTAAAACAATCCATCCAGGAGAAAAAAAAAGATTAATTCATGTAACTCAACCATTAATCAAGCAGAAACATGTTATGATTGTGGAGTTAAGATGAAAACGGTACTTTTCCATAAACTAATAAAATAATCTGATTTAGTCGCTCTGTATCGGGTCATTTTTAATTTTTTGTAGTAATTTCTCTTGTTGTATCTTTATTAGCTAGAAACACAAATAGTTCATGGGTCTCATTAATTTGTTTAAATTCATAAAATGACAACAAAGAAACACTAGTTTAGACTGCATGTTAAAATGAAGCTAGTGTAAAGTTCAGAATTTGAGGTCATTTATGTTAAAGAAATGTCAGGTTTAACAGTGATGTAAATTCATATTACAGAGGAGATGTTAATATTGTATTTGTATATTGACAGTGTTTACCAAATTAACTATTTGTTTGTAGAATTATCATTTACATATTTCAATATTCTCATTTGTAGTGTACAGGCAGCTCAGACAGTCTGTTGAATCTGCATTTTGAATTCACATTTACCAATCCAAATACTGCTAGCTCCTGATTGGTTAGTTCAGTCAGGTGACGAGACGTGACAGGAAATACTGTGGCAGGTGTGGAGAAAAAAAAAATGGGTGAGGTTAGATCAAGAGTGTTTCCAGGAGGTGTCATGGCGGCATGTATCTATATTTAGAAAAGCACAGTCAAATGGTAAATGACCAAACTCTGAGCTCTTAATAAAAGAGAATGACCTTAGGGCAAATTGTAACTCTGTAAAATATTGTATTCGTATACCAGTAAAAAGAAGTATGTATGTATGTATTTTTACGTGTGTGTGTGTGTGTGTGTGTGTGTATTTTCTTTTCAAATTTCAACTAAGAATTTTTATTATTCATAATGAATGTAGTGTTTTGATAATTACAATGACTAGCTCTTATTCTAAAATATGATCTTGAAAATATGGAAATAAAATGAACCATATTTTGAAATCCTGGATTTCAAAATATCTGAGGGTTTTTAAGTATAATTTTTGTTAAAATCTTCTTTGAACATGCCTATAGGGTAATAACATCTTAATTTGTTCAGAAATAGAAGTTCCTAGTATAGGACGACAGCGTCACCATATAAACACGGCACATATTGAAACTAATGATGCAAACAACATGCCGCCATGACACTTCCTGGGAACACTCTTGATCTAACCTCACCCGAAAAAAAAATCTTTCCTCATCCTGAATTCTCCATTCTCCCATTAATTGTACATTTAGACCCAAAGCTATACCTTGGAAACTACAGCCAACCAGCATTTTACTGTAAACCAGTGTCATAATTGTTTTCAAATTGTTCAATGGGAACAAACTCACATTCCCATAAAACTTGTGCTTCTTTAAAATTCCAAAATAGATGCAAAGATTATCTGTGAAAAACATCATTTAACGCTGTTCATTGAGGCTTATGGTCACATGAAAGATTTACTAAATAGACATTATCACATGGAAGTGAAGACCTTCAAACTGGATTAATTCCTTTAAAAGAAAAAAAAAGTATATTATTTTTTAAATAAGTGTGCTCGTCAACATGTCCCCATTCACACCATCATTTGTAAAGAAGGAAACACACCCAAAGAAAAGCCAAGTCAGGAGTTTCATAACCTAACATGGAACATCACATCAAAAATTTCCAAATAAACTTCTTTCATATCCTGTTTTATTTCTGACCTGAGCCATTAGATTTTTGTTCTTCGCACTGAATTATATATATATATATATATATATATATATATATATATATATATATATATATATATATATATATATATATATATAAAGTTTTTAGTCACAAATGAGTAAAAACCTCAGATTTGAGACAGTTTTATCTGTACTTCACTGTGCCATTTAATATAATTTAACCAGTTATAAGTGATAAACCTGTTGGGAGATAAATTAAACAAATTGATAAATATGCTGCTGCCTGGATACACCCTGTTTTATTCTAATTACATGTTATTTGACACAGATAAAACATTCAGAAGAGGCTTTTGTCCATTTCATTCAATCGATTTATGACATAATTATTACAAACAGTGATAATGAACAATTAATTTATAAGACACATTTTACAATGCTCATACAGGGTGTATCCCACCTTTGCCCACTGTGGCTGTACTAAGCCCCCAGTGACCCCTGTGACCCTAGTGAGGTTAAAGTGGGTTCAGATGACGAGACATTTACAATGGAAAGCCCAGAAGCAGTTCTCATATTATGAATGGAGGCCGTTAAATATGTGAGAAGAGACAACATTTGTATTAAAATCTTTAATAAATTAAGATATTCTAAATAACTACAACCATATTTTAAAATATTTGGCTACCTATTGAATGATGATTCATGTCCTTTTCTGGTGTCTTCTTGTTTTCATCATATTCCAATATTGTCAGATAATTGAATAGTAAAACTTCAGGTTTCATCCACATAAATCAAGAGTATTTAAAAGTATAGAACCAGCTGCAAGTCATTACCAGTCTGTTGGATTTAAGCAATGCAGCTTGCAGTTGCCAGTGCGGGACTATTCAGTGTGTCACCTCCATAACCCGGACATTTCATTCACCACCACGGACTCTGGCTGATCTACCCCCAAGTTTAGTTTTCTGTGTATGATGTGTTTTTGCTTTTTTTTTTTTTTTTTTTTTTTTTTTTTTTTTTTTTAATTAAATCTGTTCTCCCTTCAGCACCAGTCATCTGAGTCCTTTCCTTCACCTCACCCCATCATGACGCACTGTTCCTTACTTGTCTTAAAAACTTTTTTAATTAGTTGATTTTTTTTTTAAATTTCTGATAATGACATATTCCAGATCAGATATTTCAGAACTGACCAAAATGTTGCTAGTTTGCAGCAGATCTCCTAGGGCAGGGGTCTCAAACACGTGGCCCACCAAAGGTTCCAATGTGGCTGCGAGAATGAATTTGCAAAGTGCAATAACTCCATAGTCATTTTAGTTCAGGTTCCACATACAGACCAATATCATGTAGTCAAATAACATAAAAACCTACATAAACTTGCGTAATAAATCCATATTTTCTTCTTGGTTTGATGTGAAAAATTTTGGGTGAGATTATTGTCATCCTTGTGATTGTCTGCCTGTGTGTGTCCGCAGAGACATATCATGCTATAACTGAATGAATACTTGAGATATCACTATGAACTTAAAGGTACATATACATATAGCTAATGTGCATAAAATGCAATGATCTATTTGAGTAAAGGTCAAAGGTTGAGGTCAAAATCACATTAGTGGTGATAACTCAAGAACAGAGGGTCACAGAACTTTCAGATTGGTACCTGACGTTTCTACAATTGTCATAATTGGTGTTATCACCTACGACCAATAGTTTTTGAGATCTCTGGAGGTCAAATGTGAAATGTAGCAAAATTAACACTGTAACACTGTGTCAAGCATAGACATATCATGCTATAACTTAACCAATACTGGATATATCATCATAATATTACATGCATTAATACATATATACACATGATGAAATTATCAATATTGGAAAAGGTCAAAGGTCAAGGTTGCATTTAGTAGAAAGGTCAAAATTATTATTTTTTTTTACAGCTGAAGCCATGAAATTATATTAGACTCAGACAATTTATGAACATTCCAGCAAGAATATTTTTCATGAGCAGTTTTAAGCAAGGGGCAAGATTAGGCATTTTCTGAATACTTATCTTTGTTTTAGTTAAAAAAAGGAAATATTTGCATTTACAAACTATAATGTAAGAGTAAAATGTGAAAAACCTGAACAAGTATGAACAGCATGAAATGTCTAAAGAAAATCCTGTACAATTTTAACAATGTTTTGTTTCTTCATGTAAAAATATGTTGAAGCAATACATTGTTAAAATTACCCCCCCCAGTTAACAGTTATGCTTAATAAAACTGATTGAACAAAAAAAAACAAACAGATTTAATATAGTTAGTCAATCAGAATAAATAATTTAGCAGTAGTGTGTAATAATATATTCCAACAAATCAAACCTATGACTGAATGTTGATCATATTTACTTACAGTGCTAGAACGGCAAAAAAAAAACAAAAACAAAACAAAACTGTTCCAGACCTTCATTTCTGAATCACATTAGTTTATTGATTTTTTTTTTTTTTATATTACAAAAGATAAACTAACAAACATACTATTATTGCCACCATTTCATATCAGTATTTAAAAAGTTTTTCATAGTGCACACACAATACAACTAAATCTCTGTGGATAATACAATATTTATTGTAATACTTAATCATTCTATTTACATATACTTATAGAATACCATACAATGCTGTAGTTTCTGCAAGAATTAGTCACATGAAAGTTACATGGTCACATAAAACCAAAGGCCTGTTTTCATACACCAACTGGAATGACTCTTAATGCCATGTACCAACTGGAATGACTCCTTTAAAACAAGGATATTTTGTTTATTCATCAGTAGAGATAAGAGGCCGTTGCTCTGTTCTTTGCCATGTCCTCAGTCACACCATGATTAGGAGCAACAGTCGAAACACCATAAGTAAACTGTAAGAGAAAACACACCAGAAACAACTATATGTAGTGTATAAACATTATATGACTTCATATGACTCATTAAACTCATCTGATATTTGATAGTTTTCTGACCTTAGCCCTGCCATAATGCCAGCAGGCATTAACTTCCCAGATTTCCTGTATCTCAATCCCATTACGATGGATAGAACTCCTGAAGAAACTGGAAGAAAGACAACAGTGAGTACTGCATGACGTCTACTGGCATTTAACACTAAGCCCTGAGCCGTGACATGTCGGCACAAAGACTCTCGAGTCTGCAGTGATCTGCCAAGGACGTGGTCAGCAGGGACAACTCTCACCACTCACACACACATTCAGCAGCGAACGCTTTATGAGCATTTGTGTGAAAAAATTGTGTATACATATAGGTTTTGTAAATGTTGGTAAAGAAATGTGTCTACAGTGCCCCCTTGAAAAGTCAAAATACATTGGGCGGATGGAAAGGACGTCCAAGTAAAGTTTGTTCCAGAGTTATGAAAATCGGTACACATATTCATCATGAGGAGACGAACAAAAACCATTATTATAGCCACGCCCATAAACCAACAGGAAGTTTGCGGTCCTGAAATTTTTAAAATGCTGGTCTTTGCAGTTGTCGTATTTTTAACAAACTCCTCCTTGGCCTTTGGGCCCAATGAACTCAAAATCAGTCAACACAATATAGACAAGCGGGACAACAAAAGTTTTGGGGAAAACTTGAGCTGTTTTTGTGCTACAAGGTTGCAAGTTTTGCAAAGTTTTTGGCAAAAATTACCACTAGAAAAATGGCATTAGGTTAGACATACCAACACCGACTTGGCTGACAGTTCACTCAGACGTCTATCTCCTGGGTCTCCATCAATTTCGTTAAAGAAATTGCGATTTCGTACTATAGCGCCCCCTAGAAATGTACCTGCAGTAAAATGGCCGTAGCTCGTATATACAAACACCAATTTGCCTGAAATTTGACTCAGCCATCCATCTCCTGGGTCTACACCTGTTTATCAAACTAAATTATCATTTTGCACTATAGCGCTCCTACAAAGTTGCCAAATATACCTTTAGTAAAATTACAGTTTGGAAATATTAACACTGACTTTCCTGAAAATTGACTCAGACGTCTATCTACTAGGTCTACACCCATTTAGCTAAAGAAATTACAATCTTGTATTATAGCTCCTTCTAGAAATTTTATTTTATTAAAATGGAAAAAATTTGGACGTACGAACACCGATTTGGTTCAATTTGGTACAATGGCTGTAGTTTGGCTAGCTATAGAGTGACTGGTTTGAAATCTTGTCTGTTGAATGAGTGTACAACTGTGTGTGAAACTGGCAACTGAGTCAAATTTGAGCCAAATCGTTGTTTGTATATCTGAACTACATCCACTTCAGTAAAGGCAAATTTGTAGGGGGCGGTATAGAGCACAATCGCAATTTCTATCGCTAATCAGGTGTAGGCCTGGGAGATGCCGTCTGAGTGAAATTTCAGCCAACTCAATGTTTGTATGTCTGAACTAATGCCATTTTACTAATGGTATATTTGGCAAATCTGTAGGGGTTGCTATAGTGCTAAATAATAAGGGGGTCAAATTTTAGCTCAAAAGGGCATGAGAAAAAAATTATCCAATCAGGAACAATATACCCACCCACCCCACCCCAGTTTTAGTTAAAATTTATTACCAGTTTAAAAAAAAAATTCCACATTTTAAGCGCAACTCATACTCACGCATCAACACTTTGATGTCCTTTGGGTCACTTGAGGTGTTGTAGGCACCATAAGCAGATATGCCACCAAAAACCAAACCTGCCATTAGGGACATCACACTGCCTGTAAAACATACAGGAATTCAACTATTAGAGTGACAAACCGGCATCTTGAATATGAATTATCTTTGCTTAAATTTGGTCATCAAATTAAAAATTAAGACATAAGTATAAATTTCAAACTTTTTCTCTTGTATCCCATAAATCCTCCAAAGGCGATCGCTGCAGCATAGCTGAAACCGATCCAGTCGACTGCCATCACAAATCTATGAACCAAAATACAGTCAGTGCTGGAATATAACTGCATTTAACTAAATTAAATATAATTTTTTTCCCCCTCCACTACACTAACACAGTGTAGTGGAGCACTGCTTTAGTAACTTTTAAACATGGACTGTTAATTTTGAAGTCATAAAAAGTTTACATTTTAGAATCCTCCCTGGACAATAATACCTGAAAAAAAAGACCGGATAACCACTTTGGCGGAGGCAATTATAATATGATACAGTATGATACACTGCTGCACATTGAACTACCATCAGTAAAAATGGGATAAACCTTAAATATATACAGTATTAAAATCATTGTTTTTTTTTCATTTTTAATGTATGTGACAATAAACACTATCAATTACTATTTTATCTCCACAATACCCCACAACTGGTCCAAGATATACTGACAAAAACCCAAGTTAGCTTAAAAGATTAGGTCACTATTTTTCACATGAATTTGTATAGAATCAGCATCTTTACTCGGGTGCACCCACAGTTACTTACCTCCCGACCGTGTCCTGCGAGTCGAGTTCTGGTCTGGTTTTGGTCAAAGCGAAAGTAGTCCTGGCACAGGTTTCCTGGGATCACGAAAATAAAACGTGTCTTCTCAAAACAATGTGTTATTTGCATAACAAAACTGTCACAGAACAAAAACTCAAACCTCGTAATTGCTTTGAGCTACTTTCTCTCAATAACAATCAATATGCATAGTCACTGCCAACAGCTGTGCGCCTTAGCAAACTACTTTCATCAATTATTCAGCAGAGTTTGCGGCTGCTACGTGCAGGCGCACAGCTGTTTAGCAGTGACAACGCGCATTGATCACTATTGAGATAAAGTAGCTCAAAGCAATGGATGTGATGGTTGATCCGTGACGGTTTTGTTATGCAAATAAGTCACTCGTTCAAACACATACCGTCTTGAGTAGACACCGGTTTTATTTTCGTGACCCCATGAAACCTGCCGGGACTACTTTCGCTGTGACCAAAACCGAACTAGAACTCGACTCACAGGACACTGTCGGAGGTAAGTCACTGTCAGTGCACCAGACACTGATTCTATACAAATTCATGTGAAAAATAGTGAACTATCCCTTTAAGTAAGACATGCAGGGTAGGTATTCATGGACAATTCTAGTCAATTCTTCTGAGTAAAAATGAACGTCTTGGGTTGATAGTGCGTATTTATTAGTTTTATGACACTTTACTCACCAAATCGGTTAAAATATAACTAAAATGATCAGTGTTAATGGTCCAATAACTTTTAAAATATCTCCAAACAGTGGGAAAAACGACAATATAAGTCATTATGAAACACGTTACTGATTTTTTCTTGGTTTCATTGAAGGAAAGGTAAACGAACACTAGTTGTCGCTGTGCGCCTTTAAAAAAGAACAAAAACAAATTACACAGATTGATATTAGGGGAGGAGAGGCTCACCCAGATTTACAATAAATCTTAGCTCCGTGTGTAGAACGGAGTAGTGTCTATTAACTTTCGTATTGTGTTTATTCGTCCAGTCTTAGTGGATTAATTACTTACTTTAAGTCCAAACACGACCAACGACTACTCTCACGACTACCTTCAACCTGGTACTCCACTTCCTGGTACCGCCCACAAACACTAATACGCATGCGTCGTAGACCGCGGTGTGTTTAATAACAGTAGGACATACAGAATGCTACGCTTCTTTTTAAAATTGAATGAAAAATGATAAATAACATAGATTTTTAAATCTAAGGTTTCATCCTCTAATTGAAAGAGTTGGATGCTGCGGACCGCCAGTCCTGTTATTCCGCTGTCCTTATTGCCTGGATGTATGTGAAGCCGGTCTAGTGGCTAATGAGATTCGTCCACATGGTTCTAGGCCTCCCTCTGCTTCCCTTTCCTCAACTGGATTTAGGTCGCCTTTATTTCAACATTCACTACAAGCAATATATATCATAATCAGTACAATTGTAATTATATTTAATTTAAAAAAAAATCCATTGCCATTAAGACTATTACATTTCATTGCTAGTCGACACACTTCTGCACAGGTCATACTGAATTTTGGAAACTTTTTCTTTTAAGTCACAAAAAAGTGAATTTTATAATATAATAAAATTACAAATTAAACTTGCAACTCAGTATTAAATTAATTATATTGTTTTCGTCTTCTATTTTTGTCTCTTGTACTTGTGCTTATCTTGATTGCACTTTGGAACAGCTACAAAAAAGTCAATTGCTTACACTGATTTATCATTTAACATCACAGCATTTTTTGACTTGGTATTGTGTCCTATGGTCTTGGTGATGTTGTACATTTTGCATCAGGTATTTCAGTATTGTCTTCTAGACAGAGAGAAGGTAAGAAGAAAAATGCCAAATCTTCCCAAAGAAAACCACTTTATTTCACTCTGATCCCCATTCCCAAATCTCACATACATTAAAAGGTTTCATCATTTCATAATAGTCCTCGAAAAGTGTAAGTAAATGCATTCTTTGAGCAAAATAAGCCACTATGAACTGTAGACAATTTGACCACAAGCTGCAGTGAGCAACAGCTCCAGCAGAGCCTCCATGCAGTCGATCACCTGGTGGGAAAAGAGCCACTGTGCCCCCCCCCAGTGAGGAATGAGGACCAACTCCTCCAAAGAGAAGGCACGCATTTCCAGGAACAGTTGGCATTTAAATACAGTCTACATAGTTTCCTGATGTGTTACAGCCAGATCTTGTCAGGATAAAAATGACTATAAAATGGCTGACAAGGGTTGTTAAATAACAAGGAAGGATTTTTCAAGTGAGGTATTGGAGTGACATGTAAAAACACTTATACCATTCACAAGAAGAAAACGTATCTTAGACTAACTCTATAGGACAAGACTCATATGTAAAGTGACTTGTGGAAAATGCAACGGTTTTGTTATAGTAAACAACAATGGACATACAGTGCATTTAACAATACAATGATGTATATAATACAAATGGCTTTTTGAGTGCACAGGAACCTGTGAGATACTGTTAACATGGCTTTGTCAGCTTTTTGCTAGGTAGATACTTCAGTGAGCTGTAACATGGTATTCAAAGTAACAAATGCATATAAAACATCTCAACAATGATGAAACCACTATTAAAAAAATTTAGAAACAAAATAAAAAAAAAAAGTACATATTTAGAAACAGAAAAGCAGACAGGAAGTTTCGTTGCTTTCTTAAGTGCTGGCGTTTAGAATAAGCAATAATGTAATTAACACTTGAGAAACAATGGAAAACGTCAGGTTTTGGCAAGTGATTGAGGTTTTAAAGGTAAAGCTTGTTTTTCAGTTAGTAGAACATTGCATTTTTTCCCATGCAGTTCTCTATATGAACTCAGTATGTGTTTAATAACTATAGGTTTTAAAAGGACAATAGTACGAGTGGAACACCCATTCTTGCGTGTTTTCCCTTAAAACTGATGAAGGCAGGTACTTGCATAAGCAAAAACTATGTATTTTTACAGCTACGCACACATTGATATAACTTAAGGTCAAGTTAATATGAATATTAAGGGTAAAGGGTGTAGCTGGTATCATTCTTATGAACTTCAACAGAGGACTGCATGGTATTTATTGTGTTCTATTAAAGAAAAAAAACATTGCTTTACATGAGCAAAGTGCATAATCCTTCAAATATGGGACTTGGCATAAATAACACAAATTGCAACCAATAGATGAGTCAGTGCACTTAATTAAGAATAATTAATGACCCACATATGTAGGCTGGTATAATGAAAGTGAATCACATGGTTGACCATGGTCGTTATTACTTTATTTAAAGAGTATTCCTCACTCTTTCATCTCAAATTAAATATTATCTTGAATACTTTAAAGTGGCCGATGACTGATGAAAATGTGAGCATGCAAGAATACAAGTTGAGCTAAATTTGATGAGGGGCAATTTTAAGAGGTATATAGCTACATTTCATTTTAATGGTATAGAAATGGGGTATTTCTGGGATATCTAATACTTTTCCATAAAACCAGACATGTTTTCTTATTATTTCAGGCTGCAAATCCAAATACCACGAGGGAACAAGTTGCACAAAAAGCTTAACATTTCTCCCTATATCCGTTTAGCTTTTGGCTCAAGGTCAACAGTGAGCCAGACATGTGGGACAAACTCTGAGCCTCTTACCAGATGCAGCTCTGGATCTGCAACACACCTTGTGTTGAGATACAGGGAAATGGCACAGTCTCTCCATGTCTTTTGTGCGTCTCCTTGGGGCAGCCTCTGCCCTGTTCGTTAAGGAAAAACATTCACCCACAGCCAGCCCAGAAGTGTCCCGTACACCCAGGTTCTCACGTACAGTTTCCTACCGCTCTCCGTCAGCAGCAATGGCAGTGTCAGTCCACCCAGGATTATCACTGATGGAAAGGTTTTTGAGAAGTTCAGCGGGGAATGTCTTCCCTCCCCTGGGAACTTGCATATTTTGTCTGCATCCTGTGACTCGTAAAAATCCGTCAGCAGCCTTTGAAAAGACAGACAACTCTCTCAGGAATTCAGCACATCGTGGAAATGTGTTTGTACTAAAACAGAAACTGCAAAGTGAAACGAAACACTGCACAAATTTCTGACAAAAACGTCTCATCAGGCTTTTTGCAGTTGTTACAGCAAAAAAAAGTGCATTCCCTGATGCTTTTTGTGCCTGCCTGATCAATAGTACCATCAATAGATTGCTGATTTCTAAAGGAAAATATATCCAAGTCAGAAAAAAATTTGTTAAATGATGTTCACCCAAAAACAGAAATAGTTAATGGTATATTATCTTTGACTTGTATTACATTGAAAACAAATATCCAAAAGTATCACCTCGTTTAATTCTTGCAACACACACAAAAAAGGTCAGGAAAGCATTCACTACTTTCTACATGTGACCATTAAATTCTGTAATAGTTAAAAAGACATTCAGCTGCTGAAAATACAGCGGAATTAAGTATTTCCATTCTTTCTGCAAACAGGAACTTTTATTTCATTATGCTCCACAAATACCTTTTTCAACACAAGTCTTGGCTGAATCAGACCGGTCTTAAAACCGCATCCTTGTCTTCTTCAGCCACAGTTTGAAATTACATGGCTGAAAAAGGTAGGACGAGTGGTTCCAACAACACCTAAACATACTTATCTGCACAAATAATTCATCATTTTTCGAGACATTTTCTGCCGATACACCCCCATATAATGACAGCCCATCCTGGTAACAGTCTGGGTAGTTCTTCTCCAACTACACATCAGTGTTTGCCATCGTAATCATGAGAGGATTAAAGATGGCTCTCGACACAGCATCATCTGTGGGACCAGAGATGACTGTGTCCAGCTTAGGTTTCAACCACTGTGCTGAAATACATTCAGGTTGAATCTTTTGCCTCCGCTCTTCACTGTAATGGGTGAAATGTTAAAATCCTACAGCTTCATTTGTATTTTTTAAACATTTCAGTCATTTTCTTTGTCAACAACCTTCAGCCCGTCTTTGTTACTGAAATACAATAGGCCTATAAGTCTTTCCTGGATTCTGCTTTTGAACCAAATGCCTGTTCATGTCATAGTTATTTACGTCATTATTTGTACTAAATTAGTCTTGTCACAACTTTTTCTTGAATGTGCTGCAGCATGAAAGTCACGAATGAAAGTCGATTTTTCAAAGGATATGAACCTGACTAGAAAAAAAAAAACAAGAAATACTGTACCTTGTTGTCATTCCATGCACAATGAAACACAAGTCAAAGTGTATTTTAATATCACTGAATTTCCAATATGGGAAATGCAACTTATAAACCGGAACCCACACCCAATTTATTTTGATTTGGGATTGAAAATCTGTGACTTAATGACATACTTAATCTGCAGGGGGGATTGAAATTAATTACACCTGTGGTGCAGGTAGGTTGACTTTTGCTCGTTATTTTTTAGTCTTGCAGAGATCACACAGAAGGCAAATGCACATCTGCATTTAAAAAGTTGAAGAGGCACATCATTAAAGAAACTCACCACACTAGTTCGTGTTTCGTCTGGAATGCATAACGTGTAATTTTGACATGATTAATCCTTCCATTATCCACTTACCGGTCCTTGATCTCGAAACGCTCGTGCAGCCACCTGCGGAAAAACAGTGGCTCTGGAGGAATTTCCTTTATGTCCACACGTTCGAAGTGTATGTGGACACGAGGACATTCTTTGCACAGGAATTCTGTCAAACACAAAAAATAAAAGACTAAACAAAAACAGGAAGGTCCTTTCAGCAAAACGGCACGTAGGGTAAGAACTTAAAATCAACACATGGTGACATTGATAGAGTGCGGCTGCCGCGACACTGTAATGCCAAGGCCCAAAGATTTATGAAATCAAACAAGAGCAAGTTACAGAAGCATGGTCACACCTTTAAAATATACACCACTGGAGTGCTAAACATGAAATGATTTCCCCTCAATGTCTGCCGCTAATCTGAACTGTATGGTTTTTATTATTCTATTTATTCTATTTAGCTCTTTTATGAAGGGAAATCTGTCTTTTTGCTGCAATATATTGCTGCTCTTTTTAAACTACGTGCATATCTTCTATTTTTTCATTTATTATAACATCATGCTTTTTTATTACAGTGATCCTGTGAATTGCTAAATTGTGAAACTGATATGAAGGTGAAATATGAATAAAAGTCACAGACTTTTTCCTTCTTGAGTATCATTCAATCACTTCAATATTTAATACAATTTCCTCAAAATATGACATCTTTTATTGTCTAGCTAAAATTAACCCATAAAGCCCCAGTGCTACATTTGTGTAAATTCCCCTCTTATATTTTTCTCTGTATTTAACCTTCCTTGAGTGACTTATAATATCCTCTCCATTATCTTTTGCAACTTTGTGGAAAACTGGTGTTTTCATAGATTTATTTTATTGATCATGTACTGATCATGCTGAGATTTTATTTGAGGGTCAGCATACCAAAACAGAGAGAACCTGAGAAAAAGTGACTTTTTCATTCAAATCTACCATGGACTGAACATAAAGTCAGTGTCTCAATTCACTGTCATTTATTAAACTCCATGGGTTTTATTGGTGGATCAGTATTTTCACATTCACTTATGGAGCCCTTGAGCATCTAAATGGGCCATATGTGATGACCATAAAAAGATGACAAACTGTGTTTTACACCAATTATTTACATGGATTAAAAGGATTAGTGGATCAACATATATTAAACATTTTAGATAAAAAAGTTATTTTGGTCACTGATGGGTTATACAATTCTCGTCTCTCCTCTGCCTTCCTGGTCTCAACTATCAAAAATAAAGTCAAAGACATTGAAAATGAGACATTAAAAAGGGGGCTGTGTGAAAGTATGTGAAAGAAAAGGTGAAAAGAGAATGCAAAGGTGTGGAAAAGTGTCAGGTATAAATTGTTAAAAACACTTAAGGCTACACGTGTATCCCCAGAGACCTCTTAGTTCCTCTTTCCATAACATGCATTATTTTGAGGAAACTTGGCACAAAGTCTCCAGATCGCTTAACTGATTTTATATTGACCTTCAGACATTTTAAGTGCTGGTTTAATAAACACTGACATCCCAGTGAAATGAAGCTGATGTAAATGGACAAAGTAGGAGTACAGGGATATAACAACATCTAATATATTAGCAAAATCCAATGTCATTTCGAGACATTAGAATGAGACAGTGGTCCAACTGCAGGATTTTAATAAAACACATCACTGGTGAAGCTTTCAAAAGACTGATCTCCTGTTTGAATAAGTCTGATGGTTTTTTGGTTGCAGATTTACAAGAAGCAAAAAAAAAAAAAAAAAAAAAAAAAAAAGTGTTTTCCATTTTGCAATTTTATGACTTAAATATCCACTGTGTAATATGTAGTGGTGAAGCTGCACAGTCAGAATACATTTCTCATCACCCTCCCATGTGGCAGCTGCAAAAATGTACTAATTTTCATGAATATTGTGATTAGTCTGAACTACCTAGCATGAAATCAGTGGACACACCTTGACAAGTGAACCGCTCCAATATGGCCGCCGTGTTGACATATCTGAACAGTGGAAGTGGGGTATCTAGCCTTACTATATATTTATGCAAGAGATAGGGAAAATCAGGTAAAATGACTGTGAAGGGTGAGCTTTGTCATACTTGGCACCAGTTTTTTTTTTTTTTTTTTTTTTTTTTTTATTATTTTAAGTTTTAAAGGGAGGCATTTGCAGATGCCATTTTTGGTCTGCTAATTTTATAATCTTATTGCATATAATGTGCTAATAAACTAAACGAAACAAATATTATGTAAACTGATAATTACATTTACGTATTTCTAAGTAAAGCTAAAATTATCTCCATTTTGTTTCTACAGCAGAAAACTGAATATCGTTGACATTTGAGAACATCAGGCTGGGCTTAGAGAAACACTTTTTCATGACATTTTTTACCCCACCTAATAATTATTTGTGAAAATAATTAAAAGATTAAATCACAAAGGACAGTAATCACTAGTTGCAGCCTTGGTCATGAACATTCATGAGGCTCTGGACTTCTCCAATCAGCCAAGAAATAAAGAAAGGCCTTTTATTCACAAATTGTCAAGGAGGTTGGAGCCCATTATGCATTAATGGTTAATTTCGTTTCATGATTACAGTTAAAATATGCCTCATTATGTCCTGCAATCATAGACCATGAGAATATGTTTCAACTGACATGGAAGACAAAACTGACTGATACAAAGAAAGAGAGTTAAACAAAAAAAAAAAGGAAAAGAAAAAAACCCTAAATTTAAAACCAAATTTGGCTTTAGCAGCTGTGCCTCGAGTCACTTCCACATCCTTGTGAAGTTACTAAAGTCATCTTCACCACAAGAGAGCGGGAAGTGCGTGATGAGAAGAATGCTTTTCTGTTTGCTAGAAACACATGTATGTTTATTCCTGACAGAAACGGGATGTTTTCTTTTCACATTCAAACGCCTTGTTGACCTGGGAACAGAATAATCAAAAAAGGCCTGAACACACAGTCAACCTGTTTACAGGAAGACGGGGCTTCTAATAGTTAAAGTCTGCGGTTGTGTGTATTCCTGAAGGGCAGGGTTAAACACAGATGACAGCCTATTGATAGAAACTAAGACTCCATTTATATCAATATTTACAAACATATCTATTATAATGATAGATACACAAACTAAAATCTCATATTTATTCTTGTCGCCTCTGATCTGTTTTTACAATTTGTGGTTAACCTAATTCATATAAAATGTGTCATTTTCTTTTCGACTTCTGAACATATGACAAAAATGGAGCTCATTATTAGGTTTTAAACACGCTTACAGGTAAAGCTGCAGGCTAGTACCTTACGATTGATATGGCAGCATTCTTTACATTTATAGTAAAATTAGTGGCATTTTTAAGAATAACTCATTGGAATAATAGGGATGGAATGGCTTTAATATAAGTACATTTCAATAATATTTAACCTAAACCTATATTTATAGTTAGTTTTCACATCAAACTGGCTATAAATAATAAATAGTAAATATAATGGTAAATAAAAAAATATGTTCTTTTCTCGTGTCAGTATAAATTAGCCATTATTCATGATGTATAACCATTTAGGCAGGAAGTTGCCAGAGACTGACACATTTATTTAACCGGAATTGAAAATAAATAAAGGAAAAAATAAAGCTACAGATAATTGTACAAAATGTGAATATTTCTCATAATCCGTTTATCCAAGTAGTTGCATAGGAAAATAAAGGTGGAAATATTATATTTAAGAGCTTTCCCAGTTAAATACAAGTTCAACAAGTAAAATAAATAAAGTTCTCAAAATGACAACATGCTCTTTTAACTCTAATAACGACAGAAAGTTTCAAGAATGGACTGAAAAAGGCATTACATGACCCATTACTTTTACCTTTTTCCTACCCCAAAGGGAAATATTTCCGAGTATTGTCTCAATCCTATTTACACCTGAATAACTTCATTGGAGCGTTATGGTTAAGATTATATCACACATTCCAGACCAATGTTAGTTTAGACAAAGTACAAAAGGTAACATTTTAAAACCTGGTTAAATAGAGACTACAGTGGTATTTGTTTCAAGGTGAAAAAAAAAAAAAGAATTAACAGCTCTCATACCGGACGCATCTCACCGGTGTGCAGGTTTTCCTCTCCTATTCATGTTTTTAAAAGGATGTACAATTTTATGCATTTGTTTTTTCCCCTTATAATTTCTATTGTTCAAGAAGCAGAGCCTTGTTATGCCTTTTATTTATGTTCAGTTGTGAGACCTTTTACAAGTAGCACAATTGATAAAAACCGGGATTTAAACCCAAACTGGTTCTCTAATAATAGATGAACAAATAAATGTTGGTTCTTAGTAACACATCTCTTAAAAATAATATGGATAAACTTCTAGTGGTTGACATCTAATGTGCTCCCAGGTAATGTTTTAATTCAATGCATCCACATTGATTGTACAGATGTGATGAAATAATTCTGCTGGACAAATATGCCTGTCGCGCCTCCTCCAGCGCCTTAGGTCAGTCGGGGACCACCACTCATTGGCGTTTCGCTGCCACAACTGTCCAATCTCACTGCCTCGATCCCCAGACCATGTCCCTTCTCCTCACCCACAGCCAGAAGCTTCCTCTCTCTGCGTCTTCAGCAAGTCTTGATCTCTCCTCAGAGCTTGGCTGCCGTTATTCCCACGTCACGCAGCAGCCTTGATGTTGCTGTGCTGACGAAGTCCCGGCAGCCGACTTCTATGGGGTGGATGGTAGCACACCAACCTGCCTCTCTGCACTCCACAGGCAGGTCTGCATACTTAGCTGCTTTCCGCTTGTGGGCGGCTTGAAATCTCTTCTCCCAGGGGATGGTGAGCTCCATGAGCATGGCTGATTTGACCGTGACAGACCAGAGCACAATGTCGGGTGGTAATGTCCCGGAGGAACTGCAGCTGCTTGCCAATGTCGGCCCTCATTGCTCCAGTCCCTTGCCTGAGATAGGCTGGTCGGCTGGTGTCTCCACTGCCTTCCCCTGGTCTCACAAACCTGACTTGGGGCTGCTTGCCTGTGTGCAGGTTGTTTGCCTCTTGTCTGCGATGTTCCAGGACTTCAGCCAGCTTCGTCAGGACTTGGTGGCGCCACCATCTGTAGCGTCCCTGTGTCAGCCTGTGTTCCAGCCTGACAGTAGGTGCTGAAGGCTGACGTTGGGTGCACTACAGAGGGAACAGCTCTCTTCCTTGTCAAATGACTAATATAATCCAGCTATTATTAATGCTTTACTGTTCCAGATCTCTCATCTTATGTATTAGTGACTGATTTCAGCCACTTCAGGTGTGTGTCTTACTTCATCAGCAAAACTGGCCTTTGTAGCAACTTAAAAGTACATCGGAAAGATGTCGTTTACAAAACAAAAGGTCTGTTAGCTATTGAAACACTACAGGACTTTCATCTTTTTGATGGCTAAATTTGTGGTCTAGAGAAATACAGTGCAGTACTTTAAACAACAGAAATATGAACGGATCAAAATCACATTTCATACAAATATGACAATTTACAGTAAGTAATAAGAGAAAATTAGGAATAAAGTAGTGATTTTTATACAAGCCTCCTTAAATGAGTGACTTTTGCTTCTTTTTTTAATGGAATTATGCATATTAACACATTTCCCTGTGATCTAGATAAACTGTAAATACTCTGCTTGGGGTTGAATTCTTCATCAATTCAACTCTACAGGTCTATCGTCAACTACATTTCTTAGTAAGGACGTCAGAAAGGTCATTTTGAGTGCCGGCCCTTTAAATGCAAATGAGCCACTTCACACCCCACCCAACCCAGGTTGTCGGCTATGCGCTTAGTCCCATTTGACCAACAACTGAACAATTTAGGCGGATGTCTCAAAGTTTGGACATATTTTCAGTTTGGACTACATACACTGCTAATGACAAACCACTATCTGTGTGCTTCGGGAGTCTTGACCTTAAATGTGCAAATGTGACATAACTAATTATAGACGTAACAAATTAAACAGGAAGTAAAAAGGGTTTGTAAAAACCCACTAGATTTTTGTCAAAATTAATATAGAGATAGCTTTACAGCACTTGGAAGGTTCAAACTTTACAAATTATCAGGGTCCAAATACATAAATAATGTTCCCAACACTAATAAAAGTGGCATAAAACAAAGAAAAATTCCAAGGCACTCTCTTAAAAGTGAAGGATAAAAAGCCTTTATTAAACTGGCTTGGTTAAAAAAAAACCCTATAAAATCATATAAAAACCCCAACGCGTTTCGTCACAAATGGCCTTCATCGGGGAGTAAGTAAATAATAAAATAATAAAAGTGGGTTTAGGACCCCTTTAAAATAAATGCTAGTGTCTCCTGCAGATGAGAAAAATAAAACCCTGGTTACTATATGAGGAAATACAGTACATCCATTAAAAATCTTTACATTTCAAATCATGTTAAAGCACTTTCTTAACAAATTAACTGTTGGTTTCATTTGTTTAAGGGTTACTGTAACTGATTATGATGACTGTTAAACAATACGGACTGTGAAAGCTTTCAGGACAGCTGCGGTAATGTGGAAAATCTAACCCTATTCTACCAAATGGAGACAAATTCTTGCAGGGCTGAATCTAAATCTATTTTAAGGTGCCTGTTGGATTAAAAGCTGACTCAGATTACGACACAGGAACAAGATCAACCTCACTCGGCTGCCTACCTGGCATCGACGGCGCAGGTTTTCTGTGAGTGTTGGTGTTCAGCCTCCCCTCGTAAGCTACAGTGACGTCGTACACAGCGTCCAGGTGGCCCCTCATGGTCTCGATGGCTATGTGAGAAGCTTTCATTCTGGGTGTCAGAGTGTGCCTCAGAACAGCCAGACCTATGGAGAAGGCCAGAAATGTATGCAAAGGATATGTGAGGTGACAAAAATATGAGACTACATCACAGCAGCTACACATTGCTCTTTGATTAGGCTGCATTTGTAAATAAGAATCTGTCCTTAATTACTTGCCTGGTTAAATAAATATAAATAAAAGTACACCTACTCACTCTAGTACTCTACATATGATTTAAAAGGTTGTAATTCTGTCAGTGTTCCTGTTTGGGTCAGTTACTACACAGTGCGTTTGTTTTGCTCCATGTAGCGCCAACCCCTGCTCACTAATTCCAGATCATGTCATGTGCACATGTCTGCTCTCCAGAATGGTTTATTTGGATTAATGGGGGAAGGTGATATTCAGAGATAGGCTTAATCTCTGCAGAGTGGATGCAGTTGAGAGCTGAGTTAATACCACACAACACGACATAATAATCATGTTAATGCAGAAAATTCAGTTAGCTGTTAAATCTGACAAGGAAAGGAACATAACACTGAAATACAAACACAGTTTTAACTTCCTAAATTTATTCTCCATGCAAAAACTAAAAGATTTTTTTCTTATTATAATGAGCCATGATTTACATAGATTTAGTTAAAGCCAAAGCTGGCACTAAAATATTCATAGATATTCAGGGGGCACTTTTTATGCTAATTGTTTTTATGTCCAAATTGATTGCTTCAGTTTTTTCCACAGTTAATATATGACTTTTCGGCTTTGACACACAAATAAAATGATAATAAAATTCATCCAGTGCTGATTTATTCCAGTAAAGTAAAACTTACTAGTCAGAGCAGTAATACAACAACACTTCAGCTATTTTCGAAAGTGCAAGCACCATCAATTACTTTGAATTAGCATGCCAGAGTAAAGCAGTCAATGGTTGCAATCGCCATCAAGTTAGTACCTTCTTTTGCAGCGAATGCCTGACTGTCAGCGATAACATTCTTGAGCTCTGGATTATACCGAGTTCCTTCAGGGAAAACGACAAGGTACATCTGTGGGAAGAAAAACGTGAAATTAACCCTTTTCAGCTTTCCGGCATTTATTACACTGACTAAAAGGATATTTTGCCAAGCAGCAAATATGGAAGAAAATTTTAATTCAGTTCTGGATCAGAACAGAGTAAAATGCTGTGTTGCTTTAAGGATAGCAGATTGTTAGAAATTATAGAAACTCATAAAATGTAAGCAAATATGATAGAATATTAAGGACAATTAAATAAAAGAACTTCAGGTAACCATTATGTTGCACAAATGCAACATTTTTTCCCCATTTTCTGCAAATCAATAGGGTTGCAAATGGTTTTGTGCCCAAGAATGTCAGGAATCTTTACAGATAGTGACTGACAGATAAGATTATTCTGACTGAAGGAATGTACCAGGTCAAAAGCCAACACTCACACCCTCCTAGATGGGATTTTTTCCTCAATTGATGTTCAAGTCCCCATTTATTGATTAAATACTCTGAGTTTGATGTTCAGCAATTCAGATTTGTTTATGTGGATATTTCTTACACAGAAGAGTAAAGAAATAGAAATGCTCCATAACTGTGTTTTTTCCAGAACTGAATATTTTTGTGGAATCTGTGCTCTTCTTTTTCACGTATCATTTTTTAAAATAAAGAATCTATACATGTTACTTCTGACATTCTCATTCAAGTTTCATGTTTGAATTTATCCAAGGGTTTTCTTTTTTAATTTTGCATCTAGAACATAAGAGCAATGTAGATCATTTCAGAGGTCCATTTTATAGCCGATTCTGTCAAAGTGGGACATTTGTGAAAAAGGTTGAAGTTAACATGAATCAATTGGACTGACTTTCTACTTCTGTCAACACAAGATTTGACAGTTAGACTTGTTTGCCTGTTCTTCAGTGCCAAGTTCTCAAGGCTTATCAAAACACAGTTGAAGGCAAAAACACTAATCTCCTGGATTTTAAGCCAAAAACTGATTACCACAGGCCGTTTCAACACAATAACACAGCAATGAGGCCCAACTCCAACTGTTTTCCGATTATCCATTTTGTCTCACTGCTACCGATGTCAGATATTCAGTTAATACAAAGTACTTACTGTGGAGAAGCAGTTTTACATCAGAGTCCAAATTACAAACAGTGCACAAGGGAAGGATTTAATGATTAAATCTTGACCCAGAAAATCGGTAAAGTTTAAACAAACGAGACCCATTTTGAGAATAAGATTTGTCTTTAAACGTCTTTTTTCCCCACTGAAATAATTAAATGTATTTTTTTTAGTGTGATGGATTTTGTGGTTCATAATAACATTGATAAGATTGACTCACTGGTGCTCCCGATTCAGTTTGCCTGAGGAGCTTCTTCTTCATTGCCTTTTCATTAAACTTTGCACTTCGTTTGACGTAGATTCCGCCATGCTAAAAGAAAAAAATAATCTCATAAGAACAACAGTTGGACAGAGATGTGGGTTCACTTTCTATCCTCTTGTCTGTATGATACAGTGTGTCAATGCTCAAGCTGGCTACTTACCTGAGAAAAATACCATCCGTATAGTGGAAGCCACTTGAGTCCATCTTTGAGGACATATCGGACATGACCCAGTGCACTCTGTCTGATGGCTAGCATGTCAGCGATGATCCAGTCCGCTGGATGAAATTCCAGAGAGTTTAGAGATTTCATTGAACTTCAGATTGCATTTTAAAGCAGCTCTTTTATTCGTATTACCTGTACATTGATGATTGGACAGGTATATCACATTCTCTTTTTTCTTTGGTATGTCTCCATATATAATAATCTATAGTAAAAGAGAAAAGTGCAGACTTCAGGTTAATACAGATATGAAACCATACGAGTTGTGCTATTGGTGAAATTGTGAAAGATGTAATGTAGCATTCAAGCCATTACCAGATGTCATATTCAAATTATAAATAAATGTAATATACTATTTGAGTTCTGATGAAGTCATCTCTTATTTATTCACTCATTCATAATACTCCTGCTTCAGAAAAAGTGGAAGTAAAATTTGTGCAAAAATAATATTGAATTGTGCTTTCTTTCACAATCCATAGAGAAGCTTTTAAGCATAGAGTGTCGTGTTCCTCTAATAAATGACACCAAGATTTTAAATTTATCTGCATATATCATTCCGAAACATCAGCTATAGGTGCCTTTGATAATTAATAGTTTATATCCATTTTGAAAATACTAGTCAGCTCCATAATAAAAAAAAAAAAAAGTCATTTAACAGCAATTAAATCCAGCTAAGACACAGCCTTAAATACCTGCTGTGCTAGGCACTAGGAGTGGCAAGTACAAAAGAATGTAGACCAATTTAATATACATCTGGTTTATCCAGCTCTTGCTTAAGTTTAGTCTAAACAGTAAGACTTAACCAGGAAATTAAAGTCCACATTGGGCTTATCTATCTCGCCTGATTAAATGGACAAGTCATAAAAAAATAAATACAAATTTAAGCATTTTTCAAGAAGGGAGCTGGTGGTGGAAATTGGAAACAGCGAAACCATAGAGAAACAATCCATCTTGTTTCAGTTTAAAGTGAATATGCAGGTTAAGGAACTTTGACAGTTTTCAATCAGACTAAATCAAATCCTTTGCCTGGGGTCAAGTAAACATTTCAGTTTAGCTACTAATACCTTGGACAAATAGATTTGTGAAAAGATAATAGTCTGGTTTGTTTGGCTTTCACTATAAAACAATTACTGGTATACACTGCAGTAAATATCAATATATAAGAAATATTCCTCAACACTCATAATGACTACAGAAAGAAATTACTATTTACTATCAGTTTGATTTACAAAAAATCAATATATTCTACCTGCTTTGTATGTTTTTAGTGAAAACCCACCTCCACTCCTGTGTAATTTTCGAAGAAGAAAAGGACCATGCTCTGGTAGATATAGTACAGCTGGTCATCCAACTTGTGATACACTCTTTCTGGTAGGACGGTTGACAGTAAACGCCAAGTCCCCCAGGACAGAAGATAAGCCGGAGCTGTCCCCAGCATGATTGTAGCTGGAAACCAGTACCGTAAAGAGTATGTGTGCACAACCAGAGAGAGTAGCATGATTCCACCTATGACTTCAGTCAAGAGCCTGAAATCCCTGCAGTGGACTTACTAGACCAAGTGCTAGACTCTGCAAACACTGATTAAGTTCCCGACAGACCGCCCTATCTGTACCACACCACACCTGGCCTACTTTCAGCACACCTGTCCCAATAAGTCAGCATAAGAAAGAAAAGTGAAAAAGCTGCAGCGGGAGGAGAGTGAGGTGAGGAGCTAGCCAGCTAAAGCTAATTATAACCTTGTGTGCAATGCAGTTAGCAAAGGCAGCTTAAGTGCTAACATCCGCCCATATCGTAGCAGAAAAACTAAATTAACCAGCGTTATCTGTTCAGAATCATTATCTCGGAACAAGAAAGCAAAACACGACCTCAACCCGGACTCCGTACATTTACTTTAAGTTAGAAAAACGAGTTAGCATCTAATAACGTGCCCGGCTGCAATAAGTTTTAAATGACGTTTCTCCTGAAATAAAATGTTATATACAATGAAACTACTATTACAAACTGTATCCGAAACCTGTTCGGAGCTTTTATAAAGTACAATATTTAATAAAGTCTTGTCTAGTTCCTCTAATCTTGCTAGCTGTTCATAAACTAACCGCTACCTTCTTGCAGCAAATGTCACACACACGCCTCCCTACGTAATGACACCCCGTAATATCGACGACTCTGATTGGTTGAATGACGTCATATTATACACCCAATAGGAAGACGTGGTCTTTGAGCATTGAGCATAATATAACAGACAAGTTTAACAAAAAGTGACTATGTATTTATTTACTGGCGAACTTCCCCCTTTACTGTCTGTATACGTTATATCTCAAGTAACAGAGAAAAAAAAATCACTTTCGGAAAATATCTAAATAAAGAATGAATTTATTTTTCAGGGTGTCCTCTAAAGAAACTATTATTTCAAGGTACCTTTTAACGACATTTAATCACTTACCATTCCAGGGTGGTTTTGATTTAACTGGCTGAAAAATACCTGTCCAAATTAAAACTTCAGTTGCTCTTCAATCGTTTGGAGTACAGATAAATGATGTAGTTTGAACTACACCAATTACTTTTGCTGTTCTGTCGACTTAGAACCACAAATACATTCAGATATACTCTGCCTTAAAATTGGTCAGAACCAGGGTGTATGAAGCTGAATTTATGGACTGAAACACACCATTTACAAACAGATGAAGGTCTTGGCACTTTGTAGTTCAAAGTTGAGAACTTTATTTACAAAAATGTCAGTTTTAGAGCATTTTGTTATTCTTATACATTTTACAGAGGGGGAATGTTTTCACAATTAACCATTTTTCCAAAGTGGCTACATTTGAAAAAAAAAAAATAAAAAGAATAATAATAAAAAGAATAACTGTTGAATGCTTCAAAGACACTTTAAATATAAGAATGGATGAAAATATTATATTTCACATATAACATTATTATTTTCAATTATAAAATAAAGTCCAAACTAATATTCTGGTCCAAAAATCCCATGGTCATATCTCCTGGTGTTCAGCAGCTACATTTTATATCCACCTGTCACCACAGATTATAAATATGACATAATTTATTGGAACATTGATAGATGATTGACAAAATGTGTCATATTTTGTCTTTTGTGTAAAACAACCTTTTCTGTGTGTGATGTTGCTCTTCAGAATGGTTTATATATTCAGAAAAATTCGTTTGTGTGCTTTTATTTGATGTGTAACAAGTGGAGATGCATTAATGTGGGAGCTGTATATATAGATGTTATTACAATGTCATTTACAGCCCAGTAAAGTTGGTAAGAGATTAAAATGAATCATTATCAATATATACAGATGTAAATTTAATTTGAAGATTCAGTCAGTAAATGTAGTGATATTTAGTCGTGAAGATAGATAGATAGATAGATAGATAGATAGATAGATAGATAGATAGATAGATAGATAGATAGATAGATAGATAGATAGATAGATAGATAGATAGATAGATAGATAGATAGATAGATAGATAAATTAATTCCCTCAGGAAAATTAGGTTGTCATATAGTCTACACCAAAAAATACACACAACACACATAATTACAGTAAATGTAGAAACAAGTAAACTAGAAAAGCACTCAGAGAGCGTAGACTCTTCCAAGGCAGATCAACCCCCCCACACACATACACACTGATCACCACCAAACTTGGATCACTTGTTCCTTGTGTCAGTATCAACATTTGCTTAAAACTTCAGCCAAATTAGTCCATAACTATTTGAGTTATCTTGCTAACAATCAAACAGACAGACAAATACAGTGATTAGATTATTCCACTAAATAAATGTTTTAATAAATGTGGATAAAAATGAGCTGAAGTGCTAAAAACAGTAAAAAAAAAAAAAAAAGTTTAAAAAATAAGTTAAAAGACAATGGTGCAGAGTGGGTTGCAGTAGTGGGATAGGGTCAGTGGTTTGGCTGACACCAAAGCCTGGTCAGAGGCCTCTATCCACTACTATGCTGTTGTTAAAAAGCCTGATGACCATGGGGACAAAGGCCCTCCTGTTCCTCTCAGTCCTTGGGGGCAGTGCTGTGAGTCGCCTGCTATGGTTGCTGAAAACTTGTTAAACCTACCCTGGAATTTTCAGTAAAACACACACAGACTCAAAGTTATTAAGTGATGATGTGCTTTAAATTGGTAATAATTCTGTTTTGGGTGTAAACTGTTTGTAATTAGTATCAACTATGTTGTTACAAAGTAATGTCTGATCTATTAATATTGAAGTCAGTGTGTGATTTGGCTGTTACTATGGTTACTATTTTGGAATTGCCCATGCCCATAAAATATGCAACCAATCATATATAGCTAAGTCATACAACAGAAGTATATTTGTAGGTTTTATAGCCTATGTGTATACTTTTTCACTGCATAATCTATAGTATTAAAATGTATTTCAGACAGAATATTTACTTACCTGTATATACTTTGATTTACTCTGTTAGGAAGTAAAATTCCACACAGTTATGACTGACGTGTGAGTACAAGATGTGAAGTATCAGCTTGTTCTTTTGTCTATCTGTCTCTCAGTGAAATGTCTGCTCACACTGTTTACTGTGAAATCACAACATGCCTGACAGATTGGCTGATGCAACCACTGATTTTCCAAATCACACTAATTCTTTTGAAGAGGCGGCTACATTCGTCACAAAATCAGATGAAAAGTGAACATTCTTCATTTGATAGAAAACATGACACCCCCATTATTAAAATAAATATTTATTATCAGTGACAGTACAACACACTTCTACAACAATCAATTATAAAATGAGTACGTAAAATCATTAAAATTAGTAAGTTAAATTCACATTAAAACAAACTGGCTCAATCTGAACTTCAAAAAAACAGTAGTCATTAGTAACAGAAAAAATAAGGCGAATGGTCCACAGTCCTGTGATGCAACATGTTTCCATGGAAACCAGGGACTAAAAATCTTTGAAAACATAATATTTGAGAGCATATATGTACAACCACTGAAAGTATTTTCAAATGATGATCAGGAACACTGTAGACTGAAACTGAAGATTTCAACTGTAATCCTATTAAAATAATAATATTGAACCACAGAGTAGTTTTCATTCTAAGTCGTAGTTATCGTAAGACAGCTGCTTCAGATGTGTGATACTGTCTGAAACAGAACAAAAACACCAAACCAATTAGTACCATCATAAAAAGAAAGCAAACAAAGTGTAGAAATGAGCAGAAAATGCCTCACCAAGCACCCACTGCTCAGACAAGATCCTGCTTCCCTCTGGTCTCCTGCCGCTGTACTTCCCTATGCAGAGTCCAGCCTGTCGCACAGTTTTGCAGACTGTTCCTCCACAGAGCTGGATCAGTTCCACCAAACTGTGAGTGGGCGGCTGGGAGTGCTGGGATACAAACATAATAGGCTGACCTTGGAAAAGGTCCTGCTGGTGCTCTCCGGCAGACAAGTGCCTCTGGAGACGACAGATCTGGCATGAGAAAGTGACAATTAAAGTGCCGTTTGTCAGATCCGATGTTTTGTTTGCATTTTTAAAAAATTTTTTAATCTGAAAATTTGAAATATTGCAATAAATATATACATATATACACACCCATATATACACACTGGTGGAACACGAGTTATGGAAACAGCTTTAGCATCTATCTACATGTGTGAACCAATAAGGAAAGTGCATTCATGTCTGAATTCAAACATGAATTATTATAAATGGCATTTTAAATAGAAAACAGTGAAAATGAGATGCATCTGGTTGCAGACCTGCTGAGCACAGGTGTTTTACATGACTCATCCATCTCATTAGGCTGAAGCTCAGCACAGCTACACTGATACTTAAACATATGCAGCTTTCAATACAGCTCAGAAATGTCCCATTTTTCAGTCACAGTACTTTGATAAAATGGTACTTCAAATATGTAAGTGATCCCAATAGTTAGGATAAATCCAAAGCCTGTACAAATGAAGGAGTTTCAAGATGTCAACCATTGGGTTTTTTTAACTCCACTATAGACTTTGCATTCTGTCTGTTGTCATCTAGGGGTTTTGGAGTCAAAAATGATCATATTTGGACAAAAATATCAGGAATAATGGGTTAATATTAAACACTACCTTAGTGATGTCATAAATTCATGAATTTGATTTAAAAAAAAATTGTGTGGCAAAGTTAGTTTCAAAATTATTAAATATTTGATTCATCCAACCATTTTCTGAGCCCCCTTTATCCTTACTAGGGTTGCGGGGGTTACATGGAGCCTATCCCAGCCACTTAAGAGGGAAGGTGGGGTTCACCCTGGACAAGTTGCTAGTTCATCACAGGGCTGAACATATAGAAATAAACAATCACTCTCATATTCACACCTATGGGCAATTTCATAGTAATCAATTAACCTATCAGTGCATGTCATTGGATGGTAGAAAGAAGCAGGAGTACCTGGAAAAAGCTCACAGACATGGGGAGAACATACAAACTACACACAGAAAAGTCCCACTGACTAGTGTTGGAATTTAACCCAGGACCTTATTGCAGTGAGGCACAAGTGCTAACCACTGCATCACTGTGTCTCATGTTTTATTCAATAGATACAAAATCTGAAAGTCAACCAAGTCTTTATAAAATCTTATTAATGGATCAATAATTTAAACATTGACCACCAGAACACTGCTAATGAATATATACATGGAAACTATTTAAAAAATGTAATAAAAATGAGTGATATAGTGAGAGAGAGGTTCAGTTTCAGTCTATGGAAGCCAATATCTAATGGTATTAAAAAATTACACTTTAAGACACTTCAACTGTGACTGGTTTGCAATGGCTAAAACAAATGACGATCTCAATCATTGGAATGAAATGGCAAAATGTTGATCAATGTTTCCCAAAGCTCAAGATAGCATCCTCAAATGCCTTATTTCATTCACAATCCAAAGATATTCACTATACTTTTATAAAAGGGGAAGTAACCTGAAAATATTCACTTTTAAGAAGCTGAAAAGCTTCTGGAAAGTGTTCCATCTTTGCCTTTGAAAAAAAAAAAACCCACTCATAAGAAATTGATTGTCGCAGTAGCTCACAACTTAATTAATTGAACACTTGTCACAGCTCAACTGAAAAAAAATGCAGTTATGTGAAGAGCATGAAGTAATCTTTTCATGAAGGTTTCTTTGTGAGTTCCCCAAGTGAAGCTTTAAGCTCTGTTTGCAGGTGTACTCTGTAGCTACTGAGGGTCAACTCCAAAACTGAAGGGGACAATCTGCTTTATACTACTTTGAATACCAGGAAACAAGCTTTGAGGGCTTTTAGTCTCTTGTCGATGTTCACACAGGTTTCACTTTACGTCAAGTAATCAGGGATTAGTTGAAGGGTTTGAGGACAGGGTCAGGTTATCATTAACCCTCATTGTTAACTCTAAAGGGAAACATTTATGACTCTATGTGAGCTTTATTATGAGGGAAAACACAGGAAGAGAGAGACTTAAGCTCAGAGAGGCTTTACTTAACTGATCTTTTGAAAAAGTCAAACTTAAGGCTTATCACATCGCATCACATTAACTTTTTACCTTCATAAAAATGTGAAGGTCTACCACTTATAATTAAATGACAAACATTCACATCAGGTATTTCTAATCTTGCTTCAAAAGCTTGTGATTTGAATAGATTTTATTACATTTTATCGTATGCTGTTGCATTAGGTTGAACCCACATGTTTTTCCTTGTAAAATAAAAACAGCTGGTGTATTTAAAAAAAAAATAAATCTGTGAAGAATCATATTTTCTGGTCACAGCATGGGAAAATGATGTGATGTGTGGGACATTCACATACTGTATGTAGGATGTGGGTCAGTAACAGATTAAATGAATGAATGAACGCCCATAGAAGTGACATCTGTTAAAACAGATCACACATTAATGTTTGTTCACTCTCTGGTGCTTCTAAACAACGCTCACCGAGAATGATTCCTGATGCATCTCCAGTAAAAGTGATTCAGCGTGAACATTTGAAAAAGAATGTGTTTTTGGAATGACGGCAAGTCCTTCCTCTTTGGTAATGTGCCTTAAAATATGTTGCATTTCCCTTATACAGTAACATATTACATCATACTGCTTCCTACAATTCTGTTTCAGTAGTTCTGTCTAACTACAAGGGGGGGGGGGGGGTGTCTGAGGCTTTCCTGTCAAAAACAAGACATGTTGCAACACACACTAAAACTGTACTTTAATCTGTCCACAATGATTTTACAGAACAGATCATGAGGATAATGTTCATAATGGAGGTACATTCCAACAATACAGGATGAAAAAAATCCTTCTGGTTCCATAATCTTCTGTTAATGCACCTGCAATCTCTGCCCAACAGTGACACAAGAACGCCTCTAACAAACCTTAGACTCATCAATTAAAACATATAGCACACTTGAGGAAGGATTATATAAGCCACCAATTACAAAAAGCTCTTGTAAATTTGCAGTTTTGATAGGGTTTCATAAGATATATGACTCACACATGGATCTACCAAATCCACTTAATCTGAAAAGTACCATGAACCTCCCCTAAAGCAAATGCAATAAAAAAGACATAGTCATGATTTGTGGTCAAAGGTCACCAAGTGGCAACTCTAGTTTGTACCAAAAGAGACAATGTGGGAGTTTAGGGAGCGTGAGATGGATGATTCAGAAAAAAAAAAAAAAAAACAGCTGGGATTTATGGAGCTATGGAAATTGAATGAAAACCTTATGGAAATGGTCTACTTGGTACATTATAGGTAAGTGTAAAATGCATACAATGCCTTAAATGTCCACATAGTCTCTAGACGACATCTAAAGGGAAGGCAGCTTTCTTTGAATTGCACGTTCAAAGACGCTAAGTGTGTTTGTTGGAGGCCGGGAAACATTTTTCAATGAAGAGGATGAACGCTGCTTACTATCCCTGAGTGTGCTGGAGGAGGACAGCTGCATCCTGAGTAGCTGTTTAACATGGGCAGACAAAACACGTGGGTATTGTAGAGGATATAGTGGAAGATGTGTGTCCTCTGTGTTTGTGTGAATGAGTGTGGACTGAAAGGAATCTCCACTCCAGTGCTCCTCATGGTGTGACCGGCCACAGTGAAGGGGGAGTGGTCTTGACATGCTGCTGGCTAATCAGAGGGGCCATGGGCAGCTCTAGCAAGTGGCTGGGGGCTTGATGAAAGGCGAACACATGCAGTCTGGCACCGGTAACCTAAGGGAATGACACACTACCTCTAATTCCTGATGGGTTTTTCTCCTCCTACCCCTGACTGCTAATAAAAGGAATGTGAACAACCTCAAGAGGACTGGTTAAACTTGGATGTTGCTAGGGAAAGGCAACTAGTTATTAAGGGAAGACAAAAAGAAATCTAAAAACCATAGTATTTATAACTAAAGTCAAGTTATTTAATCGATTGACATCGAAAATGCTGCATGTAGACTTGTTGGTTTTAAGTTTATGCCTTGGTTTAGGGGCAGGATATAAGAAGAGTTCAGACACTACCGTCGGTAAGAGAGAGTATCAGATCCAAAATGGTCCATGCAGCTACACTTTTCTGCTGCCCGAGCAGGAAAGCTGCCAGAACCAGTACAATGATCCAGTTCAAAGGGATGGTCCGATAGACAGTGACGAGTCAGCACAAAGGCTGGAGCAACTGGAGATCACCATGGAGAACAACACACAGTGGCTGCTGAAGGTAAAGTTGTGTTCAACCATCATGTCGAAACAAGGATATCTGGTCCTTACATTATAGTCTGCTGCATTTATTACAAGGAATGAAAAAGAGAAAAAAATTATGTATTTGGTAGATTTGAGAACATTGATTTGCAAAGGACAAAATGAACAGAAGCGGTGTCCATGAGTTATTTTATCTTCAATTGTGATTTCTCAGAGCAATGTCAAAGAAATACAATCGCTGAGTCCACTATGTACCGGTCATTTTGATTACTTCTTACTTTGCTGTACTTCTCACCAGAAAAGAACCTAGTGTACTCTGCCACTGGTAAGAATGTCAAGAAGAGAGCACTGTTTGAATAGATGTAATGATGTGCAACAGTAGTAAATTAGTTAGAACCTGTTTCATCTGTACCTGTGCTGTGAATACTCCACAATTTTTGGGACTCAGAACCAATCTATTCACTGTGATTATTATTATTATTATTAGTAGTAGTAGTAGTATTATATATTTAAGAGTAAGGCCTGGCTGAATATAATATCACAATGAGGAATTTCTATACAGGTTAACAATTATTTCAAATATAACCAGAATTTGCAAGAAAAAAACCCAACAATGAGCATATATGCATATAAAATGAAAATAATCTGTGACATTCTTGTGTCATAAAAAAGAATAACTACAAAATACAATGGTTAAATAATGCAAAAGGGAACTTTGCAGAACTCATGTCATTTGGATAAGGTGATAGGAAAAAAACAAAAAACAAAAACGTGCTACTCCAAAGTTTGAGAGTAGTAATAGGAGATTAAACAGCTCTAATAAATGCAATACTTGACAAAATTAAAAAAAAAGGAAATAATAAAAAAAATTTACAAATTGAATTGTAATACAGCCTGGACCTGAGTGCCTAGCTTGTTTTTTTCCCCTCAATAAAAATGTCTATTCTCCGATTCTTTAGAAATCACCTTTAAAAAGCTGACTTGAAAGCAAACACAAAAAGTGTGTCAAGTGTCTGTGAGACACTTGTGTTCTCTGTAAAAGGGCATAATAGCTGCGATGACTGACAAAGACGCAGAGCAGGTGTCCATATGAGGGATGCATTCCTCCCTTTGATTCACAACACTGAAGTGAAATTCTACTTTTTTTTTTTTTTGGCTCTTGCTCGCTTCCGTCGTCACAAGGAACTTAGTGATCTGAACAATAGAAGAGGAACGAGACAAGACACAAATTTCTCACAACTTGAACGCACAATTCCTATCTCTTAACAGAAAAGGCTCTGATCCATTGCAAGAGAGAGCTTAGAGGGGACTTCTTTGATGCTCCGCGTAATCCAGACACTTCTACTCAGTAACTACACACACAAAAAAACCTCAAGTGCTGCTTCAGAAATCAAAATAAGTGAAGTTAAGAAGTTCCTAGATAACACAGAAGTACTGCCGATTGTTCAGCTGTATCATTTCACATCAGTTCATTCAATACGAATTGTGTATGAAACCTAGTAGTAACTAATCACGGCAAAGACTATGAGAAGAAAATATTCTATTTAATATTTAATTAAAAATACATATCTGTTAATTTTCTATTTAAATAAAACCATTTGAAGAAAGATAAGGGGAAAAATTGGTTAAGTAACAGGTAACTTTTCTTTAGTTATTGTTTTATAAATGTTCTACTTTAGTTCATAAAAATTTAAATATATTAAGTCCATTTTGTTTTATATCAGATATTAAAGTATAGCTGACATGTGAGTTACTGTTATATAACTTCAGACTAGTTCCAGGATCACTATATAAAAGGTCTTGTTTCGGTCTTAGAGGAAGAGGTTTTTATTTCGAGACAACAGGTGCACAAATATCACTAAAACGCCTTTGTGCTGTCTGATGTACGTGTTCACATTAAATGTGTGATTTGAACAGAAACTTTCCAAACATTTCTTTGAGCTTTAAAATGTTTTGTCCGTTCTTGACAAGAAACACACTCACCCCCATTAGAAATGTAATTATTTCAGTGTTACGGTAAGAATATTAATTGGTTTAGTCTTATCGTATATAACATAATATGTGTAATATTTGTTTCCTTCTTAAAGGTCTTGCAGAGTATCTACTGTGCTCTTTGGTTTGTGTTGGTGTTCTTAGTTCTTACTTAATCTCAACCCTTTAAAGTCTTCAACATAGCAATAGTGTAAATATTATAAGTTATGTTTTCATCTGGGTTTGTCTGTCTGTCTGTCTGTTAGAAAGATAGCTCAAAAAGTTCTGGATTTTCAAGAAATGCTGATACTGGCACAGTGAACGAATAATTACATTTGTGTGTGTGTGTGTGTGTGTGTGTGTGTGTGTGTGTGTGGGTGTGTGTGGGTGGGTGGGTGGGGGGCTTCACTGATCTGCTTTGTTGGAGGTCTGTGCTCTCCAAATGTTCTTCGACTTAAAAGTTAGTGAGTAAAATTTTGCATTTTACTTAAGACTCAAGTGACTTAGAACAAAGGGAACACGTACTGGTGCAACCAGTGCAGGACACGATGTGAATAAAAAGGTAACAAAATTTGGTGCCACAAGGATGTGTAGTTTATCTTAGTTATTTATGGTGCATAGACTAGACTCTGATGAAGACGCTTGTCGAAATATTAGTCTTAGTCTAGTCTATGCACCATAAATAAAAAAAATAAACCAGACATCTGTGTGGCACAATATTTTTTCCTTTTTTACTCAAGTGAATATAAACCTTTTGATCATAGAGCAGTAGTGTCCAGTCCTGGTCCTCGAGGGCTACTATCCTGCATGTTTTCCATGTTTCCCTCTTCCAACACACCTGACAATCATTATCCGTCTCCTGCAGAACTTGATGACAGGCTGATCATTTGGAACAGGTGTATTGGAAGAGGGATACATCTAAAACATGCTGTATAGAAGCTCTTGAGGACCATGATTGGACATGCCTGATATAAAGGAACATCATCACAACTGATGCTTACATAATGTATAATGGTTAAATAATTGTTTCAGAATTATAATATGGACCTATGACACAGTTTGATTTTCATATTTGATGCATCTAAACTAATCTATGCATTTATTATAGATTTTGGGCCAATATTGTCACAGCTACTAAACCACCTAAATATTTAATGGCAACTCCATAAAGTTGTCACAACCACAATGTGACTAACTGAACCTATGAATTTATCAGTAATCACAGGATAACTTCATTACCAAAAAATATATTCTTCTGGTTAACATGTTATTGAGTAAAACTGAAGCAATATCAGAAAATATGTAATATATGTCAAGCAAATGGTTGAAAACTGAAGAGAACAATTGGCTGTCAAGCCTTCGTGTGAACAAGGAGCTAAGTCATTTGTCAGTGACGCCTTTGGGACACAGGTTGTAAACAACTGATTAAATCAGTGACAGTCAATGGGACAACCATCCACCTACCAAACATCTTTGTGAATATCCAAACACATAAACAAATAGGAAGCCAAGATAGGAAGACAAACACAATCAGCGCTAATTGCAGCTGTTAGGTATATTTGTTGTAGGAAATATGAAGCTAAAAGTAGTTGTTCGGGATTGTGCTACTGATTGATGAGTAAATAACCAATTTGATTAAGCAGGTTTACTCTTTATGACTGATGCTAGTTTCCAGTTGTACACAAGTCATAGTGTGATGGAGGATGTAACTCCTCACTCAACACTTCCATCCTGTTTACGAGTCGTGTGACCTGATTGCCACTCAGGAACACCATGCAGGAAATAACTTAATGATTGGTGTTGGTCTAAATCTGGCAATATTGTAAGGTGGATAAGAACAAATGTCGTAAAGATGAAACACTGACCTTTTCCCACCCTAAGGACATCCACTTTGGGCCAATGCATCATTGGTTTGCAAGGTTTATAACTAGCAGAGGTTTATAACTAAAATGGACAGCAAAATACACTGACTTTTTTGTAGTATGTCTTTTAAATTAGGTAATTCTCATTAATGCTGACTTATACAATAGTGGTGTGAACTGTATTACATCCAGAGTACAATGGAGTTTCAAATGAAGGTTAGTCACTGGACTGAGATGTTTGTTTATGGCACATTTGAGTGTGAAAAAGACAATAAGTTATTTCACATAAAAATAAGTAATTGTTCCACGGAAGTACCTTAAAGCGAGTAGAAACAAAGCAACTCTGTTCTTAACTTTACAGCATTAGTGTAGTCAACAAATGACTGTACCCAAAGATGGTCAAGCACTACACAAATCCTATAAACATAACACTTTATACAATTTACTGCAATCTAATAGTGTATTTTTCTGTGTTACAGTTAGAGAACTACATACAGGACAGCATTAAGCATGACATGGTCCAAATCCAACAGTCTGCCGTACACAACCATACTGCTACAATGATTGAAATTGGAACAAATCTACTGAGTCAAACTGCAGAGCAAACAAGGAAGCTGACCAATGTGGAGGCACAGGTGAGAGGTTTATATATATAAATATATATATATATATATATATATATATATATATATATATATATATATATAAATATATATATATATATATATATATATATATATATATATATATATATATATATATATATATAAGTATGTATGTATGTATATGTGTGCAAAAAGAGCAGTCTTTAACTGTTAATTTTGTTTTTGTAAGTGTGTGGTCATGTATGATAACAATTATAGATTATTGATTTTTGATCTCCTAATTCTTAACTCCAGCATTGCATTATATCAGGGGTCTCCAACCTGTTCCACAAAGGGCCGGTGTGGCTGCAAGTTTTTGTTCCAACCAACAAAGAGTTCACAGTTTGACCAATTAACTCTCTGAAGACTGAGATCAGTTGATTTATTGATTGACATCTGATGTGTTGCTGTTTGGTTGGAACAAAAACCTGCAGCCACACCGGCCCTTTGTGGAACAGGTTGGAGACCCCTGCATTATATAGTTTTGTTCCTATGAGCATTCATAAAGAAAAAGTGACTGACTTCAGTTTATTTGCCATATAACACTCAGCCAGTAAAAATAAAATGCACCTGTCCACAAAAATAAGTTCCTGCGTAGCATAACACGCCAGCAACAATGTGGTCAGAGTTGACCAGTTGTTTTTTTAACATCACTGCAATAATATTTTCTTAAAGTTATTTTCTTTCCATTTAAAGATGTATAAAGCATTACGCTGAACAAGCCCCTGAGTGTGAAAAACATAGGCTGAGTGAAAAACAGGCATGACTGCGTCAGTTTATTATTGTGGCTACACGTCAATGACCTTATGTGAGCCAACTGTACAGCATTTCCTGTTATTAGCACACTCGTATTCCCACAGAAAGAGTCTATCAGTTTGTCACAATCAGACATCCGTCTGTTCAAAGACATCAACAGCTCCAATGGAGACACATAGCTTGGATCCATGTAAACAACTATGCTTTTTGCTGAGTTCAGTTCCTCTAAAGTGGGAAATTAAAGGCAAGGTCCCCAACCTTAGGGTTTAGTTTAATATGTCGGTCTGTGTATGGATTTAAAACTTTCCCTCATTCAGGTACGTCTGCTGTTTGAATTTGGTTGATCTTTCCTGTCACATTTTCCATTGGGCTAAACTTTAGCGGAGAAGGGTAGCGTTGATCTAAAAACTTGGATCACAGAACTATGTGATCCAAGACTGTTGTGTCTGTTATGATTTACTTCTTTATTATTTTTTCAAAATACTGTATTATGTGTGTATAGTGAATTTCATTGCATTGTTCATCTATTACTTGTTGAGAATAACATGGAATAGTGATGATTATTTATGATTGTGCACTGAATTTAGAGCATGGTCATGAGAATGCAGAAATCAGTAGTTTGTTTTATTGGGACTCCGTCTATCAGAAATGACAGACATTTTTTTGTGACCATTATTTCTAGGTAATCACCCACACAACTCGGCTGGAGAGAAAACTTCTTGAAAATGCCATATCAACCAATAAGTTGGAGAAACAATTAATAGTCCAAACTAATGAAATAAATAAACTGAGCGACAAAAACGGGTGAGTAAAATAACAGACAAATGTTCACACTGTGTGAGAAGGCAAAGCCTAAATTCATCCTGTTTGCTGCATCTTTTCAGCTTCCTGGAGAAGAAGGTGGAGGAAATGGAGGAGCAGCGACAGGTGGAGCTGAAGACGCTTCGGGAAGAAAAGGAACAGCTTCAGGTTCTGATCCTGAGGCAGACAGCCATAATAGGGGAACTGGAGCAGCAGCTGCTCAAAGTCTCTTCCAACAACACTGTCCTGCAGCATCAACAACAGGAGCTTCTGGACACTGTCAATAACCTCATTCATACCATCTCTATGGGTACAGCTCAAAGTGAGTCCACATCAGTCTTATAAAGGTTCAGACTGTCTGCTAAAGTTAACTGTAAAATTAGATTCTTTATAACAGACAGGTGCAGTGTTTGTTTACCTGCTTTATTACTTTCAGCCACTTCCTGTAGCCTTCGTCAGAAGATGTTTTTCTGTGCTGTCTTATAGGCTACAGAAAGTAGCTGAAACTAGTAAAGCAAGTAAATTAACACTGGACCTGTCTGTTAAAAAAAACATGAGCTAACATGACAAATCATAATAACTCAGCAGCAAAAGAGGTGTGTTAAATCAGCTCTATACACACACTTAAAACACACCTACACTGGAGATGCTGAAGCCAAAGCAAGGTTTCCAAAAAACCCAAAGGCAAGTGTTACTGATGCAATGACTAACATTTGATGTTGGCCTGTTTTAACTTATTACAGTCACTGTGTGATTTCACTGCAAATTTTTGGTGTCACTTGGCACAAATTATTTAATAACTACACAGTGTATTGTGATATGTTCTCTGAAGACACTTATGCTCCTCCCCCATGGTTTCTTTGTCTGCTGACATAGAGGACTTCAGCCAATTATCTACTTTCAGAAGACTTGATGTATAAAAACAGGCCACTGATACTATCATAAACAACTGCTTTCAAAACACATCCTTGAACACATCTGATATTAGTTGGAATGGGCGGTATGCAAGATATCATACCTTATGAGGATTTTTTTTTGTCCATGGTAGAGATTTTTACCGTCCATCCAGTAGACGGCAGTAATGCAAAGTTTCGAACATCCGTCGGCCGCCTTTAAGAAGCAGCTAGCACCACAGTTTTCCTTGATGGTGTGTTAGCAAACACATTTCATTTAAATAAGCTACAAATATAAAAATATATCATTTATGTAGTGTACTGTTGGTTATAATGGTATGTGATGGCAACGTATTTTGATTCAGGACAATTTAATTTACAGGGCATCTGAAAAGTGAGCTAAGAAGCTAACAGCCAAAGTCATGACAGCCATCGAGTTTATGATGACAACAAAACAGTTGTGCTAAACGTTAACAGTGCCTTAAATTTAACACATTGCACCAACCTTAATAACTGTATGTTATTACATCCAGTTGAGTTACTATTAGTCATGGTACCTGAATAAAATATGAACAAGCTAAAATGTCAACAATATTCTGCCTCTTACTAAATGTTTTGTGTATTGTTAGATGCACTGTGATCTGTAAGTTGTAATGCAAAATGTGTAAATGATAATCATATGAAAATTGCACTTATTTTCCAAAGACATTTGAGGCCGTTCATGTTATTCACATCTTTAAGCAAACTTTGTGATATAATATTTTCATGATGTAATTTTCTTTTTACCTCCACCAAAGGAGGTTATGTTGTTGCCAGAGTTTGTCTGTCTGCCTGTCTGTCTGGTAGCAAGATAACTCAAAAGTTTAATTAAATTTTCAGGATGTGTTGAGAGTGTCACAAGGAACAAATTATTACATTTTGGTGATCCGGAAGAGATCCTGGATTCTGGATCACTTTGAAATGTATTCTCCATTTACCGCAATGTAAAATTTCAAAGTGATTACCAACCTACCCTCAAAATCCATCCAAAACTTTTCTAGTTATCTTGCTAACAGACAGACAGGCAAACACACTCTAGCAAAAACATAACCTCCTTGGCAAACCTCTCCTCATTCAAAAAAAAAAGGAGGGGGGGTGATGCCTTGGCGGAGGTATGCGCTCTCAAAGTGCTTTTCTAGTTTTCACTGTTATTATTTTCTTGTTCCAGGTCACTTGAGATCACATTAGATTGAATGTGTCTCCTAAACTGAAATGACTTTGATACCCATTCCTTAGACCTCAGAGAGAATGCCAACAGGATGTTATGAATTCTAATTCTGGTGTTTCTGGCCCCTATAACTTTTAATTGACTTGATTGCAGAGACCAAAACTGCCATGATGCAGGACACTCCAACTACATACACAGACTGTGCAGCTGTCTTCAAGTCTGGAAACACCCAGAGTGGGGTCTACACTCTCACATTACCCAACAGTACACAAGAGGTTAAGGTAAAGTAATTGCTTACACTTGCTTTCAATTGACTTAACTTTATGTGCAATTAAATTAGGTCGTGTCTAATCATACTTGAATATATTTAAGTCTTACTAGCTCATGTGCACATGTCAAAACCCTTATATTACATTTAAACAATGCAGATAAACTGAGCCCCGCACACACTCTGAAAATGCTTAAATACTACAGACTACTGGACAAAGTGTTCAGTAAATAGCGTTGTGTTTGAAGGCGGGGTAGTTCAATTAAAATGTTCTCAGCCTTCCATTAATGATGTGCATGCTTGAGCTCCAACAGTAATCTCCTTAGATACCTTTCACAGATTAAGACTGAGACTTCACTGAAAAACCTGACATTCATTTAAGTCAAACTGTCCAATACGACTACATTTAGGGAAGAGCTTAACTGCTTACAAAGCATTTATTTTGATTATTAATTAATGCAATCCCTTCCCTTGTGTCTGAAGGCTTTCTGTGACATGGAGACAGAAGGAGGTGGCTGGACAGTGCTACAAAAACGCTTTGAAGGCAATGTTGACTTTCATCGTACGTGGCAGGAGTACAAAAAGGTAAAAGCTATTAAGAAAAAAATTCTTCCTTTCGAAAAGTATATCCTAGGCTACAGGTTTCAATCCAGTTGCACACTGCAGTGGCCAAATTTGATTTTAGCTGTCAAAGATTTTAAGTGCCGCACAGATGAAATCCAAAGAAGAAACAATCATATTCTACTAAACAAAAACAAGTCAGGCCATCCATATTTCTAAACCATATTTGTATTCAGTATATTCAGTACAAGTGGATGCAATATCATATTTTACATTGTTTAGACTGCATCGACATCAACTATGTGTGGTCTGGATAAATGTTAATACAACACCACACAGGACACTTATGGACCAATACCAAACCAAAATAAATCTCAAATTATTTCAATACATCCTCCAGATTCCAACTCAGTGAAATATGTCTGTTGCATTTCTCACTGTGGATAACTGATGCATGTGAGTCATCCTCTGTAGAAATGTCAATTTAATCTTCTCAGACAAATAGCTTTAAATAAAACATCCTACATATTAACTCAGCTCTATGTAGCATTCATTACATATTTTTGTTTTTGCATATTTTTCTCCCATCAAACTACAGCAAAATAAATAAATAAATAAATAAATAATTCTATGTTTTATGTGTTTTGCAGGGTTTTGGCAAACCTTCAGGTGAATTCTGGTTAGGAAATGAGTTTGTTTCCAGACTAACAAGTCAACAGTCCTATAAGTTAAGGATTCAACTGAGTGACTGGGAAGGAAACTCTGGATTCTCACAATATGACCAATTTTCTCTCGACAGTGAAGCACAAAATTATAGGTAGGTGGTGTTAACAGCATCAAAGAAATGTTTTTAGTAATTGAAGTCTGAGCAGTGTGGGCAGATTTAATTTGGTTAATCTTTGCTTTCCATAACACATATACATTAAGGACAAAGAAGCCCATTAATAAATTATACTTTCTTTTAAACCACCATACTTTTGAAGTCTGCTCTTAACACTTACAAGCAACTGTTAATAGATGTAACTAAAGCATTGCATAACCATACAACTCAATGTCTTGTGATTAGAAGAGATGCAACATAGAGAAACATCATAAAGAATTTGTATGCACTAGAGTGTCCATTTGAAAATTGTGAATACATTCATGAAGAATAACTAACAGCATCTCTAAACCTGTATTCAATGGACACTTGTTAAGGCTTAAGCCATCGTCTAGTTGTTTGTGATTTACAGTGCAAGGAATGTCCCTAAAATGTATGATTCATGCATTTTCCCTTGGCAACTACTCTAAAAAGCATTGGCCTAGCTTCATCATGATTAACATTAACTCACTCAGTAAGAAGATTACACCATAGAAATTCTTCTGGAGAGGACTTTTCCTTGTTGATGTGTTGGCACAAGCCCAAAGAAAATGTAATAAAACTGGCTGGCTTCTGAAAAATAGGAAATACATGAATGGCTTGGAGTTTTTAACATTCACAACTGTCCCTTTCTTTTCTGTATGTTCCAAACCCAAGGATGCAATCTTTCAATTTGACAGACCTTGAGGTGTTCCAATATAACACTGTTCTATTCAGGACCCGAGTCTGACTAGTTTGGTCAATTTTGGCTTTGCGAGCAAACTGCAAAACGCTGACATTTTATCGCCAAGGCCAAACATACAGTAGTTTTTACAAAACAGTAGTGACGCTAAAAGCCAAACAATTTTAGGTGAGGTTGCCTTTTGAGGAACAGCAATTAATGCCTTCCTCCTCCTTCTTCCTTCATTTTTCCTTTTTCATTTTACAGGATACACCTTAAAGGCTACAGTGGAACAGCAGGCAAAGTAAGCAGCATTGGGCAGCCAGGAAGCGATTTCAGTACAAAGGATGCAGACAACGACAAATGTGTTTGCAAATGTTCCCAACTTACAACAGGGGGTAAGAAATACTCTTTTGTATACAACCTGTGGTTCTGTAAAATGAAGTTCACCAGTAGAACACAATAATAACATATTGTGATGTGTAATTGTTTTACGGGATAAACTCCCACCCAAATGCTGGAACCTTCCCCAAAAATCTTCAATGGTATTTTAAGGGCTCCCGTACTTTTGTGACCAGGTCAAAGACCACAATTAGCCCCAAGTTAATCACTGATCAACTCATCTGGGAATTCAGCTCCTACAATGGCTGACATTAATAGCCTGGGAACACAGCCTTTTCCCTCTCTCCTCTTAAGGCTAAAAGGTCTCAATGCATTCCCTTGAAAGTGATTCTGCTGCCAGAATTTTGTCTCCCTCTGTACAGGGGTCTGCCAAGTGAGCACGAAAGCATGAAAGCCCTAAGCCCTATCCTGTTTTTCCCATGAGGGGGTCTTTCACAACAGACTTCATATGCATATTCTGTACAATCTCGTGACTGAGTGGCCCTCAGCCAGTCAAGGGTAATGCAAATATGAAACTGTCTCTCATGAATGAGCAAACATTTGTAAGAACAGTAACCAGATTCAGATCAAAACACCATTGGTATGGTGTAAAAAAAAAAAAAAAAAAAAACTTAATAAAAAAAGGATTTACTGTTGGGCAGGAGTAGCAGGTGTTACAAAAAGCTCAAATTTAATTACTTAAGATTAACATTATTAGACTATTGTATGTGGTATGTATTACCAAAAGAAAGACTCCTGCCAAAAGAGATTACGGCTCCATAAATTATATCATGCAGTCCACTGGACTGGGAGGCAGGGACAGATAACTTGCATGAAACCAAACCTTTTTAAACACTCAAAGCAATTTTATAACAGAAAAGATATTAATCTGTTTTTAGCATTGTTGTACACATTAAATGATCTGTTTTAATTCTTCAGATTTACATTTCAGCTTTTACAACTTGAAATTTAACTTGATACAGTTATTATAAATATTAATAAATGCTGGATATGTATGCTCAATGCCCTGGCAATTATAAGGCATCATAAATATTGAAATGTGGCCTCAAACATGTTTTTTTCCAAGATCATATAGTCATTTGGTTCGATAAAAACATTGCTCAATCCTCAGTCATACCAAATGTGCATACTTTTATCCACTAACAAGCACAAATGCCACGTATTAAACAGAGTAACTTAGTCATAAGGGTTTCTGCAGGTATTAGCAAATCTAATTTCATGCTTTTTAATGCCACATAAAACAAAATGAATGCCCATGTCCAACTGCAGATAGAGTATTATATATAGTCTTATGACGGTTTACCACCGACAGGCTTTAACCAGGTTCTGAATAGTTCCTCCTTCAATCACTTCTACTGAAACTTGCATTTTCCTATTTTCACAACATTTGCCAATATTCCCTCCGCCCTTTCATCCCAGTATGAGTACACTCACAACACTTTGCATTCCATGCATCCGGTGTTGATATATTATGTATCAGCTGTAAACAATAGCCAATGAAAGTGTTCTATCTGTCAATCATCACCCTATACTTCTGACCAAAATTATTAAATGTTTATATCATCAATATAAATTGTGAATAACAATGCTTATTTTCCATTGAGTTAATTTTTCAGTTCCTTTAGATATCAAACTTAATGCTTTTCTAATATCACTTTCTATCCTTTTTAATGACCCACAGAAACCCTGATTGTGTTTTTGCTACTAAATTTAAAAAATATTTTATTTGTGTCGTTCTTCTAGGTTGGTGGTTTGATGCCTGTGGTCCATCCAATCTGAATGGAATGTATTATCAACAAGGCCAAAACTCAAACCGCTTCAATGGAATCAAATGGTACTACTGGAAGGGCTCAGGCTACTCACTGAAGTCCACTACAATGATGATAAGACCAATTGATTTCTCAGGTTCCCTCTGATTTATAAACGGGAAAATTTAACTGAAAAACTGAGACAAATGTCAAGACCACAAAAACAACTTCTCAAGGGATTCAGCGCAATACATGAACATATTTCTATAAATACATTTGCAAGGAAATACTCTGGACCTATTTGATGTTTGGAACCAAATGGTTTGCTGCAGAAAATTGGGAACACAGACTCCTCAACTAACACTATCAGATATTTTTCGTGACTGTGGTATTAATAGACATTTACATGTACAGTATAGTAACTATATTGAGAAATTGCTAGCTACCAAGTAAGAGAGACATAAAGAGTCAAATTATAAATAATTAGTGATCTTTTTATTTCCTATTTTTGATATAAACTACACATCAATTCAGCTTTACCTAAAATAATAGATAAAAGACTATGGTACAGGAATAGATAGTATAAAAGTGGCTCATCATTATTATTATTTTTTTTATTTGTTCTGAATATGTGTCTACTGAATGTCTAAATGACAAATGTAAATGTAACGCCACAGAAAGTGTTTCTCTTACGACAACATTTTTTCCCCCTCTCAGATAATGTATGTACATTTGTTTTGTATTATTTATACATAGGTTTACAAGGTGTTAGTTAAGATTAGAATATCTATTTTAGAGATTTTATGCATTCTGACAGTTCGACGTGAATGCTAGTTCCTACTATGGGAGCCTTTACATTGCACATAAACTAGGAAAAAATATCTTCAGATTTTTTTTTTTACATTTTTTTTAATTTATGTTATATATTTTTCTGAAACTAAAACAACTTTATGGACAAGTTTTAATGATAAGGACAGGGTTTACAAACTCACTACAAAGCTCTATCACCACTTATTGAAGTGAACAGTTTGATGAGCGCACACTGGAGTTCCTTGGCTCTAGAACAAAATAAATGAATTCTAAAGGCTGTAACTCATGTTTGTGTTGCTTTTTAATATCACTAATTAAGTAATTACATTGTCAGACAGCATTCATATAGCAACATTTCTATTACTTCATGAACTAATAGTGTCTTGCATCCGGAATTATCATTTATATTATCATGATAAACATGATTTTTGGGTAAACTGGATGCTGCATTAACTATAGCCGCACAATTCAAGCTACATCACTGCCCAACTTTGTTTTTTTAATACTTATAATTTCAGTCTGTTAGAGCATTTGTGGGACAGGGTTAAAAAAAATAGATCAATGGTATATTGTATGGTTTATGTTTAATGTTATGCTTGTAGATTTACATCTTTTTTTGTTGAGATTCACTCTTTGTATGAATCATAATTTCAAAAAATGGTAAATGTTTCTGATATACAACAGATGCAAAACTCCATGGCCACAGTATCAGATATAAGATAATGTTCTGGTATAACAGACAACCTCTGAGGACAAATCCTTAATGTTAAGGGTAGAGAAAGTAATGAGAAAAGGCAGACTGTGGCTTTCCAACCACTAGCTATGTCCGTAAGAGCAGAGGAATGGGAAAAAGGCCACGGGGACTTAAAATATTTCCTCTCTCACAACAAATGGCATCATATCAAGAGGAAATGTGATGACATTGGTCTGCATCAGGACCTCAAGTCTTCCCTCATGCTGGCAGATGAGGAGAGTGATTCATGAATGACGAGTTCAGGAAGAGGCAACATCCACATTTCACACAGGATGCTTAACAAAAAACAAGAACACTGAAAATGGATGACCGACAATAAAAATGAGGTTTCCAACAGACTTCCTTTGCTTGGGTTCCACTTGCCTTTATTAGGTAGAAGTGTCAAAGTGGTGTGTAGCAAGTACTTATGAGGGAAAGTTCAATAAATATTTAAACTACAAATTAGAGAGATGCAACAGTTGAATAAATGTTCTTTTGATTAAAAAACTAATTGTTTCCTACTCTCTCTCCTACTAGTACATGTTGTAAGGCTTTACTCACCTGTGCTGCAGGGAAATGATCTGAAAGTTCATAGGGTTCTTCTGGAATCCACTGTCCTTTCTCCAAACACCAGAGAATCTACTCGGATAAAAAATAAATACAATAAAAGACCATGATGATTTTTAAGACAATGTCCTGTAAAGCATTCAGAACATTCACTAATACATACCCATTCAAAAGAGAGGATCCAGCATCCTCGGGCTATGCCTAATAGAATGTTTAGAGTCCGCCGATGGCCACCAGACACTACATGTGTTGTGCTCTCACAAACTTGGTCGACAATTAAGAACCCACCCAGTGTCTGTACAATCTGAATCACCGTATTCTGCTTCCTATAAAAGGAGAACAACAGAAAATAATAGTAGGAAGCATCCAACACAAATTCAGAGACGTAAATGCACAGCTTAATGCAATGTTTCAGATACTTACTCTGTAGGCATACTGGTCATGACCAACGTTCTCATTACCTAAAACAATGACACATACAAAACACACAATGTGGTATAAATTTAACATGAAGGTAGTCTGCCAGAAGTGGAAGAAATGGCAAACTTTACAAATGTTTTGGACCAAAACAAATCATCTTTTGGATTTAAACAACAACAAAAGACTTACCAAAGACAGCACAATGTGAAAAGGTAGTTGGACAGTTATTTTTGTCTGGACTCATTTCAAATATATTTGGAGGAGTTTTGCTTTCAAAGAATACAATCTAAAAGGTATTATAAGATTTACTCAATCTGGTTGACTAAGGTGTGCAATTGTCAATTCAATGTAATTTGTTCTTAACAGAGAAAAATACATGTTTTATCCCACTCTACACCTGGCATAGCTGTGATAGATCCACACAGAGAAGACACTGCTCACATCAGAGAAAACTTTTTGACTTAAATGATTTTTCAGATGAGAGAAAGCCATTTTTCTAAACATATCAATTGCAAAACAGGCCACATTTTCACCCAAATCATTTCTGATCCTAAGACCAAAATGACTGGGAGACTCGACAACAAGTCAAGCAGATGTTTAATAAACTGTCACTTTCACATGTCAAGGCTCCGTGTCATTATTAGAAAACAAAAAAAATACAAGCAACACATAAAATCTTCATTTTTACACCTGGCCAAACTGCACGCAGGGTATTGTCATCAATTAGTTGTCCTTCCATCCATCCGTCCAAAACGTTTGATATGCACAGATAAGTCAGTGCAGTGGGTGGCAGTAGCAAAGGGTTTTCAAGTGTACATTTGAAGTTAAAGGTGTCATTCGCTGAAAACTACTTTTCCACGCTCCTTTTGAAATCTGATGGATCACCCAGAGTTACCAACACATGCTGCGTTTGCTGTGTGGTGTGTCACCTCCACTGGCTGCATTTCCCATTCACAGAAAACAACACAGAGAACGGGCGACTCAGAAAAGCTTGTCCACTACACGTCAAGAGGACATTGGCATCACCCATGTGGGGTTAAGCCCATCAGTGAATCTGAAGTAGCATTAGCATTAGCTACAAGAGAAGACAGCGCCACAGTTGCTGCAAAAACTAGAAAAAATGGCGGATCAACCTGGTTCATGTGCCCTCTGTGGAAATAAAGCATGTTTTTTTCCCCTGCACATTTTCAAAACAAGCAACAGCATGAAACCTAGCTGGATGCTACTCTTGATGGTAAACACACACGGTGCGAGAAGTGAGGGGGGAGTGTTCCCTCATGCATCCTGAGCCAATCAGAGATGCCTTATTACCGCATCATGGACATGTATGCGGAAGTACCGGTAAATTCTGTTGTTTGACCTCAAGTCATTTTTCTACCCTCCAAAAACAGCTTGAAACAAAGCAATCCAGACATTTTTTTGTTTGTTTTTTTTAAATAGAACCAACACAAATGCATTCAATAACAATGGAGAACACAGCAATATTAATAAAATGACTCCTTTAAAGTCTGTCATGGTTCTATAACCTATACAAAGACTGTGCAATGATGCCTTTGTATAACTGAGTTTTAAAAGAATTAATATTCAGTCATCCATTTAGAATAAAGGCAGTCTATCATTCAGGTTTGAACAAAATGTATTGTGAGTTGGGGGATGTGAGACGTCAGCAATCAGGCAGTGTACAAATGTGACTCCATGCATCTCCTTAACACAAAGCCATCTTCTTTAATTTCCTTTGTGGAACAATTCTTTCACACCCTGTATTCACTTCAGTACACACAGTGGTGTTCAGATGGCCCTTTGTAAACAGGTTGGTCATTGCTATTTTAAAGTATATTAAATACGGAAATTATTGCATTTATCCACTTCAACTGTAAAAGAAAATAAGTCCTTCTGCTGCGTCTTGGTCTGTGCTGCTGTTTTCTGAAGGATAAATGTGTGCAAAGTCTACATGTGTTTTTATAAAAGGTATTTTTGTGTTGCTAGTACATTCATCAAGTTTGTCCATGTGCAGTCCTGAATTGCATTTGGTAGATTGCATTGGCCATTACGGAAATGAAAGGAAAGGGCGTGATGATGTTTGTGTTCATCATTTTGCACACTATTGGTAGATCACCTGCTGAACTGTCCACTACATCAGCTCTTTTAATGTGTCACATTAAACTGTTGCCAAGCAAAGCTGGCCTTTGGTCTGAAGTTGATAAAACCCTTAAAGAACATGTTGCTGAAGAGATAATAGTTTAGTGGTGTGTTATTTTTTAAAGCCTTATGCTTAGAAATGTAACATGTTTCAAAAGGATCTACAGGGTGTTAGGTGAAAATATCACCTGCCGAATAGCATTTAACAAGCAGAAAGATATTTTTTCATTATTGATCAAAAACATACTTAGCACTTTTAATTACACTGATGAAGATAGATCCATTGAGACCATATAGCAAATAAAACACGTAGGCCATCATAAGAAATCAAACATATTCAGTGCGATTGAAACTAAATTCTAAATCTAAAACCTGATAGTGACAGTGGCTCAAGAGTCACAGATTTTGGCACAACTAAAGCAGGCTGTAATCTAAACAAACACCTGAGCAGCTGTTCCAAACTGGACCAGCACACTGTTTCCTGTCACAATGATATCTGGTCTCCCAGCTGGAGGTCAGAGGTCAAGGACTGTTCAACACAGTGGTGCCAAAACAAATCCACCACAAACATCATGTAATTTGTGATACAAAGATTTGGACACACTACTGATAATTTCAGACTACCAGAGGTTGCCGAATTTGAGGTTTTTCAAAGTCACATTAACTCAAAATGTTTCCCACATTTTGAGTTATGTGACTTTGAAAAACCGCTGCCTGTCCAAAAAAAAAAAATAAGTCGCACATGCAGTATTTCACTGCACCAACTTTGGTTTTGATTACAGGAGACTGACACTCAATTTAACTAAACTAATCATTCAGATCCTTCCATAGGTTCAGTAGTTAATAATGTTACCATCTGGGACCCTTCCGCAATCGATCCATTTTGAAAGGAGGGGCCCTATCTAAAATCCTTGCATGTGATTAGATAAAGAATCTGTCTGTCATCTTGACTGACGCGCTGCTTCAGCCACTCACATTAAACTCAAGCCGTGATGCTTTACGTCACACCAGCCACAACGCTGCCCAATCATGGGGTAGTCCCAACACTGACTGGCTCCTTTGTTTTAAAGACAACCTGAAACTCACAGTACTCAGATGGTGGCGTGAGCGTATCAAAACACAGCCAGATGATGTTAGTCAGATTAGTCAGTGTCCTCTCATGTCTGTAATGTTTAACAGATTGGACACCTCCAAGATTTATCAGAGTCATCAGGCTTCTGAGAGAATATTTTAGGATCCATGAGACATCATTTTCACACAAATATTCGCCTTCAAAAAGTCCAGATTCTTATTTGGAATGATGAAGAGTTGATGCAGCGGTCTGATCATCATCATCATCAATAATCAAAAGTTAATGCAACTAAGGATGAAAAAAAAAAAATACAATAAACCTTATTGTGACACTACATAAGCAGCATGTGAAAAAAAAGGAAAAGTAAATGTCTCCTGTAATGAAAACCAAAGATGATGCAGTGAAATATTGCAAGTGTGACTTTTTTTTTTTTTGGATAGGCAGTATATATCCAACATTTCTGGCTTCTCTGGGGTGCACATGTTCTGGCAGCAGCAAATATAAGCAGGGACTGAAGAATGACTTGCACATAATGAGTGTTGTACAAACAGTTGGTGTGAATGGTAGCATGGCCTCTGAACACCAACGCTCCCATGACAAATAAAGGAAATTCTTGAATGTATGACTGGCTCGCCTTAGTTTATTGCCTGCTACTGTGTACAATGAAAACGATGTTACTCACAAAATCTGAGATTTGTTGCAGTTGTCACGCTACAAAAACTGATGTTGGCACAAGGTCACTTTCAGTCAAGGATATACTGAATTTAGTGACAATTCTTGATTTTTAGTTTATAGTTGACAATACAGAGAAAAATATCTAACATGTAGAAACAGTAACTACATCCAACCTGAAAGGAGTTATTTAAACTGTTTACCGCATTACGTATACAATTAGGTTTGGACATTAACCTACAGTAACGCCCTTCACAAAACCAAACAGATCTACAACCTGAGACCTGACTACATTTATAGATTCATTGAAAAGAGAAATTCTGAAACTTATTCTCTCTGTACAAATGATTGCATTTTGCTGTCTGTTCCATTTGCTTGTTCAGAAATGGGTCAAAAGGCTTTTGGTTTTTCTACATCTCATGTATGGAATCAGGTACAGAAACACTGGAAACTAACTTGAGTTGATTTCTTTGAGCACTTTGAAATCCAAACAGAGTTCTTCAGTTCAATTTCATAACTTGCACTTGTTTTCCTTAATCTGCTTAAATGTTTGTCAAGTGTGTGTGTGTGTGTGTTGTATGAGTTTTAACTGTGTATTTCTGTAACTATGTGTTGCATTGCTGCCAACAATCTTGGCCAGGACTCTCTTGTAAAAGAGGTTCTTAATCTCAATGGGATCATTCGTGGTTAAATAAAAGTTAACTAAAAATAATTAGAAAAAAAAACCTTCAGTAATTAGGTTATGATAATATTAAAATCCCCGAGGGAAGAAGATGGTGATGTAATATTTGACTTCTTACAGCTACAGCTTGTTGAGGTTATGTGCGTAACGAAAACAGAGCCCAGGTGCATTTCAGAAGTGAGGAAGTTGTACACTGCCATTACAGACGCAAAACACAGGAAACCCTCACGACCAGACACAACCCCTTGGGTGGATGCGTCAAACGCCTACGGGCTATGGATGTATACTGAGGAAATGTAGTCACCGGACATAAACTATATTGATGGTTAGTTTACTTCCTAAAACTATCAGAAAAATAACTGAGGATTTTGTCATGTTGCAGCTGCAGTACTACTGGAGGAAAAGTACAGGTTCTAGGACTTGTAAAATCTATGTAGAATGTGCAGACACAGCATTTGACAACATGACAACATAATCCTTTAAGGTGTGTTCACTTGTATGGAATTTTGTGACCGTTGACAAGGCTCAAAATTCTGCAGTTGTATTATTAGAGGGCATCATCTGCATTTTAGATTAAACCTAAGAGCGAACAAAGGAAGTAAATAAGTGATGTAGTGATATGATCTTTATAAACAAAACCATGCAAGTCCATGACACCAGGATCTTTAATAAATGAGTGTTTCCTGCTGTTAACTTACACTCATAACATCCTGTTTTTACAGTGCCATTCCAGTTACTACATGTACTACCAGCATGTTTTTAATAAAGTTACGATACAAATCTAACACCAAATCTAACACCAAATCTTATGGATTGCTCATCTTCTAAAAATAACTAAATTAAAAAAAAAGCATTAAAACAATGGATAACATAGTGCACAATGTGTCATTACCTTTGTCTTGTTGACCATGTTCTGGAAACTGCAGTTGACTTGTTTATTCTGATCTGCAGAAGGGGTCTCTGCTTCCCCACCTGCCAATGCATGTTCATTTCCTCTACCTACATTTGGAAAAAATAAAAGAAAAACAATTCAACAGTTGTCAGGAGCAGGGGTTTCAGTTAGTAAGTAAACACAGTAGGCAGTTTTTACTGGGTGCATTCATGCATGATAATCTCTGCTGGTTGAGTTTCTGTAAATAAAGTTGGTTTTAAAATGATGCAACATTCAAAACAAGTACTCTTATTAACTTAAAATTAAGTAAAATAAGTTAAGTTAAATTGTAGATTCAAATATTAGATAATTGTCTGCAGTACATAAACGCCCTTTATCAGAGAAACTTACTCTAAAGCTTGTTTTTTATGTTATCAGGATTGTGTAAACCAGTATTGACTGAAAATAAGTTATTGAATGTATGTTATACATATCTATATATCATGTGTAGCTTTTGATGAGTTGCACTCTGAATAGACAGGTTCGTCACAGGTAATCAACTGCCTTTTTTGGTCTATGAAGTGAGTTAAAAACAAACACTAAATGAAATCCCTAGGGTGCTGGTAAAAATTCCCCTCAAATTCTGACATGTGCAGTATCTGCATCAGTATATGTGCTTCAAAATATGAGGTCTATTAGATGCGCAATTAAAACACAACTACAAAGTAATACAATAATAATAATAATAATAAAAATGTCAGTCAATCACAGTGATGCCATTTCCTTTATTCATCTTCCTGCACAGTGACAACAAAAAAATCAGTTTGTTTGCTGAAGATGGAGTTAATTCAACATTTGAATCAGGGATGGGCAAAATATCAGTCATCCAAGTGTTTTTGAACGATGACAAAAAAACATGTCCTTTAAAGACCTTTCAAGCACAATAAAACCTCAGATTGCTTGTTGTAATGTATTTACACTGAAGTTGTTTGTCCAGTCTTTGCCTTATGTTGCATTACTGATTTCTCAATATTTTTTTAAATATTTGTCCATGATGCACAACTACCGTGCATCATTAACTACTTTCAAAACAAAAATGATTTTCAATGACAGTTTTGCTTGACTTCACACAAACAGAAGAATTTATTCAAATGTATTATTTTAAAAGACAAAAAAAAAGACCATAAAAGCACATCATTTTTTGGCTAAACTGCTCGGCCCCAAATCAAATATCAGATATAATATAGTGTAGATGCTCTGAAATCCTAAACATGACCATTAACACAATATCTATCCTTAGTAACCACCACCACTGTCAAAAACTAATTATCATTGGTAATTCTATCTGAGGTTTTTAGAGTTGTAAATATGAGATTTGTTATTAATGTTCAATTCCTGAACTCTGGTTTCCTTACTACTCACTTTTTAAAGTTTGACACAGATCAGTGACATCAGATTGTGTCTGCATCTCTAGAGCCATGTCAGCCTCTTTTAACTTTGTTGGTTCTACAGCTGTAGATGCCCTTGTCTTTATTACATCAGTTGTAATTGCACTGGTGCATGTGAATGGCAGTGTGCTCCGTCTTCTCTTTTTGGCCATTAGTGATAGACCGACACTGGGATTATCCAACTCGGGGGGAGATTCTCTGATGTCCTGTTGTGGACGTCTGTCAGCCATTGCATCAAACTGCTGATTTTTTGCACTCTGCCCGTCTTCCATTTTCCTCCTTTTTACAGTCTGACTTTCAGCCATAAAAGTTTCACTTCTTTGTCCTCTTTTCTTTGTGTCAGAGTCCAAGACAAAAGGTACCTGAATCTCTTCTTCAAAAGTCAGGCGAGAACAAAGAGGCCTATATAATCTCTTTTTGTGGTCAGCAGGGGAGAAATAGTCCTCAAACGAATCATCTTCTTCGTTACAACCAGAGGCAGCACTTTGGGATTTAGTGGAGGCAGGAAAAAGCCGTACCAGGGCAGACAGTGAGGGTCTGGATCGTTTTGACAATTTGTGGTCATTTTTCTGAAATGGAGAGGTAGTTTCTTTGGGGGAGGTAGCTGCAGCATCACATGAAATGTTGGTCGATGAGGGGTATTTACTTGGTTTCACAGTGTCAGGAAAAAGATTGGTCTTAATCTCCTTGAAAGATTTATCTTTTCCTTTTTGTTTTCCTGTGTCAGATTTTTTAGGTGACGACTTAGACTGTTTAACAGCAAAACTAGGCGATTTAGTTTGAGATTGCCCTTTGTCTTTCCTTTTTCCATTATCATTGTTAGATTTCCCGTCTGGTCTTGGACTTTCAGATACAGATTTTTGTTCTTCTGTCGTATTTTTTTTGACTGAAGTCCTTCTTGATCTTTTATGGTGTTTCCCTTCTTGCTCCTCGTTTTCCTCAAAGTCAGGATATTTCAAAGAGTGAATAGACGTTGACCTTAACACATCACGGCAGGGAGACGATGGCTTTTCTATCATTTCATTCCTCTTGGGTTGTTCATGGCCGTGGTCACTGATACAGAGTGGTTTTCTCCCTTCTTCTTTATCAGGTGAGTAACCGGTTTCAGCGACAGAAGCACTGGAGTCATCATCTGAATTGTCATCTGCATTGGAAAAAATAAAAATCAATAATAATCAGTTCTACAGGGTTATAGAGACGAAATAAGTAAAATAAAAAAGATCAATGAAGACAACATTATGTCCTGTCCAGATCAAACAACAATTGTTTAAATCTAAATTCAGTTTGAGTACATCACACTTTTCAGATAATAAAATGGTTGTTAAATCATGCTTTAAAGAAAAGGAGTATGTGCAACTACCTTGAAAAGATAAGCTTCCACCCGTTTTTAGCAGTGACTGTCATTATGCATGCAAGTCAGAATATACTGTATGTGCAACACAGGACTGGGCTACACAACCGATTTAGTAGCATTAATAAATATGTTTTAGTTTTTCCCCAAATAGGCAGCAATTTGCACCATTTTCACTTTAATGATTAGGAAGAAAAAGCTGTTGTTTTTTTAGGACTACAGTTAATATATAGCAGAATGTCCAATATTTGAAGCATCCTCAACAATACTCATCCTGTTTCACAATTTGCTGGTTTTATGGATTCAAGGAAACCTGCCAGTTTGTATCAATGCATCTAAAGTTGGTATATCGTCTCTATAGCAACAACTCCCTGAACACCAAGTCTAAGTTAAGTGCCAGATTGAGTATTCTGAAGCCAGATATAATTTGTACTCTCTTAAAATATGAATGGGAACAGTAATTGTAATTTAGTTACAACAGTTTAATTTTATAAGTTCGTAGAACTGATTACCAGTCAAAATTCTCTCATCTGATGCTGATCTTGTGACAGACAGTGCACACTGTTATGTGTCTGTAATCAAATTCTACCTGTGTCTCCATCTGTACTCGCTGCTCTCATAATAATAATGTCAGCAGCACTAACTACATATTCATGAGACTGATGCTTCATTTCCTTCCAGCTTTATCTGTCCAGAAGTTCGAATAGACACTGCAGCCAGTTGTTGTTCTTCATAGTGATTTACTAGTAGCAGCTTGGACTCTGTTCAACATTATCTTTACTCTGGATATGTTGGTGTTACTGCGGACTACATTGCTCAAAATCTATGCGGGTTCTCATTGGTGGTTTTTAGCAGTCCAGGCTTCCAAATTGACATGTGGGAACAAATTTTGGACTGGCAGTTTAAACAACTAATTAGATCATTTGGCGTTACCTCTAATATGCAAAGAAATATCAACAAGGCTCATGCTATGAGGGACCAACAGCAAGGGTATATCACTGTCATCTATCTATCTATCTATCTATCTATCTATCTATCTATCTATCTATCTATCTATCTATCTATCTATCTATCTATCTATCTCTCTCTCTC